>QNUK01000006.1:480000-937500 GCA_013621035.1 Clarias magur
GAACAAATAAGACGAACTAGTTTTAAACTTAAACTAGAATAATAAACATACATGGATCCTTCCATTCATCTTTGAAGGTGCAGTTTTCATATTTGCCTTTTTTTGGAGCGAGCCATGTTGTCTCACGCAATGATTGGTGTTTCGTGAGGATTTACTGTAGGCACTTTGTAGATGCATTATGGTAGTTTATGTGTCATCTGCATACTCTATGTATATACGGTAATCTATTGCGTTGATTTGGTTCTGTTGAGTGACACATATAGGCACGCCTACCTCAAGGGAAAAAGCGATTTATTTGATGTGATATATATGATATAATGATGGGATGACAGACGTAGACACATACATTTTTGGGATCTCCAATGCATAAAATGTAAAAATATAATTTAAAGAATTAGTTCTGGCCAATGTACAGATAAAATCTTTATTTTATTCATATAGACAAAAATGTTATGTAGGATAAACTGATTCTTAGGAACATCAAGCTTAAATTCAACCAGCTTACCATGTTTTATACCCATTTTGGATATTAAGGTCATTTGCTAAAGTTCTGTGTTTAGAGTAAAGCTTAATATTAGATCAGAATTGTGCTGTAAAATATTAAAATGCAGTGTGAAAATGATCATGGTTAGTAATAATGGGTGATAAAAACGATAACAAATCACTAACTCGCTTGTATTCATCAAACAGGTAACCCGTGTTGGATGAAGCGTTTAACTATTATTTAAAGCACGCGTTTCAAGCAACACCCCCACTTCTATCATAATTCTGCACGCATCCGCCATCATCTGCTCCACCACATGGTTCATTTCCCAAAGAGGTCATTGTGTTTTTAGTGGTGCATCAAACTCTTCATTCCCTTACCCATAAGCAAAGATGAGACATGAGTGACTGTGTTGCAGAAAATCCTAACATCAAGGCTTTTATGGCCACTTGCTCTTCCTTTTTCTTCATTTCGGGAAGCAGCGGAGGGAAACTGATTGAGGCAGAAACATGGCCTCTTGGGTCGTGTAAGGTAAAAGTTCGATCCCGATCCTGTGCAGGTCCTGTCCGGCATTGCACATTAGGGGACTGCGCAGGGAGAGGGAGCTCATGCTGAAAATCATTCACGTTAAATGCCAGCTAAGAATAGATTTCAAATCAATCAAGATTCACTATAGCACAGAGCTCGCACACTGTTGGCCACGCATATTTGTTTGGAAGAGTTAAAGCTCCAGTGCAAATTTGTATAAGAAAAGAATGCTTTTATAGGATAGAGTAAAACACCAAACGATCAGTTTTCTTAAAAAATACCACCTTATTTCACGTCAATACTTTATTTATTTTAATCCTTAGATGGGTAAATTTGTAAAAATAATACATGCTTGCATAGTTCAGAAAGAACATTTCTCACATTTTTTTTTTCCCGGTGAGAATTTCTGAGCTTTCTACTGACAGGAAAAATTTTTAAAAATTGTCATCAGACTCATAGTAACATAATTTATCCATATATCCATCCATCAGTCCATCCATCCAACTAGGGACCACGGACGCCAATTGTGACCGTTGTAATTTAGATCACTGGTTTGAACCTCCGGTAAACATTCACACGCGCATTCACGCACTGCGGGAAACGCCAGTTAGACTAAATCGAACCCGGCGGAAATCGAACCCGGACCCTGGAGGTATAATGCGGCAATGCTAACCATTACGCCACCGTGCCGCTAACATTATTTATAAGCCTGTTTATTTCTAAGGTGTTGCATTTTGGGTAAACACCATGTTGTTTTTGTGTTGTTCCCATATTTGTTTGTGGTCCTGGTTTAATAAATAGCGTCCACATTTTGGTTCATTTGTGCCCTTCTTGAAAGAACATAAGCTCACAGTTTAATGAGTATGCTGACCAAGCACTTTAATGCACAAAAACCAGAGAGGTCCGTCCGTGTGTGTGTGTGTGTGTGTGTGTGTGTGTGTGTGTGTGTGTGTGTGTGTGTATGTGTGTGTGTGTGTGTGTGTTTTGGCACAGGTGGTAACATCTACAGAGTAATTGTGAGGTGCTATGAGATTGGAATTAATATAATATTAAGGGGGGTGGTGAAGCCAAGTGGTGCAATATCCAATTCTTACTTTTACAAAGTGTGCACAATGCAGGAATTAATGATATACAATCAGATTTCATAGATTTACTTACAGATCACTTACAGTATAATGGTAGAAATTGCCTGCTGGCAGAGAGACATTTTTATTTCAATATTTTAGAGATGCATTAGCTGTGACTTTTTAAATATATTTAATATACAGAAATATTCAGGCAACTCAGATATAGTGTTGTAGTGTTACTGTAACTTTTTTACAGTAAGCTTATAAATAAAGCAATTTACTGATACTGGTTATTGTAATACACATGTTGTGGAACGATTATACAGTATACACCTTTTTTCTAAGAAGGTTTGTATGGTAGGACCTCTGGTCAGCATTAACAAATTATTAAGAATAATTAATTAATAATTAATAATTGATTAATTCTGAACGTCTGTCTGGTGGCATGGTGGCTTAGTGTTTAGCACCATCATCTCCCACATCCAAGGTTGGTGTGTGAATCTTGTCTCCATCTTTTGTGCATGAAGTTTGCATGTTATTCTCATTCTTGGTGGGTTTCCTCTGGGCAGTGGCGGCTGGTGCAAAAAATAAAAATAAAATTGGTGGGTGGGTGTGTGTGTGTGTGTGTGTTTGGGGGGGGGGGGGGGTGTCATGGGGCAAACAAAATAAAAATTTTACTTTTAATGCTCACCTGTAAATAGCCATTTATCAGGTGATTAAGCATCATTACTACTAGTATAAAATAAAGGCATTACTCAGATGACTCATGTCAGCAGCTCCGCTTGCCGTAAGACGTGCTGGAAAAGACTTGTTGAGAATGGTCCAATCACATGAGCACGAATATTTAAAAACAATATGATTCGCTAAGAACAAAAGTGGGAGGGTTCAGGGCGCACAGAGCTGTGCCCGAAGGATGATTTGACAAGGTCCAATCAGAGCTCAGCCTCAAGTCACATGCTTTTCAAAAACGTACGTGCCTACATAGACACTCGTTTGTCCGGCGCCCCGCGTACACAAACACAAATGAACGTAATACAGTTTAGATTTTTTTTACATTGCAAATAAATTATATTAAGAAATACAGCGGAATATTGTGACTAAATGACTTTTATTTCAGTATTAAAATAAAAAATTATTATGTTAAAGAATGACATGTTAAAGGAGCATTCTTCTCTGCCTAACTTTAAGGGGATGGCGCCCCTGCGCCCCGTATTGACCGGCCGCCACTGCCTCTGGGTATTATGCGGTGTAGGCTGACTAGCATTCCCAAATTGTCCAGATTGTAAGAATGGGTGTGTGGACACCCCACCAAGGGAAGTTCCTGGATAAGCAGTATACTTAAGCTATATAACGCTAGATGGAGGTCCACAGCCATGTTCATATTGGGTACGACAGCACAACCTCGAGTGTGTTCTTGCTTTTATACAACAATATTCCACAAGCACCATTTATCATCATTTTGCTCCGCCAGCATCATTTTGCTCTCTATTTTTATTATTATTTTTTTTTTGCTGAAAGTGCTTCTGTGACTGGTTTTGAATGTGTTTTTTGGCAGGCAGCTACTCTCTCCAAAATACCAACCTACTTTCACCCATGCTGGTGACTGGCAGTTTAGCTGGTGACGGACATTGATCAGTCAGAACAAACTCTTGTATAAATGATGGATGATTGGATAATACCTGCCTCCTTTGTTCTCATTCATTTATTTGTTCATTTATCTATACTTTTTCAATATCCTGTGTAGGGTCACAGATGGCCTGAAGCTTAGCCCAGGGGATTGTTTCATAAGGTTAGGGCACCCTGGATCAGGTATCATCCCATTACAGAGCATAACCTTTCACATACGGTACTGCTGACAAAGTTGACTGTCTCTTTAAACAGTCTGAAAGATTGACGTACAGTAATTAATTTTAGAAACTTTTGAGTGGCCAGTTGTCATAGTTAGAAGTTGAATGTTCAACCTTTCAACATGCAATTGGTTGTATTTAAATGCCATCCATTAGGTGCAGTTCTTTTTCTATGCTTTATACCGTGGGAAACTTACAAACCACAGAGAAAAAAAAATGAATCTGCTCCTCGGGAACAATTTTTTACACAACCGAACGGACCATGAGCATCTGTGCAAGAATTACACAAAAACTGCATTGTTCAGAAATGAGGTTTTCTTTCTTCGGAAAACTTGAACTGATGCCCAAGACAACAACAGAGGAGCTAGTGAAAGAGTTGGACGCATGAAGTACCAAAATCCGCCATGCATCCACCATGAGTCTTACATCACCATGGCTTGAAAGCCCCTATAAAAGGGATGAGCCACTTCTCAAAGACCAGTGTTTTAGAAAGCCAACAGATGATCACCAGCCCTTATGGTGAGAACATTAGTTTAGCCAGTGCTCAGTGCACGGGGAAAATGGGGTTAGGTGATCAACCTGAAGAGCACCATCCCCACTGTTAAGCATGGGGTTGGCAGAATCATAATTTAGTGTAAACTTCAGAAAATGGATGTCATTACTGTACTGTATATGGCAGGAGGCGTCTCAAGACAGACAACACCCCGCAATGTGTTCCCACTGATCCTCCAGCAGTCCTCATCTGGTCCCACCATTTCTCAGAGATCAAGGAATCTGACATGCATCTACAGTAGACTGTTTTCTTTTCAGGCATCTACATACTGTAGTTGGTACATAGAATGAACTACTTCAAGAAGTCTGTACAGCTGAGTATCTGGCAATCTTTAAACAAAAATAAAATACCTGTGGGTTAAACCATCACCAACAACAGCAACAACTTCCCAACAGTGTTTGACTGATGTGTTTGACAGTTTAAGGATCTGTCCAGTGATGGAAACCTTTAAAGCACTTTTGTACTGTAAGTCACTCTGGATAAGAGTTTGTAAATGTAAAGTTAAACGCCCTAAGAAGCCTGGATTTTTTGGACAAAGGTTCTAATGCATACCTCCAAAGCTTAATGAGCTGGCTTAAAGACAATGAAGTGAACGTATTTAAATGGCTTTACAGTCAGGGGCCTGATCTGAATCACATCGAAAATTTGTGGCCCGAACTGAAAAACTTTTACCTGAACAAGGAGGCAGAAAAGCCTGACTGAGTCGCAGTAGCTTTATTAGGGGAAATGAACTCTAAATTCTAGATATGCATTGCAAACCATTAAAGGGGATTAAAAGGCATCCATCCAAACCACCTTATTCCCTCTCACAAGAGAAATCACATACCTGAAACATGCCTTTGATTTCAATGAAGTCTGTTCTGAATACCAATGCATACAGTTCTTCACCTTTGCCTGCTCAGCTCAGCTCAACTCTTACTGTATGTCTACATACTCCCCAGTGTTTAAGTATTGGGTTGTAAAAAAACATTTTAAACATCTAGCTGATCAAAAATATAGTAATAACATTAGTGGAAGTGTAAAAAAAAAAGCATTAGGGTTAAGAAAGGATGATGTTCTAAATTGTGAATGTCTGCCTCGGCATGAGTGAGCATCAGTGTGTGCATGCAAGGCATCAGCTAAGGAGTTAAGGCGAGGAAGAGCACAACACATACTGTACAGAGCAAGTTTCTAAGGCCTTGAAAGCTCATCGTATCCCAACATATTCTTGATTCCTGATGTATTTTAAATCTGTCTTTTTATTTACACAATGCAAAGCAGTTTTCAGGTAGGAAAGCTTTAACATTCGGATTATTCGGATCATAATGCAACAATGCAACAAGAACCAAGCGCAATTCTTTTCAAACTTTCTACGATGTTACCTCTCATGAAATATTTATAGCAGGGATCTGATAATATAATAATGATCAGATCTCTGCGGTTATCTCAATTTTTTTTTTTAAAAACACTGTTTTGTGGTTTTCGGTTCACGGCCTAAAATGGAAAAGGCACCAGTGTGCTGTGTATTCTACAGTACATGGTTTGTTCCATGCTCTGTTACTTCAGGAGTCTATAATTAAGTCTGACAGTCACATCTACTTCTTCTTTCGGTGTGCATTTCAGACATCATAGGCATAATGGATGTCAAATGAAGCATGGGTACCAGTAAGAAAACAAAAACGAAAAAAAAAAAAAATGACCAGCCTATCATTTATCACTCGTAATCATTTCCCACAGATTTCTCAAGACTATGTTTATTGAACGCATCTATCTTTCTCCAGCTCAGCTGCTGGACAGAGACGGATCACAGTGACATTGAGATTTAAAGACTTTCCAAGAATGTCAGGGCGAACTGACGGTGCTTAATTCTCCTAAATGCTAACTACTATCTTGTGGGTGAAAAAAGAAAAAAAAAAAACTGGTAGGCGTGCAAACAGACACGCATACAAGCTGAGATATGCGACTCTGAGGGTGTGCCATAATTTCTTGCTGAATTAACAATGTGTGCATTGTGAAGCGGCCCAGGCTTGCGCTCGGTCACATTTTTTTTTTTTTATTTCAGTCACATTCAGAAGACAGTGGGTAGGTGTGCGTCTATGCATGACTGTAATTTGTCACAATCACTGCATGACATATTTATTACTTGCAACCAATGAAATGAAAAAGAAAAAAAAATGCTTTAATAAAACATGAATTAAAAAGTTTCACTTAGGAAAATGAGTATGGGTGAATCGCACAATTATATTACACTCTTACGAACTCTCCTAAACATTATCCTGCTACTAAAAATCTTTTTGGTGCTCAATATAACTAACACTCTAGTCTAGTTTCAGATCAAACACAGAGATAAATAATTCATGAAAGCAGTGGGATGAGAGAGAGAGAGAGAGAGAGAGAGAGAGAGAGGGGAAAAGTCTATTTTTGCATGCATTCAAGCAAGGGTTATGACCCTCATTAATGCCCTCAGATAGGGAAAGGGGACCTTTCAGATTGCAGACTAAAAGGGAAGGAGATGGTGTTAATGATGAAGAACAAGACCAAGACACACACACACACACCCATACACAGAGGGTTTGTATTTGGAAAGTTCCCTGACAGCAAGTTGGTGAGACAGTGAGTCCTGTTTAGCCTGTGGTGCCGTGTCTATACGTAATAACCTCCCTCATGAATATTGCAGCCAGACTGAATTATTTATCCCCCTGTGTTCGAAATTACACACCAAACGGTTTCAGACTCCCATAATGCCAGAAGTACAACTTTGGAAAAGGATGAGATGTACAGTAGGGTTGCTTAAAAGGGTTGCAGTGGGTTGCAAGGTGCGGCCTCCATCGATCGGACTTGTTTAGGACGATCGGACTTGTCTAGATCAGATTGGGATCTGGGGAGTTTTATAAGTTCCATGGCTGTTCATCAATTTTATTCCTTTCTACATTATAAATCATTGCTTAAGGCATCCAAAATATGTAATAATCTCCTTTGAACAGTTAATGTTGAGATGTATCTGCTACTCAAGAACTGTAAAGCCTTCATAATGGCTCTAATCTGAGGTGATTGTTGATTTCTGAGGCTGGTAACTTTAAATACACTTCAGGTAGGTTTTGGTCTTGCTTTCCTGAGATGGTCTTCATGAGAGCTAATTTCCATCATGCTGCTTGATGGATTTTGCAAATGTACTTGACAATACTGTTTTGGAACAGCTGACCTCCATATCTTAAAATAACAACTGACTGTTGTTGTTGTTGTTGTTGTTGTTGTTGTTGTTGTTGTTGTTGTTACCTAATTGCCATACTGTGTACCATATTAAATGACAAACTATTTCATAGTTTTGAAATCTCCTGGCTTGTTCTCGAATGTAGAAAATAAATCACAAACTAAAATAAATAAATAAACAAATAAATGAATTAGAGGGTGCGTCTAAACATGTATAAATATACTGTATGAATTAAAAATATTATATACAACAAAAAAAATAGTATTGGATGTATATGGATGTAATGCACACTCTTGAAGGAAGTCATTTGGGATAGAACAAAATGAGGTTCTGCTCCAGTGATAATATAAGTTCTATAGGCATTAAATATTGCCTAGTTAATCTTCACCCACCCTGCATAATGTCCAAAAAGTTAGTACCCCCTTATTTAATTGCATGTTTTTTTTTGTTTGTTTGTTTTTTATGTAAAAAAACATACCGAAAATCATCTGATTGTGGCATGGTTCACAGTATTGGGAAATACATATAACTTTTTTCACCATTAATTAATTAATTTATTTATTTATTTTAAATGAAGCCATGTTCTATTCTAACTGGTACCCATGTAGGAGGTATGTCTGTTCCTTCTGTAGTTTTCCTATTCTCTGAATAGTTAATTATTGTCATGACCACAGCTTTATTGGTTCCAGCCCAGATTTGCGATTCAATCCTATGCCCATTCAAGGCCAAGCATTAGCTTGCTCCCTGTCAAGCTGTTCCTACTTATGTTAATTAAAGTTTCCATATACTGTCTGTACTATATACTTTCTATTAATGCCACTCAAATTAATGCACCTGAAAAGGCTGCCATTATATTTATCTCAGATGATGCATGATTTTTCTCAACTTCTCTAGCTACCCTGCTCATAGTGCTGTTTTGTGACATATAGAGTTTTGGCTTGAAGAAGAAAAAGCCTGTGAAGGGGCCCCTACACAATGACCTAAATATAAACTATGGGTAATCAACTCAGGCAGCAGCTGAAGAGCCAGAAGGCACCAGGTCAGTGTGGAAGGTGAGAAGGAAAGGGTAACTCTTGTTCAGTTTCCTGCCTGCAGGCTGAGTGCCATCGGGCTGGAAGAAGGAGACGACCATCAAGTGGTCATTCTATTAAATTCTTTTGGAATTTTGGAGTCAGAAGCAAAACAGTTCATTTAAATGTTTTGTAGAGGACCAATATCAAGCATGGACCAATATCAAAACCACTGCCATAGACATGCAAACATCCTGATAAACCAAACTGTACCAAAAGTAGAATGCAACATGTACAGTGCATCCGGAAAGTATTCACAGCCCTTCACTTTTCCCACATTTTGCTACTGAATGTTACAGCCTTATTTAAAAATGGATTTAATTCATTATTTTTGTAAAAATTGTACAATACCCCATAATAACAACATGAAAGAATTTTGTTTAAAATCTTTGCAAATTAATTAAAAAAAAAAAAAAATGACATGTTCAGCCTTTGCCATGACACAATGTCAAAATCAAGCTCCTCTTGCATCCTTTTACCACTGATCAAGCATGAGATGTTTCCACAACCAGATTGGAGTCCACCTGTGGTAAATTCAGTTAATTGAACATTAGTTCAAAAGACACACACCTGCCTATATAAGGTCCCACAGTTAACAGTGCATGTCAAACCACAAACCAAGTTCAAGGAATTGTTTCTAGAGACAGGATGGTAATGAGGCAAAGATCTGGGGAAGGGTACAAAAAAAATTATGCAGCATTGAAGGTCCGGATGAGCCTCCATCATTCATAAATGGAAGAACTTAGGAACCACCAGGACTTTTTCTAGAGCTGACCATCTGGCCAAAGTGAGCGATCAAGGGTTAGTTTGAAAGAGCTCCAGTGTTTCTCTGTGGAGAACCCCAAAAAAAAAAAAAACCCTCCAAAAGAAAAAACATCTTGTAGCATCATACTCAAAAAGACTTGAGGCTATAATCGATGCCAAAGGTGCTCTAACAAAAAAACAGATGCTTCTCATCTGAGAGTCCTTCAGGTGCTTTTTGGTAAACATACATACCATCATACAGGCCTTAATTGTGGAGCGCAGCAGTGATGGCGGTTCTTCTGCAAGGTTCTCATCTCTCCACAGAGAAGCGTTGCAGCTCTTTCAGAGTGACCAGGTTCTTTCAGGTTCTTGGTCACCTCCCTGACTAAGCCCCTTTTCCCCCAGTTGCTCAATTTGGCCTTGAACCTTAAATAGACAGGTGTGTGTCTTTCCAAATAATGTTCAATCAACTGAATTGACCAAAGATGGACTCCGATTGAGTTGTAGAAACATCTCAAGGATGATCAGTGGAAACAGGATGCATCTGAGCTTAATAGCAAAGGGTGTGAATACTTATATACACATTTCAAACTAACTTTTTTTCATGTTGTCATCATGGGGTGTTGTTTGTAGAATTCTGAGAAAAATGATTTTCTGATACTGTAGCAAAATGTAAAATAATAAAGCACTATGAATACTTTCTGGATGCACTGTAGAAACCTGGGTGGAAGGAGATTGAGAAGCTTGTCAAAAATGTCAGAGCTACTCAATCCCATCACTAAGAGGATCACTTTATAAGTTTAATATCCAATAAGACACTGTATAAAGGTCTGGATCTGTAATAATAATAATAATAATAATAATAATAATAATAATAATAAATAATTAATAAATAAATAAATAAATAAATAAAAATATTGGAGGGTATTCGTGCAGGATTGTGAGAAACATGTCTTAGGGAGAATGTACGTTTTTTGTTCTTTTTTTGAAAGATGATTAAAAGTGCAGTTCCACAAGACTCCAATTTCATCCATTATGATAAAATCAAGTCAAAGTGACAATGGGTTTATACTAGAGGGTCGCAAAATCCATTCCAATAAACAAGCACGAGCTGAAAGCCAGGTGGATAGAGGACAACAGAAGAAGTGTTCCTCTCCTGTCAGCCATGAACAGGAACTTCAGGTTGTCACCGGAACAGATTTAGCCGATTTGGACAGTTGAAGAAGAAAATAACACCTTGTCTTTTTCCAGTGTTCCACTGTCCAGTTTTACTGAGTCTGTGCCTATGCTTCTTGATTGACAGGCACGGACCCTACTGTGGTCTTCTGCTGTTGTAGCCCATCAATCTCAGGTTTGATGTGTTTTGTGCTTCAAGATGCTTTCCTGCTTACCACAGTTGTAAAGAGTGTGTATCTGAGTTTATGTAGGCTTCCTGTTGCCTCAGATCAGTCTGGTCATTCTCCTCTGATCTCTCGCACATCAACAAGATGTGTTTCAGGCTGCAGGACCTCCCCTCATAGGATGATTTTATTCAATTGCTTTTTAATGTAAATTCTAAAAACTATTGTGCATGAAAAGCCCAGGATATCAGCAGTTAGGATAAATCCTTAAACTAGCCATCTGTCGCCAACTACCAAACGACTGTTGGAATCACATTGTCTATGATGACTGTTGACATCATATTTTTTTCCTAATGTTTTATCTGATTATCTGATTGGATGAGTGTATAAATATGCCGGTGTACAGGTATTCCTGATAAAAATGGTTGGCAAAGTTTTCCTCAGCATTTTGGAGTACGTGCCCCAGTAATGCCCCAGATCTTGTCTGATCAAACTGTATTGTTCCAAGAAGATCATATTGTTTTGAACCCTATGGGTACATACTGTACTGTATAGATACCTTGACACACTCCAGGACTTTATCAACCCTGTTTCGGTCATCAGGGCAAACGTGTCTGTTGTTGAAAGACCTCAAACACCTGCTGACATCTGGTGTGCAATTGCATCATAGTGTAGAATGTGTGACAGTGAAGAACGTTTTATCTAGCTCCTAAACCAAATACACAAGGGGACAGGTGTATCGTCTGGATTAAACAGTTTTGAAAACTGCATTATTATTTCATGCCTGTCAGACATCACATGAAACAAAGGTTCGTACTAAAATATATGACTATTTTGTTGTGAAAACTGTCCAGTCAAATCTACAACTTTTCAGCACGGTCTTTCTAAATGTTTGATCAGTCACCACAATAGTGTCATTTTATTGTAAGGGTGTACTTAATATGTTCTCTTAAGAAACTGATAAATCAAGAGAAACTTCTACATTTCCAGATGAATGATTTATAGCTGTATGAGAATTTGTCATATTCCATGATTGCTTGAAGAAATTGTTAATTTCTTTTTCATAATTGTAGTGCGGGACTTTTTTGGGCTTAAGGAATCTTATTAGTCATGATTGTCTTTTATAACTGATGAAACAAAGAAACTCATATAATGGAAAAAAAAAGGATGTACAAGTAAAGTATAATTACACTAATCTAATACAGTGATTATGGTGTACTGTACATTAAGTGCTTAACTACATTGTATCTTGCTTTTTGCCCTGTTGAGCTCCAAGGCACTTTCTATGTATTTGTACTTGTAATTGTTTCGTAGATCAAATGTGTAGTTGGAATGAAGTTTTAAAAAAAAGCACACTCTATCTTGCACATAATTCATGATGTATTTCAAGACTTATTGAGATAAGATACTGCTTTCACACTCGGGCCTGGGTCACAGATCCGAGGACACTTGCCTAAGTCCAGTAGGTTTTTAGTACTGTAAACACTCCATGGATTAGAGTACAGTACCATGCTTGGGTCTACTAGAAAAGGTGGCATTTTTCAACAATGATCTAGTGTACTCTGGTAGGGTTCAAATCAGTGAGTTGTTAGCAAAATACAGATAAGAATGCAGTTTATCATTTACTTTGTATCTCTTGATATTTTGTGTGTTAGCAATCATGTTCAGAACTTGGTGTCCGTTCTTTTAATTCTATGTTTTTGTTATATTAGTTAGTTTTACTATTGGCTAGACTAATTTATATTTAAATAAATAAATAAAAAAGGTGGGCAATACTAAGTACCCCTTATAGTTTCCACAAAATTAAAGAGGGTAAGTTGTAGCCAGATGTTGCAGCTCATCAGTTCTTAATTTAAAATAATCTATAAAAGCTTATTAAGAAAAAAAAACTATTAAAAGTTTTGGCAGTTTGCTGGTCTGGAGCATTAACTCAATGCCAACAAGGAAACACATAAGTAATGGACTTGTTGCTGTACATCAATCTGAAAAGGGCTATGAAACCATTTTCAAACTATTTGGAGTTTAATGTTACACAGCGAGAAAGATTCTTAGTAGAAAGCATTACTAAGTGGAAAGCATTAAAGACAGTTGACAATGCAACGTTCAGAAAGATAAAAAAAAAAAAAAACAAGAGCTAAAATTTGAGCCTCACTAAGAATGTTAAATGTTAAAATCCATGCCGGCACAATTAGAAGAAGACTGAACAAGTGTTTGGAATGGTTGCCAGGATCCAGAAGCCACCTCTGTCAAAAAAAGAACACACAAGCATGAGTGAGATTCAGGAAAAAAATGGCTTCTGGATTTATTTCCTAAAGACAAATGTGACCAAAGTGGAATGGTTTGGCCAAAACCAAACAGCGTTTCAGCAGAAATAATTCTGTCACGCACTGTCACCTAATACTCACTGTCAGGCAGAACAGTGGAGGGATGATTATTTGGGCTTGTTTTGCAGGCACAGGACCTGGGCATCTTGCAGTCACTCTTTTGTATACCACCGTATTCTAGAGGCAAATGTAAGGCCATCTGTGCGACAGCTAAAGCTTGGTCGAAATTGGGTCATGCAGCAGGACAATGATCCAAAGCACACCAGTAAATCTACATCAGAATGGTGGAAGAATAAAATAATCAAGCTTTTGGAACGGTCTAGTTAAAGTCCAGACCTCAACCAAACTGAAATGCTGTGTTGGGACCTCAATGAACTAAAGAAATGTTGTAAAGAGAAATGGACCAAAATACCTCTAAAACAATGTGAGAGAATGGTAAAGTCATATAAGAAGTTATTGCTGCTAAAGGTGTCTCAACAAGCTCAATCACTGAGGAGAATTTAGTATTGCACACTGTTAGGTTTAAAAGAAGAAAAAGTGTGCCCAAGATAAGTTTTAAGCGAAGAAAAGGAGAGTTATTGCTTCTTCTGTCTGCAGCACCTTGATACACTTACAGGTCTGGGCCCGATTGACCAGGAGAGACAAACACACATACACAGGCATGATATACAGTATTCGTCTGGATACAGGATATATAAGGTATCAGGAAGCACATTGAGGGGTCTGTTATCAGGGCACAGGAATCTTTATATCATTATAATGTCTTACAATGTTATAACACCTTACACATTTTTTATTTTTTCCTTTTTTTTAAACAAATAATGATACAGTGAAAAATGCATACGTTGTTGCTTATATAAACAAGGTTGTTTTTGCTTTATACTTTAACCTGCTGTGATCAGATGATTTCTATTATATTTTTACACAAAAAAACATTGAATTAAAAGAGGGACTATTAACTTTTGAACATGACATTACTATGTATTACATGTAATATTATCAATTGGTTACTGAAATGCTAATTAATTTTTATTTTTTTAAATTTATTTATTTTATTCCCATAGCGAAAACATAGGCCATGTTACATTATGCCCCCTCTTGATAGCAGAACTGATCACTGGCATAAACAGACCTACACAATGCACTACCTACCTGTTTTAGCAAATGATCATAATGTTCATTTACCTACATTAGACTCAAAGTCTTGACTACCTCCGTTTATTTGTTTGCACACTCTTTCTTCTCATCACCAAAATCACTATTGTGACAATTCTGAGTCCAAGTGAGTAATGAATGCTATAATTAAGCCAAAATTGTGACATGTGCATTTATTTCCATTACCTAGCTGGGCTGTTGAATATGTGTAGCTTATGCATTTCATGAACATCTCAGGTTCTTCATCTAAATCTTGACAATTTTCAATATTTAACTGATCACCTAATAATTATTTCACTGCATGAGAGTTTTTTTTTCAGTATTAAAGACGAATATAGCCAGATGTTTTAAGTGACTTTATGAACGCTCTTAACATTTCATTGAGATTCCCCTTTGAAGTCTGACCAAAGTCAATTTGAATCCGATGGCTTTTGCCTTGAGTGCCTCAAATGCAAGCGGGGTTAGTTGAAATGTGCATACTGTGCAAAAGCAATCATACTGGCTAAAACATTATTTCTATTTCATGGACAGTTGCATTTAGGTTTGTGGTAATTGATGTTCACCATTGGACTAATGGAAAGGAATTATATTCAGAACTGCATTTAATGTTCATCCCTGCTTAGTAATAAGGATATTTGACAAATACAGTATGTACCTCTAAATAGGAAGGCAGATGTCTTTGCCTTTATCATTTTACTTTCCATTATATCCAATTTACCTCCCAAATATTGTGTATTAAATGGAAAGTTACAATTGCCACAGCTTACTTTTACATAGGCTACTACTTAAGCTAATCAGTTTGACAAATAATGTCTGATACATGTCGATATTATACACGCACACCTAAGCCTGATGTGTTTTTCTTTCTTTTTTTTAATCACACACTTCATTACTAGCATACCTGGTCATACAATATTTCAGTGCATTCTCTCAATCCTAGAGCATGTAAAATAAGCAGATGATCTGAGAGCACAGTATGACAGAGCAATCAGAGTCCTTTCACATTCATTTACAGCCCAGCAGCATGCAAATAAAGATTCACTAAAGACTAATTCGTAATTGTTATTTGTATTCCACAAATATAAAAACCCATAAAAGATCAAACTGTCCATATATTACAAAAAAAAAATCATAATACATTTTATTGAAATTATATGGAAATTTTAAATTGCTTATTTTTATTGGTTTACAATGACTGCATTTATAGAGAAATACAGTAAATCCTAACACAAACATGAAATTCGGACCTTGGCGTGAAGAAAATTTTATTGACTGGACCTTCTTAAATTTTAATGCTCTACTGGAACCATAGACATACAGTATAGGAAGCTGGGCGATGCATAAATATATGTTATATGGCAAACATCTGTATTATGGTAAGAACTGTTTTTAACTGTCTTGAAGTTTTTTTTATTGCTTATAATGTTTCTCGGCGGCACGGAGGTGTAGTGGTTAGCACTGTCGCCTTGCACCGCCAGGGTCTGGGTTCGATCCCCGGCCAGGCTCAATTCCCGTCTCTGTGTGCATGGAGTTTGCATGTTCTCCCCATGATTGGTGGGTTTCCTCTGGGTACTCCGGTTTCCTCCCACAGTCCAAAGACATGCAGGTTAGGCTAATTGGCCTTCCCAAATGAGTGTATGTGTGTGTGTGTGTGTGTGTGTGTGCCCTGCGATGGATTGGCACCCTGTTCAGGGTGTACCCTGCCATGTGCCCCAAGTCTTCTGGGATAGGCTCCAGGCCCCCATGACCCTGAATACAGGATTAAGCGGTATAGATGATGAGTGAGTGAGATGAGGTAATGTTTCTCCTTAACAATCTAAGTAATTAAGAAGGTTTTTCATTTTTCTACTTTCATTTGCTGCAACTTAAAAAACAATTAACATCAAACCATGATTGAAATTAAAATGCAAAAATATTATTATTTACTAATAGCATACTTAAAAATTTCAAACATGCAAAAGAAATTCTAAGGGACACTTCCAAGTCCACCTCTAATGATAAATTGATTCATTCAAAATTCAGATGGCTGGCAAAACAACACAAACATTTCAGCACTATAGCCTCCTTCAGTGGCGTCCTTCAGAGTGTGTTGTTTGTTTGATTGAATCTCCTGGTGAGCCCACCTGTCTTATACCTGAGATGCAGGTTTCTGTTTGAACATAATGCTTGAATTATCACAAACACAATCCTAGGCTGATTTATCCATTGTGACAAAACTGTGTGAGGTGGAGTTATAGCATTTTGCACAGTTACACAAATTACACTGATATAACCAAAACGCTTTGGACATTCGTGATTTTTTTAATTGGCTTTGTGACTCAAAGCAAACTTGCACTAAATATTTTCTTCTTTCAATAATTATTGCTTAAAAAAAGTGTTTTCCCAAAGCTGTAAAAAATGTCAGATTCAACACAGTGATAAAAAAATTATATGCTTAAAACCTAATTTAGTCAAACAAACTAGCTATATTACATAATGTCTTAATTCAGTACCTGAAGTAAAGATTTAATGGCTCAATTCTCATAGCTGATTCTAGGCATTAATCCACAGGTCCAGGTTAGAAACCATGGCTAGTGGCATGTGAACACCTGCTACACAGCTCTAGCCAGTAATGCCATGCCCTTGAGCAATGAACTCAACCCTCATCTGCTCAAATTCACCTAGAATTCAGTGAAGCATGAAAAGACAAGATATAAACCTCTTTTATGCAGGGTGTAGTTTACACAGCAGATAATTACACAGCAGAGCCAGAGTACAGTGACTTAGTGGTATATATATAATAAAAAAAATAATAATAATAAAAAAATTCAGAAAAATTGTCATATGCCTTTGCCTAAATATCTATGATATTTCATTTCATATTATATATGTTTAGTTTCACATGCAATTTTGCCCTTATAAATAAAAAAAAGCATATACATTTCCAGCATATTTGATATTTTCTGGCAGACATGGAAATTAATCTTATATTTCAAAAAAAAAAAAAAAAAAAAAAATTCTAATCACAATTCTAAATCAATCTGCCTAATTACCATGGAAGCAAATTGGGATGTAACTATGACACCAGGCATAAATAATTGATGAGGCTAGGCCTGTATTTATGCTTAGTTATTATGTCAATAAACCAATATGAAGCATTTGCCGCTCTGCTCTTCACTGCTTTTCTACTGGGAAATGTTTAAATAAGCACAGCCTGATTGTTTAAAACCTGGTCCAGGTTATAAAACTGATTATTCACAGAACTTTTTTCTTTTTCAAAATCTCTCCTGGAGTAAACAACATGTGAGGTCATGAAAAAGAAAAAAAAAAGAGAGTAAAACTGGCAAGCAATGTAAAGAAACAAACAGAATGATCAGTGGTCTTCTGTCCATATTTAGCGAAATAAATGAAATCTTTAGCAGACTCTGTGCAGTAAGGACTGTGTGCTGACAAGAATTGGACTGAGGATATTAATTTGTCTTTTATTGACAAGTGGGAGGCTTTCTGAGAATGGCCTGTTTTTTAGCGTTAAGATGCTCAGCAGGTCTACGATTTTATCATGGAACTACGAGACGGCAATGAGCCGAATGTGATATGAATGCAGAGGAGTTAACAAAACTAATAGCTGCTCATCTGACACGAACAGTTACACTCCTATTCGGGTTGGGTTTAATAGAGCCAAGCACAAGGATCAGAAGTTGATTTTGAAGGCTCAGAAGGTGAAGAATAAAATCCAATAAAACAAAACTGCCAAAAATGGTTAAATGACCTTTAAAAAAATTATGCAACAGAACATGTACTGTAAATGACTTTGTTTGTGACAATATCATGGAAGATACTGATTGAAGCTTGACATATGCAGATGGAACACTTTGGTTGTTTGGTTGAAAATGTTGCATTTTTATTATTTTATTATTATTTTATTATTTTTATTTCCTGTACACTATATAAATGTCACAGGTGATGACGATGATTAGTATTGTTGCTTCACACATCCAGGGTTGGGGGTTTGAATTTGGTCTGTGTGCTTTCTGTTGTATTTAAGGTTCATTGGCATTTCCAAATTGCCTGTAGTGTATGAACCAGTGTATACTGTAAGTGTGTGTGCTTGTGACCTGCAATATGCTGGCATCCCATCCATTCTTGCAACTGCCCTTATGACCGTAAACTGGATAATTTGCCATGTAGCTGCCTTCTATACTGATTTTAGCTTCTGTACTGATTTAGCTTCTATACTGATTTTAGCTTCTATACTGATTTTAGCTTCTATACTGATTTTAGCTTCTGTACTGATTTTAGCTTCTGTACTGAATTTAGCTTCTATACTGATTTTAGCTTCTGTACTGATTTTAGATTCTGTACTGAATTTAGCTTCTATACTGATTTTAGCTTCTGTACTGATTTTAGCTTCTGTACTGATTTTAGATTCTGTACTGATTTTAACTCTTCTTTAAACTTTTGTTTGATTTGTTGCCATATGGCTACATCTCCAAAAAATTATTTTTAATTTTCAATTTAAGAGTGAATCATGTCAAGAACAAGTGGTAGTAATGACTAACTACAGTTTATAAGTTTTCAGCCAACCAGACCAGGCAAAAATAATATCCCTCTGTATAATATTAAAGGACTGTTTTAAAAATTATTTTAAAGAAATACTCTAGCTCTTAAAGCTGAAACTATAAAAATGCACATAACACACATGCTTATTCCCGATGTTTTATGTGGAACTGAAACTGATATGCATTATAATTAATTATAATTTCCATTTGCACCATTGTTAAGTGTAAATGAATTAAAGGAAGAAGCACTATTGCTTGATACTCTTACCACAAGCATGACCATATATGGAATGAGTTGGTGTAACAAGGGATTTTTCTTTAATGGGCATGTGACATACTGTAGAACAAAGAAATGTAAGGGATAGAGGCATGGGAATGTTAGTAATGGTTAAAAATCAGAGTGGGGGTGGGGGGGGGGATCGTTATACCTACCTTGATGATGAATCAAAATCAGCCATTTTAATCATGTGATTAAAAAATTAATTACATTTACTAACATACATAAGCTTGATAAAGTGGCTGGTGTTGTTGATTCAATATAATTGGCCAAGCAAAGAATAACATTCCCCCTCATTCCCCCTCACATCATTGCCCTTATGTGAGACTTGGTTGTGTCCAACCCATCCTCTGCATAAGCAGGACCAACAGCAAGAGCATAAACAATTAATCATTTTATGCTATTGAACTGCTCAAGTTAAGAAATGTAGAGCATGTTGTTTTTCGTCAAGTTAAATGGAAAAAAAAACAGCCTATTAAAAAAAAAACTGTGACATCCTGGATGGTAGTGGGAGATTATGGCAGTCGAGAAGTGTACATGTCCTCAGACACCCCGTCCATGTGCAGAGCTCTCAACTCACGCAACGATGAACCCACAGTTACGCCCTTGAGGAAAGTGCAAAAACAGAAGAAAAGAGAGAAAAGGAGAATCGTCTGTGAGAGAGAAGGCATCTCATTTTCACAGGTTATGTTAAGTGCCCGAACCTTGATGCTATTTTGCATCATTCCCCCATGATATTTAATTTTCATGATGTATGATCATTATATTTTCCCTTTGGAGTTGATTGTTGGTTAGGGATTTTTCATTTCTCCTCCTGCCCTTCAGATGAACATCAAATCCATCATCATCAGGGAATCAAAGCTGGATGTTCTGAGGCAATCGCAGAAATGCATAATCATCAGTTTGCCTACAGCATTACAGCTAGATTATTTGGTCTATCTCTGCACTTTAAAAAGCGTGTTTCCAAACATACTGTTTGCAGTCTTGTCCTTCAAAGCCTGTAGTGTTGGTGAGAGTATTTGAGAGCTTACTCGCCACATATCGCGGAGCTGCAGGATGCCGGCAATTTACTAATTCTGGCTCGTTTGACATCAACAAGTTGGGTTGACATCAATAATACTGTTGTACTTTTGAAGATTAGAAAAAGCAATTATTTTTGCATTTATGCAAAAACCACATTATATTTTCTCCCTAATAATAATAATAATAATCAGATGGCATGGTGACATTGTGATTAGCACTGTTGCCTTGCACCTCCATGGTCAAGGGTTTGATCCCTGGCTCTTCTCTGTACGTGGAGTTTGCATTTTCTTCCTATGATTAGTAAGTTTTCCCCACTAATTAATTAGCATTTCCAAACAGGTTAATAGGTTAATTGGCATTTCCAAACAGCCTGTAGTGTGTGTGTGTGTGTGTGTGTGTGCACCCTGTCCAGAGAGTGCCCAGCTTTGTACCCAAATTCCCCTTTTTGCAAATTCCCCAAATTTTGCATTACCTAAAATACAATACAACCCTGTACAGGATAAGAGGTATAAAAGATGAATAAATAAAAAAACAGATCCATGGAAACAAAGTTTGCATGTATTCTTGCAATGTCTGGCTATTTAAACATATACTACGGCTTAAATATGATATTAACTATTCAGTAGGACTCAAATAGTAGTCATATTGATATTCATTATTGTTAATTGCATAGATGGTACAGAATAATCAAATTATAGTAGCCAAATGTAATGATAAGATAAGTAACATTGGGGTATGTTGTGTAAACGAGTACTGTGTGAAGGAGTGTCTCAGGTTGCCAATTTTGATCCAGTTTTAATAGAGAATATCTATCTCTCCAAAGCTGATCTCACGCAATCAATCAGTGTAACCTGCTTAGATAACAAAAACATACCTGCTACTATATCTATGTCATTTAAGGCGGAGTCCATCTTCCCACATTGTGGTTGCCAGGGTGGTGGATCAAACCCGATTGTTCTCAGAAGTAGTATATGAGACAATTTCGAACACTACCTTCTCCACAGCCATGGACTTTCAAAGTATCCAGTGATGCCATATGGTTGGCCAGTGGCCTAGTTCAGCGACAGCTCCACAAAAATGTAATGGTTTACATTGATGACGAATTGATGTACATTTGTATGTATGATAAATGTTATCAGTGGGCTAAACTTTTGTTCTGAAATGTATCACCCATGTTTCCAGTTTTCACAGTCTATGAATTTATTAAATTTTTCTTTGGATCAATAAAGTGTTATCTTAAACATCGCAGCCTGCTGGTACCCTAAACGCCCTGGTCTCAACTCTTGTGTACCTTGTCTTTGACCTTCCAAAGTAAACACCACCATACTGGAAGTGGTTGATCAGGTTTATAAAGTATGTTTTATGACCCATGTTATAGGTCAGGCTGACTTATAGGTCAGGCCAAGCACGTCCAGCATGCCTTCTACTGATTTGGTCTCCTTAAAGGCATATCTGACTTAGGAATCTAGTTCACTTTGAAGGGCTGGGAGGGTGACTTCTGTAATGAGTTCCCTGTTCCATCAAGGCATGCCAGCAGTCCTGGCCCTGGCATTATGTGCCCATTGCTCCATGCTGCTGGAATACACCTGCGGTTCATTTTCTATCCAAAGACAGATGCTTTTTCAGCCAAGTTCATTCTCACAGTGGCAATGTTTTATGCATTTAATGTCCTTTAAAGTTTTTCTGTTGAAGTCCTAAAAGTTTCCCATTTAAAGGTTCTGTTTTTTGGGTGATATCACTAATTTCATGAATATACTGTATGTTGTGTTTCCTACTGTAGATTTAAGGTTTTTAAATGACTTTCCTTTAAGTTGCATGTGCTTATCTATTAACATGCAATTCTGAATACAATTCTCCTTTATCGCCTACAATAACTCCAGTCTCAATATTTGTACAATAGCTAACATACTGTACAGTATGTTAATCCATGTAAAGCAGTAATTTAGGTTACTAAAAGCCATAGAACATCAGTGCAACTTAAAAGGTTGTTCACAACAAAGCTACCGTTAGGTAACTTTAGCAATTTAGCACTTTCAGCATCCAAGAGTGTTAGAATAAAACCAGTAGCCAGGTTTACTAGCAGAAAGACGAGTTAGTGTGATTGTGTTACAAACTACACTGATCAGCCATAACATTAACACATTAAGGTTGATTATCAAAATATATACCAGTACGTTGGGGGACAGGATCATGGGCACCCAAAGCTCATCTATGCCTGTGGGAAGCAAAGGCTAGCCTGTCTGATGTAATTCCAGAGAAAAGCCAATGCAGTACACCTCTCCAAAGAGTCAGTGATGGCCATGACAGAAAGGCAACAGAACATCAAGTGCACCACAGCCCACCATACACGAGACCCTGCAGACAAAGAGTCCAAGAATGCCGTCATGACCTCCAAGCACCCCAGATCGCAATCCAATCAATCGCCCATAGGATGTACCAGACATACTGTACAAGTCCAATTCACCGAGGCCCCACCCTGCAACCCCTAACATCCTGGTGCCTGACATCGCCGCACAACTTAGGAGGACATTTAGAGCCATGCCTCGAGGGACCAGAGCCACCCAGTGGCACAATGGGAACCTAAACAATTCTGGATATAATGTTTTAAGTTGTAATATTATGGCTGTTCAGTGCACAAAAGAGAATTTTAAAAAATGCAGCACAAATCAACAAAAAGTCTACAGAAATACCATCAAGGGGAAAAGTCTTACAGAAAGGGACAGATTGACTGTAAAAACTGATTGTAAATGACCATAATTACTTGAGTTTGGGGATGGAGCAGAACATAAAGAATCTATATAAGTAAGTTAATGGGTTCTCTGCCTGGTTAAATTGTTCAATATCCTTCATCGGCTTCTATTTCCGAAGCCCGTGCTCTCACATCATACCCTCAAGCGGCCGAAATATAGTGTCATAACCATATTATGATATTTCCTCAGACAGACAATTAAAAACACCTAATCCTAAATGTGTCCAGTGGGTTCTGGATAAATTGCATTACCGTCCACATGCTCTGTTTCCCACAGAGCATATAAAGCATTTAATTTCTAGTTATCCAAGGCTGCAAGTCCCACCAGATGTAGTTCAACAGCTGAAGAGGGAGGGTTCTCCGATGCTAATTCATCATGCAACAATAGAGGCACAATAAGTGAGCTTCAACAGACAATTAGTCCTTTGCTGGTTTTATTATATAAGCTACATACCCAAAGAGAGAGTACAAGCAGACATAAACATGCTTTCCAATGGACATAGTGTATCAGAACCTACAAGGTAGATTTACAAGGTACATTTATCTACTAATTTGGCCAGTGTGTATAGTGTGTACAACATCCACCAATGCTGTTGACTTTGACACATGCAAATGCCAATCTGAATGGGGGGCTGACAAATTGTCGGAGGCAATAAGTGGGTTACTATCAGTACCTGCATATTTATAAAGTGACATACGGTATACTATAAGTATTTGATAAATGAGTACATCCAAGGACCCAGTAATGATTTCTTTTTCATTTCCTTTAATACTGGGCTCTAATGATTTGTAATTCAAAGAACCAGTCATACATGCCATGTGTTGTTTATTTTCAGAACATTCTTGGCATTCAAACCTGTGGAGCCAAATGATCACATATGACAGGATGGTGGTTCTTCTCACAATGCTCATATACAGACTTATTTTCTGCCTGAAGTGAAAGTCAATTTGATATTTAATTATGCTATTTTGTGCTTTTGAACACTGGTGATAATACAAGTGTACTTTAAAAAAAAAAAATAAATTCTACTATATATTTTGTGCAAACACACATCCAGGTTCATATTATATTATTTTCTCACCTTTTATGATCATCAACGTTTGTACTTTTGCACTATTATTGCAATTACTTAAATAGTTTCCATTATAAACCACTGATTGTAACCCAACCCCCACAATCTACATTTCATCTTAATATTTGGCATCTTTAGCTAGTTTAAATAATTCGGTTTATACAATAATGTCCAAAAAAAAAAAGGTTGAACCATGCTCACTTTTTAAAATTACATTTAAAAAATGAGGGCCTCCGAGTGGGGCAGTGGTTAAAGTGCTCGCCCTATCATCCGGAGATCGCTAGTTCGAATCCCGGGTGGTGCTGTAACCTCTCGCAGCCGGAGGTCTAGAGAGAGCTGATTGTCCGAGCTCTCTCAGAGGGGAGGGATGAGAGGTACATTGTGCTCCGACATTAATCACGACTCTACAGCCAATCAGGTGCATCTGTGAGCTCGCGCAGCGGAGGGAGCGGATAGCACTGTCCTCCGAGTGTGTTACGCCGCCCCCAACGATGCGCGAGCGAGCAGTTTGAAAAGATGCGGTCCGCTGGCGTCACGTGGTTCGGAGGAAACACGTGATAGTCTTCGGCCCTCCCGGCTGAGTGGTAGTAGTAGCCTTAATGTGTGGGCCCCGTAGTGACGGGGAGGAATTGGACACGACTAAATTACGGGAGTATATCGGGGAACATCCCCCCCCCACCCCCACATTTTTTTTTTTTATGAAGTAGATTAAAGAAATGGAAATAAATGATTTAGTGTGACAGGCTGTTTCATGCCTAAAGATAGAATTTTAAATTTGATCATTTATTTAACAACCTCAACAGCAACCTCATTTCCCCTCTGTTCCAACCAGTCAGGATTCAGCATCACCGGGATAATAATCAGCTGCCTGATCTTCTGTCACCTGTTTCTCACTGGTTCATGCCTTAATGCAGAATGATGAGAATAATGAATTAATGAGAGCCAAAATAAGTCAGCTCAGGAAGCCTGGAGAACTATTTCTCAAGACTACATAAAAACGTATGTCTGGCTCTTTGGAAGCAAAATATGATGTAATGAGGGGTGGCTCAAAACTTTTGTCTTGAAAACATGTCATATCCTGAGTATGGAACTTAGGATCAAATGTAAAAAAGTCTGCAACTTTGTAATCCAAATCAATAACAAGTAGATTTGCATATTCACCTTCATTTTAAGATGAAATTTTTAGATTCGCATGTGAAAGGTTTGCTCCCTGATAACCAAATTTTCATCTACAAGGTTGACAGAATACAAGTTTGATAAGTATAAAATGATACAAAAAATAAAGATGCTATGGCCTTCTGGAACATCAGCTAACATCACCTTCTTTAACATCAATGGGAAATTTTGGACCGCTGTGATAAAAACCCCTGTTGAGGAAATATCCAGTATAATTCCAGATATTCTGTGCCAAGATGTATTGAAGCGGTTCTGGTGGCTCGAGTAGGCCACCACCTTACTAAGACTGTTTATGTTGTCCTTTACTTTAATTTGTCTTAGGTCTATAAATGAATTACACTGAAAGGACAAAGAGACGGCACACAGATGCACACACACACACACACACACACACACACACACACACACACACACACACACACACACACCACATATAAATCCACTAAATTTCCATTTGAATGTAGTACATTATAAATTTGCCATTTCAGCCCAAGTGATGATTCTTAGTCATGAGTTTATTTTTCTGTTAAGGACAATCAAGTCTGATTCAAGCTGAAATTCATACGTTTGATCTCTGCTATAAGCAGAATGTCTGATTATTAAAGGTACACAATTGGAATATCTACAGTACCAGTCAGTACAAGTTTGGACACACCTTTTCTTTTCAATGTTTTTTTTTTATTATTATTATTGTTTTCAATGTTGTATATTTTACTTTGATGTCAGCTTTGCCAACCAGACAGCTTTTTCAGCCTCAAATGATAGTCACCTGGAATGCTTTTCCCAGAGTGTTGAGTAATTGTTGGCTGCTTTTCCTTCACTCTCCACTCCAACTTGTCCCAAATCATCTCAACTGGATTCAGTTAATTCAGATCAGGTATTTGTGGAGGCCAGGTCATCTGATGCAGCAATCCATCACTCTCCTTCTTGGACAAGTAGTTCTTACTGTACATAACCTAGAGGTGTGTTTTGGTTCATTGTCCTGTTGAAAATAATGGTCCCACTAAGTGCAAACCAGATGGCATAGCATGCCACTGCAATATGCTGTGGTAACCATGCTGTTTAAGTGTGCCCTTAATTTTGACTCTCCAGCAGTGTCACCGGCAAAAACACCCTCATGGCATCACACCTCCTCCTCCATGCTTCACAGTGGGAGCAAGACTTACTGTAAGTGTTCACTGTCCCTGTGTCTAATAAAGACATGGCATTTAGAACCAAAAAATTGGACTTGTTAAACCAAAGGCCAGTTTTCCACTAATCTGATGGTCCCACTTCCACTGATCTCTATTCTTTGTGTTTCTTGGCCTAAGCAGGTCTGTTCTTGTCTGTCTGCTTGTTGTTCTTCTCTAGTAAGGGTTTCTTTGCTCCAATTCGACCATGAAGGCCTGATTTACAGTCTCTTATGAATAGTGAAGATTGACATGTTTTTGCCACTTGAACCCAGAGAAGCATTTACAGTATGTGAGCTCTAATATGAGGAGCTGTACAGTAGGTAGGAGACCAGAATGTGCTTTACCGTCACATTCACCGAAGCAACAGCCAACAGCGGGAGATTTAAATCAGTCGCCTTTTAAAGTCATCCCTGAAATGACCTACAGGTGGTGCAAAGGGGCATTTTGCAAAAAGGCTGAAATCTCCGTTGCAGATGACGCAACAAGTGGCCAAGTAAAAATGCATTTTTCAGATGATTATCCATATCCGAGTCAAACTATTAACTTTGATTAGTAATTATCCCCTGGTAAACTAAGGTAAATTAAGAATTAAGGATAAAATGTATTTTGCCAGAAAAACATAAAATAAATAAAAATAAAAATGCTAAATAGTACCAATTAAATCAGACTTCATAGCTGGATTTGGTACTTTGATTCTAATTCATAAATTTACTGAATATATTCAGATTTGATAAAATAATGAAAACTGATGTCTCTGTTTCCTTCCAAGACCTTTTGTCCGCATCACAATGAACTGAAGCTCAGCACGTCTTCTTTCCTTTAACGTGGAAAGCAGTCCATTCTTATCATAAGAATGCAAAAACACCAGCGCTGCTGACTGACACAGGTTAATTTTATGGTCAGTTAGTTTCATTTATTTCAGTTAATAAATTTACTATAAAAAAACATTTTGTGGATTTTCTAATTACACATGATAAAATCTAAAGTCTCACTGTGTAAATGTTTACTTTTGCTAAATTTGATGTGAATAAGAAATGACTATTTTATTTAAATTGTAATTTTAGTGCCGTGATTATGCATTCGTTTAATTACAATGTTTGGCTTGAATTTATATGCTACAGTATCATGTGCAGCTGTCGATGAGCTCCAGCTCAATGATCTCATTAATGCTGGAGAGAATGAACTAAGATCTGAGGCCTCAGACTATGGTTATAGCGCCACTTAGCGACGTAAAGCCGGCAAACACTAAACCTTAATGCCGCCGCCGTGTGCTGCACAAGTAGCCGTGCTGGTTCAGTTACATTTGTACTGTATATCGGAGGCTTTTGAGCCTGACCATTCTAATAAACTTATCCGCTGCAGCAAAGGTAGCACTTTGTCTTCCTTTCTTGGGACGGTTCTCATGGGAGTCAGTTTCATCATAGCGTTTGTTGGTTTTGGTAGCTGCACATGGGGATATTCATATATTCAAAGTTCAAAGTATACTTTAATTTCTTAAAGTAATGATAGACTGTCTTTTCACTTTATCTACTAAGTGTTTCTTGCTATAATATGGATTTGTACAGTAGTTGTAGTCGCACTAATGGGGCTATTGACTCCACTATTATATTCCTATTATATTGTAACCACCCTTCCTATGCACAAGTCATCTGATGGTCGGCCGCACATAGCCGGGGATTTTTAAAACAGAGATTTGTCCTTTTTTTTTTCATAATCCTACCCACACGACCTATCTGTTAAAAATAATTTTCTAGCATCCATAATAAACAGGGAGGCAATCAGAAGCCCAGACAGACGCCTGTGTTTGTTAACGTGATGTGCGAGTAACATAATGTCCGTGTATTTTGCACACGTGTAAAAAGTCCAGTTAGCAACGTTAACACAGTCGCTAGTTTAGGTAAATCTGCCACTGCATAACATTTCCTCACAAACAAAGCTGACATCAAATCAAGGAGACCAGCACAAAGACAATGTCATCATTGACACACGAGGTGACGTTACAACAACTTTTTTTAATGAAAATGTGGAGTTTGGAAAAATATTCACTTTGGAAGGAGTTTTCCAAAAGCTCCATTTTCAACAAACAAAACCGTGTTTGCATGTGGATGAGAGGCCAAAACGCAGAGAAGAAAATATCCAGCTATGTGTGAACATGACCAAAGAAGGCAAGAAATGTCACTCTAGAAAATTAACTCTTGACAAAGCACACCTCAGAATAATAATAATAATAATAATAATAATAATAATAATAATAAAAACATCTCATGTGAATCTGATGAGAGAAGGCCATTAGTCTGCCAAGCTGTCATCAAAGTTAACTTAGGAATATTGGGTCCTGTAAGATGATGTACTGTATGGCGGAGAAGATGTCACGGCTGGCTGAGAGGGTGAACCCAATAGCAGAAAAACAGGCACTTCGAATTTTATTTAAACACAGGAACTTTGGTAAGCAGGTGCAGCAGGAGTAGAGGAGAGAAGCAGTGCTTGTGTGTGGGAAACAGAGACTGCCTGGAGTGAATTGGGAAGCCCCTAGTGGTGACGCTGGAGGCGGGGCTATGACGCGATGGAATCTCCACTATCCCGGAAGTGAACGCGGGCGAATCTGACCGGCGTCTCTTGCTGTAGATCCGCTTCGCATGCAGAGGATGTTAATAATAGCGACTTGATCGTCACGGAGAGAATGGAGGTCAGCGCGCACTTGAACTTCTTCTCTGAAGTTCGCGAATGCGGAAGTGCTCGACGCGGAAGTCCTTATGCACGGGGATGATTCGCGTTACGGGGAATGGGCCCGTGAAGGATTGCTGTATTTTCTTCTTTTAACCTGCGTGATCGGTAACCAGGAATCCGGAAGCGAAGACAAACGAATCCAGAAACGTGAGTACCAATTCGATATCCAGTAAGCATGCAAGGTCATACACATTAGTCAGTCCGATAGTAGCTGAGGTACTGAGGGGCAAAGACGAGAGAGAAATCCGAGAAACAGGCAGGGTCGAGAACGAGACTAGAACATACAAAAAACACTGGGCATAGAAAAACACGAGGCACACGAGTAAGACACTGCGGCACTGAATGGTTCTCTCTGTGTGCTTAAAAAGCCAAGAGATGATTGACTGATCACGTTCAGGTGTGCGTGAGCAACAGGTGAGCTTGCAGGGAGAAAAAACCTGGAGTGGAGTCTAGGCTCTGGAAGTGCTGGGTTGATCTGGCTGGCTTGTGACAGTACCCCCCCTCCTACGGACGCCACCTGGCGTTCTGGTCGGTGCATTAGGATGTTGTTGGTGGAAATCATTGATGAGGGATGGATCCAAAATGAACCTGGACGGGATCCAGCTTCTCTCCTCTGGGCCGTAGCCCTCCCAGTCTACGAGATACTGGAGACCTCTGCCTCGTCGTCGAGCCTTTAATAGTCGGCGTACGGTGAACGCCTCACCACCATCGATGATTTGGGGAGGAGGAGCTGGGTGGGTGGGTGGATTCAGTGGGCAAGAGACCAAAGGTTTGATCTGGGAGACATGAAACGAGGGGTTTATCCGATGCATGGTGGAGGGAAGACGAAGTCTCACAGTGCAGGGGTTGATGACTTTAACAATTGTGAATGGGCCGATGAACCTGGGGGACAGTTTGCGAGAGATGGTCTTGAGGGGGATATTACGAGCGGACAACATGACCCTTTGGCCCACTCGATACGGTGGAGCCCTGGAACGACGCCGGTCAGCTTGTCGTTTAAAGGCTGAGACAGTCTGGCGAATCTTCGACCTTGCATTAAACCAAGTTCTCCGGCATCGACGAACGAAAGCTTGAGCAGAAGGGACCGAGACCTCCTCCTCCTGAGAGGGGAACAGGGGAGGCTGGTACCCGAGACAGCACTGAAAAGGTGAGAGGCCGGTGGCTGATGTGGGCAAGGAGTTGTGAGCATATTCGATCCATGGGAGCATCCGACTCCAGGAACGGGGCTCCTTCAAGGTCATACACCGGATGGCTGTTTCTAGATCCTGGTTGGCTCGCTCCGTCTGGCCGTTAGTCTGTGGGTGATATCCCGAAGATAGACTAGGCGTAGCACCAATTAATTTACAGAAGGCAGACCAGAACTGTGCAGCAAACTGGGGCCCACGGTCCGACACAATGTCCGTCGGGAGTCCATGTAGTCGGAAAACATGAGTGATTAGCAGTTCAGCAGTCTCTTTAGCGGTAGGGAGATTAGACAGGGGAACGAAGTGAGCCGCCTTGGAAAAACGGTCCACCACTGTGAGGACGCAGGTGTGACCTTCTGAGTCTGGAAGTCCGGTGACAAAATCTAGAGCTATGTGAGACCAGGGTCGGTGTGGGATAGGGAGTGGTCTGAGATAACCAGCAGGTGGTTTATTACTGGTCTTATTTCTAGTGCAGACATCGCAGGCACTCACAAAACGGCGGGTGTCGTTCCTGATGGTGGGCCACCAGAATCGTTGCTGGATAAGGGCTAGTGTGCGTGCCGCCCCTGGGTGACAGGCCAGCCTTGAGCCATGCCCCCATTCCAGGACACAAGATCGTTCTGCCTCCGGGACAAAGAGTTTGCCTGTAGGTGTTTCTGGAGGACCAGGTTCCTGGTTGAGCGCCGTCCTGACTCGTGACTCGATGTCCAGTATGGCTGCTCCTACCAGACATTGAGGGGGCAAAATGGTGGCCTCGGATGCTTGATCATGAGCTGGGGAAAACTGACGAGAGAGTGCATCCGGTTTGGCATTCTTTGAACCCGGGCGATAGGACAGGGAGAAATTAAAACGAGAAAAGAATAGGGACCACCTCGCTTGTCGGGAGTTGAGGCGTTTGGCTGTCCTGAGATACTCTAGGTTCCTGTGGTCCGTCCAGACCAGGAACGGGATCTCGGTCCCCTCTAGCCAATGCCTCCACTCCTCTAACGCCAGTTTTACTGCCAGTAGCTCTCGATCCCCTATGCTGTAGTTCCTTTCCGTGGGCGAGAGTCGGTGAGAGAAAAAACAGCAAGGGTGCAGTTTGTTATCCTTAGGTGACCTTTGCGATAATACAGCTCCTACTCCAGAATCTGAGGCATCTACCTCAACAATGAACTGAAGCAAAGGATTAGGCTGTTGTAGAATAGGGGCCGAGGTAAATCGTTTCTTTAGTTCCCGAAATGCCTTGGCTGCTTGTTCCGTCCATGCGAATGGACTCTTTATCGAGGTCATGGAGGTGAGTGGCATGGCTACCAAACTATAGTTACGGATGAATCGCCTGTAAAAATTGGCGAAACCCAAGAAACGCTGGAGGTCCTTACGGGTGGTTGGAACGACCCAATCAGTAACTGCTCGAAGCTTGGCGGGGTCCATCTGGATCCTCGAAGGAGCAATAATGAAACCCAAAAATGAGACTGTGTTGCGATGAAATTCGCATTTCTCAGCTTTAACAAAGAGCTGGTTCTCCAGAAGCCTCTGAAGTACCTGGCGAACATGTTTTGTGTGTTCCCCTAAGGAACGTGAGAAAATGAGAATGTCATCTAGATAGACAAAGGCAAATTCGTTGATGACGTCCCGAAGAACATCGTTGACCAGGGCTTGGAAGACTGCCGGTGCGTTAGCCAACCCGAAAGGCATGACCAAATACTCGTAATGACCGGACGGGACGTTGAAGGCGGTCTTCCACTCGTCTCCTTCCCTGATCCTAACTAGGTGGTAAGCACTGCGGAGATCCAACTTGGTGAAGATTTGGGCTCCCTGCAGGAGGTCAAAGGCAGTGGACATCAGGGGCAATGGATAGCGATTCTTGATTGTGATGTCGTTAAGTCCTCTGTAATCAATGCAAGGACGTAGGGACCCGTCTTTCTTGGCCACGAAGAAGAAGCCTGCCCCCGCAGGAGATGATGAAGGCCTAATGATTCCAGCAGCTAACGATTCGGATATGTATTTGTCCATGGCTCCCCTTTCATGTTGGGAGAGGGAGTACAGACGTCCCCTGGGTGGAGTAGTGCCTGGAAGGAGGTCGATTGCACAGTCATAGGGTCGGTGGGGGGGGAGAGAAATAGCCCGAGACTTGCTGAACACTGCCTTGAGATCAGCATAGTCCTGCGGGACCGTGGAGAGGTCAGGAAATTCCTCTGAGGAGGTTGCTACTGGAGAAGGACAGAGCGCCGACTTAAGGCATGATGTTAGACATAGGGGGCTCCATCCAAGGATGACGTTGTTCCGCCAGTCTATCTGTGGGTTATGGCGGATGAGCCAGGGGCGTCCAAGAACCAGCTGGGACTGAGACCTTAGCATGACGAGGAACGAAATTTCTTCCGAATGATTTCCCGATGTCCTCAGCGTGACTGGAACGGTTCGCCGGGTAATCGGAGGAAGGAACGTACCATCGAGAGCACGGACTGACAGCGGTGGTTCCAAGGGAAGAGTTGGCACCTGCAGTTCCTTGACCTTATTGGCATCAATTAAATTCTGATCAGAACCAGAATCAACGAGTGCATGAAGAATACGGGGCTGGTTATCCCAGAGGAGCACGACAGGGAGAAGTGAGCGGTCTCTAGGCAGATGCGCTTGGGATGCCCCCTCCAGTGTGCCTAGGTTAACTGGGAGGTTGCTTGTCTTTAACGGGCACTGGAGACGTAAATGACCAACATTGCCACAATAGAAGCATGCCCCAGCCAAAACTCGACGTTGTCGTTCCTCTGGCGAGATCCGGGACCGACCAATCTGTATGGTTTCAGCTGGGAAGCTGGCTGAAACAGTTGGAGAGGGGGAGGTGCTGGCTATGAGTCGTGGTTGATTATGGGTGCGGAGCTTTTGCCTGAGGCGTGAATCCACACGTCCTACTAGATCCATCAGATCGCTTAAGTCTTCGGGGAGCTGCTGAGAAGCTAGCTGGTCCTTGAGTGACTCTGAAAGGCCATTCAGAAAGGTGTCATACAAGGCCCGGGTCTCCCACTGAGAGGCGGCCGCCAAAGTCCTGAACTCAATGGCATAATCATAAGCTGATCTGGAACCCTGACACAGCTCCAGCAGCTTTCTCGCGGCCTTCCGGCCTGCGTGGGAGCGATCGAATACCTTCCTCATCTCTTCAGTGAAGGCGTTAAAGGTGGCACAGCAAGGGTCCTTGGCTTCCCAGACGGCAGTCCCCCACTCACGGGCCCTCCCTGTAAGGAGAGTGATGATATACGCCACCTTGGAACGTTCAGTGGGGAAGGTTGATGGCTGGAGTTCAAGTAATAAGGAACACTGAGACAGAAAGGAACGACATGTCTCAGGGTCGCCGTTGTATGGTTGGGGATTAGGCAGACGAGGTTCGTGCCAAACCGGTGGTGTCAGAGTGGAAGGAAGAGTAGAGCACACTTGTTGAAATTGCATTGAAAGCTTTGCTAATGCCTGGGAGATTTTTTGGAGGTTTAGCTGATGATAGTTTACAAGGGCCCCCTGCTGGGCAATGATCTGGCGTAGCTGGGCACCAAAACGGGCACTAGGTCTGGACTGGGATCTAGTTCGAAGAATGAGCCTTGGGCGAGATGCGTCTGCTGGGTTCGTCATGGCCGCAGTGTACTGTCACGGCTGGCTGAGAGGGTGAACCCAATAGCAGAAAAACAGGCACTTTTTAATTCGAATTTTATTTAAACACAGGAACTTTGGTAAGCAGGTGCAGCAGGAGTAGAGGAGAGAAGCAGTGCTTGTGTGTGGGAAACAGAGACTGCCTGGAGTGAATTGGGAAGCCCCTAGTGGTGACGCTGGAGGCGGGGCTATGACGCGATGGAATCTCCACTATCCCGGAAGTGAACGCGGGCGAATCTGACCGGCGTCTCTTGCTGTAGATCCGCTTCGCATGCAGAGGATGTTAATAATAGCGACTTGATCGTCACGGAGAGAATGGAGGTCAGCGCGCACTTGAACTTCTTCTCTGAAGTTCGCGAATGCGGAAGTGCTCGACGCGGAAGTCCTTATGCACGGGGATGATTCGCGTTACGGGGAATGGGCCCGTGAAGGATTGCTGTATTTTCTTCTTTTAACCTGCGTGATCGGTAACCAGGAATCCGGAAGCGAAGACAAACGAATCCAGAAACGTGAGTACCAATTCGATATCCAGTAAGCATGCAAGGTCATACACATTAGTCAGTCCGATAGTAGCTGAGGTACTGAGGGGCAAAGACGAGAGAGAAATCCGAGAAACAGGCAGGGTCGAGAACGAGACTAGAACATACAAAAAACACTGGGCATAGAAAAACACGAGGCACACGAGTAAGACACTGCGGCACTGAATGGTTCTCTCTGTGTGCTTAAAAAGCCAAGAGATGATTGACTGATCACGTTCAGGTGTGCGTGAGCAACAGGTGAGCTTGCAGGGAGAAAAAACCTGGAGTGGAGTCTAGGCTCTGGAAGTGCTGGGTTGATCTGGCTGGCTTGTGACAGAAGAATCTTATGCACTTATGCTTCATATCATGGTTCCCATGTCTAGAAGCGCCTGGGTTACTGTCAGTGAGTTTTTATTCATTTCGATTTCTACTAAATGCATCTGGAATGAGATTGCAGAAGAAGCCAGTGATCCACGTATAAAATGCATGTTTTGTATATTTTAATTATGAAATCATTTATAATTAAATCCTGATTAGGAAACAACTAATTAATCTAGCAAAATCTGTTGCAGCCTAAAATGAGAAGGAAAAAAAAAAAGATGATGATTTGAGACTTATTAATTGAGTTAATAAATGATATTATGAACACTTCAGTTAGTAATAATTAACTGTTCTGGAGGACTGCAAGCAGTCAATTACAAGAACGAGAAATTAGCATGTGTCTTATTACACAAACAATATGGAATAATTAATTTTAGTATGCTATATTTGTGCATCAATGGAAATAAGTGTAAATGTTATTTAGAAATTAAATGAAATGCTCAGATATACTGTAAATAATACAGTCATAGGTAAAAGTTAGTATCTTTTGAAAAGTACTGTAGTATGTTTTTTGGGGGTGATTTTTTTTTTTTTTTTTTAATAATCTTAGCCGGTCTTGGTATTTTGCGAATTCAACCTCTGAAGAACAACAACATATAACTGTTCTCACAGTGCAGTTTAACAAAAATGAAGCCAAAAAGAAAAAAAAAAAACATATGGGCAACACTTGAGCAGTACCCTCCTTACTTTTAAGAGGGTAAGTTGCAAAATCCAGGAGAACGTCTTTTCTGTTTAAATACATTTACTACCTCAAATTATCATCGCCTCTCCATTCTTCCTCAAAACTCTCTAACCTTGTTTGTTAATTGAAATGCAAAATGAACTCTCACCTGAAAAAAAGCACTTTGAACCACTGAGCAATAGTCCAGTCCTTTTTCTTTTTTGTACAGGTAAAACACTTTGGACATTCTCGTTCTCATTAAAGAATAGGCTTGACACTAGGACTGCCATAGTTGTACAGTAGCTCATATTCCTTATGTGTGGTGGCTGTTGATGCACTGACTCCACTCCACTCCTTATAAGTTCTTTGCATAAAACTCTTCTTAAAGCAGTCATCCCTGTTGCTTGTATGCCGTTTCCTACCACACTTTTCCCTTCCAGACAACTTTGCATGAATATACTGTACTTCAGTACAGCACCTTCTGGGGCTTAACCTACTTTGGAAGGTTTCGATTATCAACTTCTGGACAGCTGTCGAGGCAGCAGTCTTCTGAACTAAACTAAGTATTTATTCTGTCTGAATAATAATACACTTAAAATAAAAATTAAGGATTCTAATATTATGAGTTATTGCATGAGAGCCAGACAATCCTAAAGGAGTTACTAGAAGTGTTGAGTACTTGTTGGTTGCTTTTGCTTCACTATCCGTTCCAACAAATCCCAAGTCATCTCATTTGGATTTAGATCGGACGATTGGACTATATCTCCAGCTTAAAGTCTGAGAGGCATTTATGCAGGCTCTAGTATGAGGTGCTGTAAATCATCAGTTTCTGAGGCTGGAAATTGTAAGAAATTTAACCTCTGCAGCAGAGATAGTTCCTAGGACAAACATCATGATACAGTAGTCAGTATCATCAGAGCATTTGAAGGTCTTGGTGACTTGCTCTTGGAAATACATTTAAATGCATTTGACCTTCATTTCTTACAGTAATAATAAACATAAACTTTGATCTTTTTTCTTTACTAAACGTCTTTCTTGATATTTCTTGAACGGTCTCTTATGAAATGGATTTGTACAGAAGTTGTAGTACAGTAGCACTAATGCACTCTAATAATTTGTACACGGCCTTCCAACACAATATAACTGATTTTCTAAAGCACACTGGGAGGGGAAGAAATGTCTCAAATGAACTCTTGACAAAGTACACCTGTGAATTGAGAACCTTTCCAGAGAGCTACCATGTGAATCTGATGAGAGAATGCCATGAGTGTGCCAAGCTGCCATTAAAGCTACATGTAGCTACTTTGGACAATCAAAAATATAAAACACACACATATTTTTTTTTTCACTTTCCTTTCATTTTACATTTTATTTGTAAAGCACTTTTAACAATTGGCATTGTCGCAAAGCAGTCGTAAGAATTGTTTAAGTTTGTGTGAAATGTGAATGTGGATGAAACATTTATTTGTAACTAACTAACTCTAACTAATTAGAGTCCTTAGTCCTAATCCTCAGTTACTATCCTTACTTCATTATAATTATGTTTCAATTACTTGTCACATGTTGGACAATGGGGTTGGACAATGAAACTGAAACACTGGCCAATTTATTGTTGGAGATTTCATGGCTAAATTTGACCAGCCTGGTGGCCCATCTTCATTGATTGTACATTTCACCAGTAAGACTAAAGTGTGACAGTGTAGTTAGCAGAGTAATAGTACAGTTTTGCTTAAAATATTGCAATGCACACAACATCATGGGTGACATATCAGAATTCAAAAGAGGACAAATCGATGGCGCGTCTGTGACCAAGACAGCAACTCTTTGTGATGTACAGTATCAAGAGCCACTGTATCCACATTCACTGTGGTGCGGGTGCTAACCTGGATTGGATCCAAAAAAACATAAAACCACAACTGCCCAACTCACTGTAGAGTTAAATGTGCACCTCAACTCTCCTGTTTCCACAGGGTGAATGTACAAGGCCAGCCATATAGGCTACAGCCAAACCTTTGGTCACTCATGCCAATGCCAAACCTCGGTTTCAATGGTGCCAGCAGCGAAAATCTTTTTTGGACAATTTGAAACATGTACAGTATTGTTCTCTGATGAGTCCTCCTTCACTGTCTTTCCCACATCCGAGAGAGTGTGGAAAAACCCCAAAGAGCGTGATGGTTGATGGTTTGGGCAGCAATATCATGGCATTCTCTAGGCCCAATTCTTCTGCTAGATGGGTGCCTCACTGCCAAGGACTACCGAACCATTCTGGAGGACCATGTACACCCAATGAATTAAACATTGTAGTTTGAAGGCAGTGCTGTGTATCAGGATGATAATGCACTAATTAATACACGCAGCAAGACTGGCGACAGAGCACTGTGAAATCACTTTTTCACATACCCCAATTAGGAATCTGGGGTCATAGTGCAGGGTCACAGCGTCCCTGGAGTAGATAGGGATGAGGGCCTTGGCTCAAGGGCTCAACAGTGGCACTTGGCAGTGTTGGGGTTTGAAACTGTCAGTAACCCAGTAACCCACAGCCTTAAACAACTGTTCCCTTTCAAAAGCTACACTCGATGCTGCGTGAAAACGCTATGGGAACATCTCTTTGTTGTCAGTTGTGAAGCCTGTCCATGTCAAAACCGCTGAATACCTTCGGCTCATAACCTCTGCCAGGCATGACGTCCCCGAATAAGGTGCACCTGCATGTTATAAATAGGAGTGAACCGGAAACATCCTCAGATCTTTTTGTCTTCAGGACCGCTTTGTGTTTGCGTGTGCATGTGCAAGCCATAACAAAAGCAAAAATTAAAATAAAAAAAAGAAAATAACAGCATTAACTCACCGATATGGCGGAGTTGCTTAAGAGATGCGTGCCTCCATGCGATAGATCTCTTTCGGAGGGCGTTCTTCATGAATTTTATCTCGAGTGCTTTGGGGAAGAACACGTTCGCCTCGGGCTTCAGGGAGACTGTGATCTTCGCCCTATTAAGGTGCTTCGCGCGCGGCTCACTTTCTTTAAAGAGAAACCGTGAGCCGCGGCGCATTCCTGGGGCTCGCATGCTGATTGAAGGCTCTCTCCGGATCAGGAAGTTTTAGCTTCCGCTTCGTAAGCGCGCTCCGGCGCCTCTTGTGAAGGAGCGGAGGAATCCTCCTCTCTCGCTTCCATGGAAGTAGCCTCCTCACAACGCTCCTCCAGTGCCGACAGAGCTTTTGAGGAATTATTAGAGGTTATAACGCGTGCGGTCGAGCGATTGCATATCGACTGGCCGCAGCAGCAAGATTCCCCCAAGCGTTCGAGATTGAACGACAGGTTTCTGTCGGGTAGCCGGGGGGAGGAGCCTCAACATTTCTCCCTCCCCTTCTTTGGTGACCTCAATGATGAATTAACTCTTTCATGGAGCAAGAAGTATTCATCGCGTGTTTTTGTGCCATCGACTTCGACTTATTCGAATATTGTTGATGTGAAAGCATGCAGTTATATGATGATGCCCCAGATAGAAGAGACGCTTGCAGGCTATCTCTCTCCTGGGACATCATCCTCCCTGAAAAAGTCTACTCTCCCCTCCAAGCCGTGTAGATTGCCATCTGCTTTGGTGGGGAAAGCTTTTCAGGCAGCAGGTCAGGCTGGCGCTTCACTGCACACCATGGCAGTTTTGCAGGCTTACCAGGCTGACCTGCTGAAGGACCTGAGCACCGACGGGGTTATTGATGACAGGGTGTTTGCTCTCCGTGCAACCAAGCAGACGGCCCGTGCTGTGGGCCGTTCTATGGCTGCCATGGTATCCACGGAGAGGCATCTGTGGCTGAACCTCACGGGCATCAAGGATAAGGATCGAGCTGTCCTCCTTGATGCCCCCGTCTCGCCTTCCGGCCTCTTTGGCGACGCTGTTAATTCCGTCGCCACTAGGTTTCGAGAGGCGAAGCTATATGAACAGGCCTTTGGGAGGTTCCTTCCCCGCCGTGCTCAAGAACCGGGACCGTCGGCCACCCGGCCCCGGTCAGGTCTGGCCCCTATCAGGCATGAGGTGCAGAAGGAGAGCGTGACCAGCCACGTACCCCCTCATAAAGACTGAGGTGGGGCTCGCCGCTCTTCTCAAAAGTCTGCCTTGAAAAGACCGGATCTGAGGAGCTTTTCTTTAAAGAAGAAGCCCTGAGGCTCGTGCGCCTGGGGCCGTGGGGGTGTCTCCCCCCAGGGAGGGGCTCCTGGATTTTCGTCACAAAACACAAAGCTTACCAGTATCGGGTCCTTCCATTTGGCCTAGCTCTGTTACCCCGCACATATACAAAATGCATGGATGCAGCTCTGGCTCCTTTACGACTCCAGGGCATCCGTATTTTGAATTACATAGATGACTGGCTGATTCTTGCCCAGTCTCAGGAGCTAGCGCTTCGACATCGGGATGTCGTCCTAGCCCATCTTCATTCTTTAGGATTGAGACTCAACGCCACAAAAAGTGTTCTCCTTCCTGTTCAAAGGACAACATATTTGGGTGTCACATAGGATTTGGTCACACTGCGGGCACAGCCTGTCTCCTGCTCGTGTCGAATCCATTCTCAACACCCTGAAGGAAATCAAGCTAGGCCAGAAGGTCACTGTTCATCACTTTCAGAAATCTTTAGGCCTCATGGCAGCTGCCATGGGTGATACCACGGTGATACCTTTGGGCCTTCTGCACATGAGAGCGTTTCGGCTGTGGCTAAGAGCCAGGGGGTTTCATTCAAGGGCCAACCCCCAGAGGCTAATAAGGGTTACGCGCCGGGGGCTTCGTACCCTTTCTATGTGGTTCAGACCCTGGTTTCTGACTTTGGGTCCCACTCTAGGTCCGTCTTGTCATCGCAAGATGCTAACGACAGACGCTTCCCTCACGGGTTGGGGTGCGGTCTTGAATGGCCATCCAGCACAAGGGAGCTGGAGAGGTCATCTTCTCGCGTGGCACATCAATTGCCTCGAAATGATGGCTGTTTCTGACCCTGAAACACTTCCTCCAGCAGAGAGGCTACCATGTCCTAGTGTGGGTGGACAGCACTGCGGTAGTCTCGTACATAAATTGCCAGGGTGGACTGCGCTCGCACCACTTGAACAAGCTAGCGCACCAGGTTCTGCTTTGGGCACAGGACAAGTTCCTGTCCCTCAGGGCGATTTACATTCCAGGGCATATGAATGTAGGAGCAGACTTGCTATCCAGACAAGCTGTAAAACATGGGGAATGGAAACTCCCCCCGAAGTAGTCAGTCAAATCTGGGAAAGATTTTACGTAGCAGAGGTGGACCTCTTTGCCTCACAAGAGACTCCTCCAGCTCCCCTGGGTCTGGACGCAATGACCCACACTTGGCCCAGATTATGCCTTTATGCATTTCCACCTATAGTTCTGCTCCCAGGAGTCCTGATGAGGGTCCGTCAACAGGGTTTGCGCCTCTTATTGATAGCGTCACATTGGCCGACGAGAGTGTGGTTCTCGGATCTAATATCTCTCCTCGATGGCTCACCCTGGGTGATTCCAGTGAGGAGGGATCTTCTGTCTCAGGCGCAGGGGACAATACTTCATCCCCGGCCTGAGCTCTGGAACCTTCACGTTTGGCCCCTGAACGGGACCAACAAAGACATGCTGGGCTTTCAGCCAGCGTAATTGAAACCAATTTAAGTGCCAGGGCTTCCTCCACTAGAAGAACTTATGCCCTCAAATGGAGTGTATTTGAAAATTGGTGCATGGCAAGACATGTAGACCCAGTTCACTGCCAGATTGTTTCAGTGCTGGAGTTTCTGCAAGAAAAGTTGTCCTTGGGCTTATGCCCTAGTACTCTCAGAACGTACGTAGACGCTATTTCGGCTTGTCACGCTCTGAATGATGGGGTTTCTGTGGGGAAGCACCATTTAGTTACCTGTTTTATTCGTGGAGCTAAACGGTTGAAGCCGCCCACTAGAGCGACGGTCCCTTCATGGGACTTAACTATCATACTCGAAGGCCTGGCTGACACCCCTTTCGAACCACTAGAGTCAGCGCCTGTCAGGCTTCTGTCTCTTAAGATGGTTTTGCGAACTATCTTCCCAAGGTTCCATTCTCAACCATGCACTCAGTTGTTCTCGAAGCCTTCTGTCCTCCGCCTTTCACAGCTCGGGGGCAGGAAAGACTTCACTTACTGTGTCCAGTACGTGCTCTTCGGATCTACGTCCACCGCACTAGCCAGTGGCGTAAGTCAGAGCAGCTCTTTATTTGCCATGGGGGTCGCAACCGGGGGGCGGCTGCCACTAGACAGACTCTGTCACACTGGGTGAGAGATGCTATTGCCCTAGCCTATGAGGCGCATGGTCAAACTTCGCCTCTGGGAATCAGGGCTCACTCAACCAGGGCGATTGCCTCATCGATTGCCTTGGCAAGAGGCGTCCCCCTCCAGCAGGTGTGTGATGCGGCGGGCTGGTCCTCTCCACACACGTTTGTTAGATTTTATAGTCTGGATGTCAATGCTACTCCGGGTTCGCGGATCCTTGAGTCAGCATCCCAGAGCTAGGTCTGAGACCTCCTCGGCTTGTGCGCACCTTATTCGGTGACGTCATGCCTGGCAGAGGTTATAAGCTGAAGGTATTCGGCGGTTTTAACATGCACAGGCTTTACAACCAGACAACAAAGAGATGTTCCCATAGCGTTTTCACGCAGCATTTTGTTCCCGCTTTATCAGGGAACAGGGTTACAGTCAAGTAACCCGAGACGATCCACCACTTTGAGTTTTGGGTGACTCAAAAAAAAAAAAAAACAACTCAAGGAGATAGTGTGTCAAAACACTTAACTGCTTCTGTACATATACACCATCATTCAAACGTTTGGAATAATAATTCAATTGGAAAATAAAGCAATAAAAAAATATTAAAAAGATCATAAAAATCAAGAAAAACCAGTAAAGGAGAAAGTGTGTCCAAACTTTTGATTGGTAGTGTGGTGGACTAAAATTACTGTTCATATGCCTAGTATACTTGTACTTGCTGTATGCATTCTTAACACCAAATCTTACCTTACTGAAATAATTTTCGATGACTGACCTTTTGTGCTGTTTTTTTTTTGTTGTTGTTGTTGTTTTTTTAATAATAATCCAGTTTATCAGAATGTACCTGCCTCTAGCACCTGCACATATTTCATATTTTTGTTTCTTTCTTTCAAGGTATCTCTGTGCCACAGAGGGAATGATTTTTATATATAAAAATATAAGGGCCCTTGAGCAAGGCCCTTAACCTTATCTGCTTCAGAGGTGCTGTATCATGGCTGACTCTGCGCTCTGACCCCAGTTATGCTGGGATATGCAGAAGGACTTTATCTCTGCTGTAATGTATATTTGATAAATAAAGTCGCCTTGCACCGCCAGGGTCTGGGTTCGATCTCCGGCCAGGCTCGATTCCCGTCTCTGTGTGCATGGAGTTTGAATGTTCTCCCCGTGCTTGGTGGGTTTCCTCCGGGTACTCCGGTTTCCTCCCATAATCCAAAGACATGTAAGTTAGGCTAATTGGTGTTCCCAAATTGTCCGTAGTGTGTGAATGAGTGAGTGTATGTGTCTGTGCCCTGCGATGGATTGGCACTCTGTCCAGGGTGTACCCTGCCATGTGCCCCAAGTCTCCTGGGATAGGCTCCAGGCCCCCGTGACCCTGAATATAGGATTAAGCGGTATAGATGATGAGTGAGTGAGTGAGTGAGTGAGTGAGTGAGTGTATATTGAGTACACATTTTACATGATCACATCAAAAGCATGACAGGTGAAATGAATAACATTGGATTAAATATTAGACAGTCAGTCAGTTCTCAAAGTTGATGTTTAAGAAGCAGGACAAATGGGCAAGCATAAAGACCTTAGATACTTTTACAAGGTCTACATTCCTGGTATGCAGCAGTCGGTACCTTCCAAAAGAAGTCCGAGGAAGGTGAACCTATGAAAAGTCATGGGTGCCCAAGGCTCAGTAATCCACATGGTAAAAAGCAAAGGCTAGGCTGTTTTGGCCAATCTCACGGCCAAACCTTTGGCCAAACTACTGTAGCACTAGTTGTTGAAAAAGTCATTTTTATTCATGATAGGAAGGTATCAGAACCCACATATTTGTCAGAATATCCAAGATGTCCCATGTCCACTGCTTAAAGCTCCTGCAATGGGCAGGTGAATGTCGGAACCAGGGCATGTTTTGAAAGATCATGTTTTCTTGTGGTGGCTGCTTGCATGTGCCTCTTGACCTGGGTACTTACCTGGGCTCATTCATGTAGTTGCACGTAACACGTCAACATTTTTTGCAGTACAAGTATTCACTGATGGCAGTGGCCTCTTTTAGCAGGATAATGCCCCCTGCCGCCCTGCAAAATCATTGACGGATTGTTTGAACAACTTGAAGTGCTCAAGGTGTTGATTCGATATGCAAAATCTGATTGAGCATCTTTGGGATGCGCTAAACTAATGCCCTGTTGCCAGATACTGCAGCACAACTTCAGAAGTTCTAGAGTCCACTCTTTGATGGTTCAGAGCTATTTTAGTGACACAGCAATTTTTGGTACATAATTTTAGGCAGGTTATTTTATTGTTATGGCTGATTGGTGGCATAGACGCGATTATTAAGCTGAAATTCTCACAATCTTGAACTTCATTTCACATCAACCTCACAGACTACAACCAGATGACATGACTCTGCATCGGTCTCCTGGCTTATCAGACCCCTGATTATGTGCACCTGTTTCCAATATAACCCCAAGCATATAAGTGCTCTGCAAACACTTACTCCTGGTGAATATGATTGGAATTACTAAGATTGTGCATTTCTGGTTGATTTTGATTTTAGTACATGAAACAATTTTTGATGTGTATTCATTCCAAATAGCATCCTGTGACAAATCTGTGAAGTTACAGGAAAGGGCACACGAGTTTGAAGAGTTACTAATTAATAGGTTGAGAGAAATTATTATATAAAAAATGATTTCCTTATCATTCCTGGGGTCCATACAGGTACTGTATATTCCAAATCCAAACCTCATTACGTTGCCCAATGCTCATCCATGTGCTCTTATAATAAACATGCACCAAGGATTTTTGATTTATGAATTCTACATGGAATTACAGAAACATGTTATTGCCTTTACTCCATAACAGTGGCTTTTTTTTTTGTCTCAACCAGACACCTGTTCAACATTTCAGGCAAGTCTCTTGTCTCTTCAATTAAATTGCATGATGATGAATATGCAGAGTCACTTTCCTTTCTCTTTATATATTCACTTATACATGTGCAAGATACTTTTTATTAAAAGTGACCTACAGATAAGACAGGATACAATTTAAAAATACAGCATTAACCTAAAAGTTAATGGGAGAAGTTTGGTTGAAGTTGCATTATATGTGGTTATTATATCTTAATTTATTTTTATATAGTTAACACAGGAAAGATCAATTGGCTTTAATTTCAGTATTGTTGCAACCACATTCAAAGTAAATATTGGAAGTACCACTGAACAACAGATGGTCTTTGTTATTTCTAAGGAACTCAATTATGTTTTCAACAATTATCGGATTTGTGGGCTTTCTCTCGGGTCACAGAGATAAGGCAGAGCACGGCTAATGAAATGTTAAGGGTTCATTAAGGCTTTTCTCCTTGTAATTGCAAGGACCAATTAAAACCGGGGGTCAATTTCAAAGCCACTTGTTGTTCTCCTGGAGCATGTAAATGAGCCGGTAGGTTTGGAGAGTTCGGTCTTAATCAGAAGTTAATTCATACCAATGTAATTGAGCTTAGACCTTGTCCACTTATGTTGTTTTCATAGTGAAGTAAGGGCTTGAAAGCATAAGTGTTTGGAGAAGAAGTAAGGAAAAGTCCGTTGTTTGAAATCCATGATTTCAACCACCCCTGACAAAGAAGACAGAATAGGAAATTATCTACATAAATATTACATTAAATAAACAATGAGGCATGATTAAGTATTCTTGGCTGATTGCTGTTTTCTCTTTTCTTTCTTTTCATGTTCGGTAGTTCCTTTACCCTGTTCAAATTTTTATTTTTATTTTAAAGAACATATTATTTACATGGTTTACATCAACATACATACATTTACATTTCTGCAACCAGGAATACAGTATACTGACATGAAATTTGAAGTTCTATTAAAAGTGCCTTCCAATGTTAGTATTAAGATTGAATTAGTTGTCACATATACCTTACAGAACAGTGAAATGATTTTCCCAGTCAAGAAGCTGGCATCAGTGCGCCAGGTCAGCCAGGATACAAGGGTATGAGCCTTGCTAAAGGGCTGAACAGTGGTGCTGGGGCTCAAATCCCTGATCTTACATTAAGAAACCTAGTAACCTTTAACTGTTTGAGCCACCACTGCCCCAGTGACATAACTTTCATAAGTGGGATTCAAACCCACGTCTCCAGTAGAGATTGAGATCTGAATGCAGCGCCTTGACCACCCGACAGCATATGCACGCCCCTTTCATTCTTTGCATTCATTCTGCTTCTTGATCTTGTCACTGTTCAGTGGTTTGTTCCAACCTTGCTTGGACCATAAATAATTCATCTATTTTTACATTGCAGTTGTTTTCATTACCAAGACATATCATTATATTATTCTCACAATGATAATAGAACAGACAGTGAAATCATAAATCATGTTTGTAAATAAAGAAATTGTATAATCATGAATGCAGACTACTTTATGCAAAATGTCTGTTATAGGCTAAATATCTTAAAGTTTGTTAAAACAGGCAAATTTTGAAAATGTGTCTTTGTTTGAAGCAACCAATTTCCACATAGTAGGCACAGTACTATATTTAAGTTCTTAAATTTATCTACCATGCTGATGTTATTACTTGTGATGCATTTCAGATTGATGGAAGCAAAATGGCTCGGCTTATACCAATTTACATGATTGCAGAACAATCTGTTTAAGTTGCACATTTAAATGGTATGTAGCCAACAACAAGAAAACCAAATTGGACAGTGTTTACTTTTAACTTTATGTTGGAGAATATTTCTTCTTTCCACCATTTTGTCCTCTGCTATAGAAACTCTTAAGCCTCTTAAAAGCCCTCCTCTCTACCTTAGGAGCTGTTTTACGGGCTAAGATGTTTCATGAATAATTTTTATTTTTTACGAAGATTTAGTCCTAAATGTAAGGGGAAAGTCATAATTCTAAGAATTTTCTTAGGATTTTGTCACTAGGAGCAACTTTTAGGCTTAAGAAGCTTAGTGAATACGGGCCCAGGAACTCCCCAGGCTTCCCGCGACCCTGAATACAGGATTAAGTGGTACAGATGACGAGTGAGTGAGTAATATTTAGCCTGTAGGAGAAATTTTGTTGTTTGTAGTCATGATTTATTATCATTTATGTCTTTACATACAATCATTATGATTTCGCTGTCTGTTCTATTATCATATTTTCTGTTTTCACAAAGAGTCCATTTCAAGACCTTTACAGATGTCAGAGGTTTTTTTTTTTTTATTAACCAATCACAGTCCTTAAATTGCTGCATCATCCCTAGCACACCTCCTCACTAAGATAAAGGTTTTTGTACTTTCCTTACTCAGAGTTGCTCTGAAAAGTTTCCTAAATAATTTTTAGTCTAGGACTCCCAGCTAGGACTTTTTAGGCTAAGATAGGAGCTCTCTGAGAGGATCCTAAGAATTTTACAGTAGTTACAGTAGTATATAGTATTGTAGTACTAAAAAAAAATGATAACCCCATCCACAACTCTATATATTGTCAATTTATGTAAAATTGCATTTAAAGTTGTAATTTAAAGATAGGAATTGTTTCAAATGTGAAACCAAGCTGAAAGAAAAAAATTGCAAGGACAAAAAAAAAAAAGTATTCCCAGGGAATTTGGCGGCATACACCCTGGATGGGGAGCCAACAGACACGCGCAGCATGGTCAATTTGGAAACATCAATCAGCCTACACCTTACCTCATCTCAGTTTTTGGACTGTGGGAGGCACAGGAAGAACATGCTAGCTGGATTCTGGATGTGTGAGGCAAAGTTGGAAACTACTAAGCCACCATACCAACAGTTAGAATGACTTACATTTTTATTTGAAAAAAAAAAGAAAAAAAGAAGAAGAAGAACTGTGGCCAATTTTTAACTTTTATCTACATCCATATCATATAAGTAAGCTGTTTCTGCTTGAATTCAACGAAATTTCTAATCTAATCTACTGTTGTATTTATGGCATGAACAGTTATGTTGACTGACATGACGCATCTTGCACATCGACATAGTGTGATTTACAACAATCTGTCTTCTATCACGCCTGTGACTTGTCAACAGAAGCTGGGAGCTCTGATACTTGGAACTGTAATAGCAAGATCGGTGCACGCATAGTCCTAAGATTAGAAACGCTACTGTATGTTTACATGCAAACAGCAGAAAAGCTGACCAAATTCAATTAGGATTTCAACTCCCAGCATAGTGGATTAAAAATGAACCTTATTAATTATAACGGCTCTTTCACTCTTTCACTCTGTATTAATATTTTACCTCCTGTATCAGATTTTAGAATGCACATTCAATTCCTACTTGAGTATTGAAGGCAGATCGAAAGGCGTAGCTTCTTTCCTGTCAAACCTGGATTTAGGAAGAACATGCATGACTGTTACAGTACTTTACATATTTCAAAGATGCAGTATGTGCAATAAATGTTGTTGAACGGCCCTACGCAAATGCGCTCCTTTTCATAGTCGTAAACATAAATAAATCGCACATGTTCTATTACTCTACTGAATTTTTCATTCACGACGCATTAGAATTGTGTCTGTACGTAGAGAATAGAATATGTATATAAGAAGAGGTACATTTATTATTTCTAATAAAAACGGTACCGAGGTGATCAATGGAGCAGAACCGAATGGAGAAGCTGCATTAGATGGATTTCCATTTGAAGCATCGTGTATCCATGTCGCTTGAAGCACGGTGATTGTAGCAGAATAACTAGGCTTTGTGGGTTTCCTCCTCTGAGAAAGGATATGAATGGGTGCACTGTACAGCTGTATGGTTCATGCAATATTCAAATTGCAGAGGCGTTCAAGGATTTATGGGTGCATTCAGATTGATCCTTTAGATCCTCTGAAGATAGAAACATATTCCACATTACATTTTATTCTTGGATGCATTATATATATTTATATATATATATATATATATATATATATATATATATATATATATATATATATATATATATATATATACACATGGAACTAAAATGAATTTAGGCAGTAGGTTTACATGGTTTAAATATTAATAAGCAAATTTTTGCACTTTATATATGAAAGATCTAATTTTGTTGGTAGGAACTGCATAAATAAATATAATTCGCATTTCTTGCCATAGGGAAGTGTTTAATGTCAGCAACTTGATTCTAAAAGTTGTCATTATTTATGTGCAGAAAGTTATGCATAAAAGTAAGTGCTTGTAGGCAGTGTCAGTACTGTACAGGTGGGAATGTAATTCTTTTGTTTGTTTTTGTTTTTTAAAGAAAGTGTCCAAAACTAACTTTAATCTTGATCTCACTATCATCTTTTATTAGTTAAAGCTAAAACTAATGATAAAGGCTTCTGATTGCAGATGTACAGTATGCATCGTCCTAACTTTAGTTGGCAACATTAGCATCCTTTATCGATTTGAGTAGTGCATTCATTGTGATAAAATGTTCTACCAAAAAAAAAGTTCTTTTGCTTTGTAATGTCTTGTTAGGCTAAAATAATACTAGCTAGGTAAACTTTGCATAAATGATGAAACCTTATCAGGTTTAATAAAAATCACTAGGGCACCTTGTTATTAAATGTGTCCAATACAATCAAGCTGCTGCGTGTAAGAGGGACAGCCAGCATAGGGTAATGATAATGCTAATGCTTTAGTGTTTTAAATACATTTTTAAAAAGAGCTAAAAAAATAAGCGCAGTTACAGGACACTTCCTAATTTTCTACAGTAAATGGTGCAAAAAAAACGAAAATTCATTCCTGCAGTGTCATTCTTTTGAAACCGCTGTGAACGTTAGAACATCTCATAATGCACATACATATTGTATCGAAACATGAGGCAGAACGGCAGCAATACTGTATCAGAAAAACTGTTTCCTTCCTGTCGAGCCAAGAACAAGATATTAAGATTACACTGGACATAGGCTTACCGAAACTGGAGGGTTTACTGTAGAACCATTCTGTGAAAACTTTATAAATCATTGTGTGTGTGTGTGTGTGTGTGTGTGTGTGTGTGTGTGTGTGTGTGTGTGTGTGTGTGTGTGTGTGTGTGTGTGTGTGTGTGTGTGTGTGTGCAATCTCATGATATCAGAAGTGACGGAAGTACACAAAACTAATCCATGTGGCACAAACAACTATGGCGCAGTCAATGTCACCGAGATCACATTTTCCCCAATTCTGATGTTTGGTGAAAATTTTATCTGCATGAATTTGCCAGCCACATGATTGACTGATTGGACACTTGCCTGGATAAACAGGGCTACAAGAGTATGCTGGAAGAGGAGGCATGGCACACAGCTGACATTTCAAACCATCCCAGAGGTGCTCGGTGGAGTTGAGGTCAGGGCTTTCTGGAAACCACTCAAGGTCCTAAACACCAGATTCATCCAACCGTGTCTTTATGGAGCCCTGATTTTTGAACATGGGGCACAGATATACTGGAACAGAAAAGAGCTCTGTTCAAACTCTTCATACAAATTAGAAAGCATAATGTCCGTAACATGTCTTTTTTTATGCTGTGACATTAACCTTCAATGAAATTAAAAAGTCTGATTGATGAAAAATATCCCCAGAACCGTTATCCGTCCTCCACCAAACTTTACTACTGTGGACACTTTTCATTCCGATAGCTAGCATTCTCCTGGCATCTGCCAAACCCAGATTCATCCATCAGACTGCCAGATAGTGAAGTGTGATTCATTACTCCATAGAACAACTTCTCTCTGCTTCAGAGTCCAGTGGGGGCATGCTTTACACCACTCCAGCCGTCGCTCGGCATTGCACAAAGTGATCTTAGATTTGTGTGCTTGGCCATGCAAACAGAGCCATGCTGTGTGAGCTTTCCTTGACCTGATGCTTTGTGGCTGAGCTGTTATCGCTCCCAGACTTCCATTTCACAATAATCACACCTATAGTTGACCTAGGTGGATCTAGAAGGGCGGACAATTCGCAAAACCAACAAGTTGACAGTGCCACATTTAAGCTCCCCAAGACCTCTATTATGACTTAGTTGTTTACAATTACATGGCTATGCGCTTGCTCTTGTGCACCTTTCAGTACCGGTTAGCCTTTTTGGGCTGAAACAGCTGAACTCAATAATTAGGAGGGGTGTCCATGTGTTTTTCGCCACATCCTTTTTTTTTGTTTGTTTTTTTAGTTTTATAGTTTATTTCTACAATAATTTAAGTCGTTGGAGCTTTTTGTTAATTAATTAAACCAAATCTGTAATTCCATCCATCCAACTAAGGACTGTGGAGGCCAATGGTGATCATTGTATTTATTCCCATTTTTACAACCGTTGCAGGTATTTGGGAACGCCAATTAGTCTAATCTGCAAGTCTTTAACTATAAGAGAAACCCAGATTACCTGGAGGAAACCCACCAAATACGGGGAGAACATGCAAACTCCATGCAGTCAGACCCTGAGGTGGGAGCCAAATTTATTAATATATAATATATTAATATATACTGTATAGATAAAAACTATTAAGTCTGTGATGGCATGGTGGCTTAGTGGTTAGCACTGTCGCCACCATGGTCCGAGTCGATTCCCACCTCTGTGTGCATGGAGTGTGCATGTGGTTGGTGGGTTTCCTCCGGGTACTCCGGTTTTCTCCCACTGATTAGGCTAACTGACATTCGCAAATTGCCCATAGTGTGTAATTGTGTGCGTGTGTGTGTGTGCGCGCGTGCGTGTGTGTGTGTGTGTGTGTGCATGTGCCCTCCGATGGATTGGCACCTTGTCCAGGGGGTACTCCGTCTCATGCCCTAAGTGTCCTGGGAAAGGCTCCAGGCCCCCTGTGACCCTGAATATAGGATTAAGCGGTATAGATGACAAATGAGTAAATGAAGTATTAAATCCAGATTAGATGCCATTCATACAGTAGCTGAGCCTTCATCCATGGATGTTCATAGAGGTCACTTTTCGTGTGGGCGTTAATTATTTTGGCAGCAGCCATGTTACTGTATGTGTAATGTGCTTGCCCTTTTACCTTCCTGATTCAACCATAATAATTATTTCTTAAGTTCTTAATTTCTTTTTCTTTCCCAAATGCCTTCTTTTTGAAGGCTATTTAAAATGATAATAAATAACCATGGAAAAATTGGAAGACATTTTGCAAAAAAAAAAAAAAGTGTTAATTTCCCCTATGTACTGTGCGAAGGCATATCGGGACACGCTGTAGACGGAGCAGAATGATGAAATGATTCCAGCACTCTCTAACTTGGTACTCAGGCAAGAGTGAATTTTCTCTGGAACATTTCAGTCAACCAAACGTCTAAAAACTTGCAAAACTGAAATTTATTTCAACACAAAACCTCCTAGACATCATACAATACTTTTGATTTTTTTTTTCTTTCCTTTTTTTCATCTATTGTATTCTGAGGATGGGCAGGATAATGAGAGCGAAAAATACAAATCAATGACATCCTCCATCAGTAATAGCACATGGCATGTAGCCTTGTTAATTCCATTACACACACACAAAACAAAACACACATCTCTCACTACATTGTAAAGCAAATGAGGGAAGGCTGTGTCAGGTTTGTTCGTGACCCCCTGACCTCAAACTAATAAAATTAATGTTCTTCATGACATCATTTCTAAATACAGACATCTTTTGTTCTTTGGTGGATGAAAAGAATGCTTGTTAAACCTCCTTTGCATCCCATACTCTGAGTCTGAACTGGACTGAAGTGGTTGGATTGAATGAAGAAGTGACTAATGGACATCGTGTGTTATTTTTAGTCCCTTTTGTATCAGCAGTAGATTCTCTGGTGCGTAATTGAGATGGTTTTGGAAGAAGAAAAATTAGGGCACTCGGAGTCGACACGCTAGCTCCTCCTCCCACGATCCTGATTATAAACACCATACAATAAGTCAGCAAGCCCACACTGGTGGAATGCTGTGTTTAAAAAAAAAAAAAGTAAAGAAATCGTGACCTTTATCTTTGCGATATGTAACAAAGGTTGTAAATGCAGCCTGCTGAGATCACAAGAAAATCCACACTTTTGTTTTTGCGCCAGATGACAGAGTAAGAAGTTCAGCCCTTGGTTGGATTAATACTGTAGAATCACTGCTGTGTTGAAAGATGTCCTTCTAGAGGCACATCATTTTTTTTTTTTCTTTTTTTTTCTAGCAAATTGCTGTGCCTTGGGCTAACATGAAAACTTTGATCAAGTTCTATGTGTCTATAATTTAAACTCAGAGTCATGCAAGTTGACTTGGTGGACCAGCGGGTGGTGTTACAACCTCACAGCTTCAGGGTCCCTAGTCTGATCTTACTGTAGGTCCTCAGTGAAATCTCGTCTGCGTGGAAAATCCTCATGTTGCAGGTATCCAAATGCATTTTCCACTTTAAAGCCAGCGTCGAAAAACATGCCTGTAGATGAATCGCACGTGCATGGTGTGCGCTCGGATGCACTAGGGTGTATTTCTGCCTCGCATGCCGTGTTCTCAGGAACGGCTTTACTGTACATCCATGACCCTGGCCAGGTTAAGAAATGCTTACTGAAGATCAGTGAATGAATTGTAAACAGTCCGCAGTTTACAGCCAGAAACAGACAAATGCACTCAGGACAAACATGTACTTGGTAATATGTTACTGTACTGTATTTTATAAATGGAATACATTGTTGCATGATTTTTATATAAGTTCCATTTATTAAGAAAAGTTACCTTTTAATTAAGGCAATTAACACAAAACCATAAAAGAACAAACAAGATTTGATTTGCAATTGTCTACTTGATTGCAACTGAAATGCTGTTTTATAAAAGAACAAAAAAAAAAAAGAGGACATGCTGAGATGCTTTAAGTTTGTTTCATTTTCTATTTTATAATGCAGAGCGTCACTTTAGCTCCAGGAGTAATAAGTAACCAATCTGGTACTTCTGTCTATATTTACTGCCTGGCAAATGGAGAAATAAAAAAAAGTCACGGTTTGAAATTAAATAAGCAAATACTTAAGAGACATTGAACTACTGCTGTAATTTAATAAAAAAAATTAACCCTAAGTAAAACAGTGATCCAACAAGCTTATTGGAAAACATCTCCCATGGTTGTGTAGAAATGTATAGTTTAAAAGCACAAATTATTGGCCTGCATCAAGCAAAGAAAACACCCAAGGATATTTGAAATTACTGGAACTGTCCAGCAGATTATTAATATCTGGAAGGTTACTTATGAACTCATAACTTCACAAAGAAAAATGTGGTTAAAAAAACAAACAAACAAACAAACAAAAAAAAAAGTCTGTGATTGGAGATGATGGTGAAGTTGCATGGTGAAAATTAATAATTAATAAATTAATAATAATTGACAGTACCAATTCCAGCTATGTGTGTGTGTGTGTGTGTGTGTGTGTGTGTGTGTGTGTGTGTGTGTGTGTGTGTGTGTGTGTGTGTGTGTGTGTGTGAAAATGAGAGCATTTCTATACAGACACAGCTTGTCAAGAACTCGTCAAGGATGGAGCGAAACCACTGTTAGTGAGGCTAATCAGAAAAAAGGCTTCAGTGTGTCAAGGAGCTTAACGATTGGACATTGGCGCAATGTAAATGTAAAGAGGTCATGTGGTCTGATGAGTACAGATTGACCCTATTCAGTACAGATTGATGGGCGTGTCAGGGAAAGAATGGAAGTGCATGAAAAGGTGCACCCATCATGAATCGTGGCCACTGTACAAGCCTCTGGAGGCAGCGTTATGATCTGGAGTTGCTTCAGTTGGTCAGATCTAGACTGTATGTGGCAATAAAGTCAGCTGATGACCTACAGTATAAATTTATTGTTTCTTCCAGGACTTGTATTCCAGGACTTAAATTGTGAAAGAGTGGTTCTGGGATCACGAGGAATCATTTTCACACATGGAATTGCCACCACAAAATCCAGACCTTTACCCCATTGAAAGTCTTTGAGATGTGCTAGAGAAGAATCTTATCATCAATACAAGAATCTCATCATGAATACATGATCTTGGTGGTTTATTGGTTAGCACTGTCGCCTTGCACCTCCAGGGTCTGGGTTCGATTCCCAGCCAGGCTCGATTCCCGTCTCTGTGTGCGTGGAGTTTGCATGTTCTCCCCCCCGGGCTTGGTGGGTTTCCTCCGGGTACCCTGCCTTCTTCTGGGACAGGCTCTAGGCCCCCCGCAGCCCTGTAAGATCAAGCGGTACAGACAATGAGTGAGTAATGCAATGCTGGATAAAAATTAATGTAATGACATTTTTTTTTTTTTTTTTGGTGAGGCTGTTTCTCTGTATAATATCTCTTTTCTCTGTTTTCATGTCAAACTAATTTCCTTTCACTTTGTTTAATTCACACCTCATTCACCTTTTCTGTAATTTAGCTGCATTTTCAGGTTGTGTTACTCTGCTTAATAACATTTCTTTCAATTGGTCTAAACATTATTCAAAGATAACTCCACTACTGCCTCTGACAAATTCTTCTTCATTGAATTCAATTAATTGTTTTTGTCTTTACATTTACTAAAAAGAAAAATGATAAATGACCATTGTGTACCAAGGATTGGAATCGCTAAAACTGGCACATTCATCTGGGAGAACTGGAGCGGCTCTTGAATGTTCACCAAATGTACCAAACCTATTCTGCCAACAGTCTGGAATTCCTAACAAGCTTACTGTATGATGGCCTGCTTAACCCAATTCCAATTAGCACTGAGAAAATTATTGCAGTGACAGATGAACAGTCAGCATCATAATACTATGGAATTGCTGCTTAAATGATGATTTAGTGATTGTAATCAATGCACTTTTGGTAAAGTTCAGAAAAAAAGGGGAAAATGGCCCGATGTTGCCAGGTTTGTTAATTTACTGTCCAACTGGCCTGTTCTATATTATTTTAAGATGGAAAAAAGTCTCATTACCTGACACATTTTGGTTGAATAATAAACAAATTAGGCTAATTTTAGTCAAAGAAGGTATGTGCATATACAGTACTGTATGATTGAGCAAAACTACCAAATCATGGTTATCTGTAAGCCCATATATGCGGATGAGGGTCATTTAGAGATGTGCACAGATGTGTTTGTGCAAAAGTGGCACAGAGACACGTACTGGCCTTTGGGGTTGTAATTTGTGCCCACAGACACTCCTGCTTGAAAGGGAGCATTTTTAATGCCTAAACGATTCTGCCTGGAAACCACAAGTGAAGCAAATCTGTAAACTAGTAGGTAAATGTCTCGGTCACTAATCTCTAAGGAGACACTTTTTAGAAAATAAAAACCCAGTCAGCTCTCGAAAGGTTTCTTTGGTTTGTGCCTCACACGCACCAACACTTAAGGGTTGCTCCAGGCTGACAAACCAAAACACTTGGTTCTCAAAGGGATTTAAGAGTTGGGGTTTTTTCAAGTCTTAAATGAAGTTTGAGATGCATGTAAGGACATTACCATACTGTAGGTCTGGGTTGTTATACATTTTTCACATTCATCTTCTGCATATCTGCACACTGGCTGTGAAGCCAATGCCACTGGTTGGAGATCTTGTCACATGGATGTCCGTGTGGTCTCTTTGGGATGCGTCTGGTGTCTGGGGACGGTTTCACTCTACCATGAAGGCGGTTCTGGCCTCGGCTGATGTTGACAGCTGTTTCTCTGCGGACTGGGATGCAGTCGCTCGATAGTTCAGGACTGGAATTTTCTACAAGGCTACCTGAGCCTCCAATAACTAAATGGACTCCATATTAACATCAATTAACATCAATTGTTATATTGAACTGCCTGCCACCTAACACACAATATAACTGCAGATTAATTCCTGCTTTCTGTTTCACGCAAAACGATGGGTTCCCTGTTGAGTCCGATTCCTCTCTAGGTTTCTTCCTATTCCCATCTTGGGGAGTTTTTCCTTGTCACTGTCGCCCAAGGCTCGCTCATCAGGGACTATCTGACCATTTTGATTTATACATTCACATTTCATACAAACTTTAAATCATTCTTTTGATTGTGTAAAGCTGCTTTGCGACAATGACAATTGTTAAAAGCGCTATACAAATAAAATTGAATTGCATTGAATTGAATGTAAGTAATCGCGGGCCAATTTTTTAAAAAAAGGTAAAAATGTGCCAATCACTAAACACCATCTCTCTCTGTTTAGCTCATTGGGACTGTTGAAACTTCATCTGAGTCTCAACTGACCTTTGAAATGCATTTCAAACTCAGAAACAGTGTGCAGAGCCGGAAAATTTATATTGGCCAAGACGTACTTATTTGGACCTTGATTTTGATTTCATTTAAGATTAAGACTTGGGGAAAAAAAGCCGAACTATGAATTTTTTTTGGGGGGGGATTTTTCCCCGATTTTCTCCCCTAATTTAGTCGTGTCCAATTCCTCCCCGTCACTAGGGGGCTCCCACATTAAGGCTACTACTACCACTCCGCCGGGAGGGCCGAAGACTATCACGTGTTTCCTCCGAACCACGTGACGCCAGCCAACCGCATCTTTTCGAACTGCTCGCTCGCGTACCGTTGGGGGTAACACACTCTGAGGACAGCGCTATCCGCTCCCTCCGCTGCGCGAGCTCACAGATGCCCCTGATTGGCTGTAGAGCCGTGATTAATGTGGGAGCACGATGTACCTCTCATCCCTCCCCTCTGAGAGAGCTCGGCCAATCAGCTCTCTCTAGACCTCCGGCTGCGAGAGGTTACAGCACCATCCGGGATTCGAACTAGCGATCTCCGGATGATAGGGCGAGCGCTTTAACCACTGCGCCACTCGGAGGCCGAACTATGACTTTAAGCAAGCATGCAGTAAGAAATTAAAAATGAAAAAGAAATTTTAAAAATTAGTATGTTTATTCTAAATATAAACATATTTTTAAAATACAAGGAGAAGCCCTGTGGTATATAAAAACAGCATTGACTCCAATGTTCTTGATGCAGACACTGGATGTTATTTTATTTATTTATGATTTTTATTTTTTTTTAAAGCAAATGAATTAAATTAATTTGCCTTGTCATCACATCGGGGAGCAGTTTTATTTTCTCAAGTCTGCTTAACGACAAACTGATCACAAATCAGCATACCTCACTACGAAAGGGCATATTCACACCAGCATGTGAATCCATGCCTTTGAGCTCTACTGAATAAGACACAGCACCCTGATTGTTTCTGACCTAGTCAGTGAACTCAGCAGTGGAGGAATACCAATACTCCATAGAGGAAACATCTCTATTCAGTAGTAGTTTCTGTTTTAAAGATCAAAAAAGACCATGCAAAAAAAAAAAAAGGCAATTCAGTATTGTGGTCTCTTGTTTAAAAGCTTTTTCAATTATTTGTTTGCCTTTTTTTTTCTTTTTCCTGAAAATACGTGACAATGCTTTCTTTGTTAGTCAGCCTACTTGCATTACTTTCTCAAAAACGGAATAAAACTATCTACGTTCTAATCTTTCCCACATTGTAGAAGCCGGCCAGTTTCATGCATCTTTATTGTTTCTTCGGGTCAACACGAAATTAATAGTTTTATGTATTTAGTGTGTATACATTGCCACATTTCGTTGTTTCCACCTCTTGATAATCCTGAAGTAGCCTGGAGAATTCACCAACAGGAGCAGTTGCACCTCTGCTTTCACCAGAGTGTTATCATTTTTTTGTGTGTGGACCCCATACCATCACTCATCTGTCTGGGCGATAATTGTGTTTTTCACAAATACTGGCATGTGAAACTGATTCATATCGTCAGTGTGGCCTTTTATCCCTTCACTCCCATTTGGTTTTTAACTTGTAGAATGTTAACTAAAGAAACTTGAAAGAATAAAGCATACAAGGAAATCTGACTGAGTGGGATGGTTGTTGAGTTGAAAAGGGACTGTAAATGAACTAAACATGTAAGTGTATAATCTCTCGCACTTCCTTTATTCAATCACCTTTAACTTTAATAACAGCACACAATATGATGGCTAGTTCTCACTCACTCATCATCTATACCGCTTAATCCTGTATTCAGGGTCACGGGGGGTTCTGGAGCCTATCCCAGGAGACTTGGGGCACATGGCAGTGTATGGCCAATCCATCGCAAGGCACAGACACACACACTCACTCATTCACACACTACGGGCAATTTGGGAACACCAATTAGCTTAACCTACATGTCTTTCGACTGTGGGAGGAACCCAGAGTACGTGGAGGAAACCCAACAAGCACGGGGAGAACATGCAAACTCCATGCACACAGAGACAGGAATCGAACCCAGACCCTGGCGACAAGGCAACAGTGCTAACCACTACACCACCGTGCCGCCATGGCTAGTTCTTGTGTGAAAATTATTCCTCATTTGCCCAGAACCACTCATTCACAATTTGAGTCCCGTCCCATCAGGGACGAAAAACTCCATAGATGTGATACCCTGGTCATTCAGTACATTCTGGTCGTCTGCTGACTTCATTTTATTGCCAGATAACATTGCTAACCCTACACCTGACCAACTGAAGCAACTCCAGATCATAACACTGCCTCCAGAGAACTGTACAAAGGCCACAATGCCTGATGGTCACATGCACTTCCCTTCTTACCCTGATGCACCCATCACTCTGGAATATAGTCAAGTTGGACTAATCAGACCACATGACCCTTTTCTATCTGTCCAAAGTGTAATGCTTAGTTGTTTTCTTTGCTTGCTGCAGACCAATAATTTGAGCCTTCTGAAATGGAAAATTTGTTCTTGGCCAGGTATCAATCAGCCATAACATCATGACCAGTCTTCTTCTTTGTCTTTCGGCTATTCCCTTTCCCTGCCTCCATCTGACTCTAGCCTCTGCATCTTCTTCTCTTACCCCAACTAACTTCATGTCGTCTCTCACTGCATACATAAATGTCCTCTCTGGTCTTCTTCCTGCCAGGCAGTTCCAACCTCAGCATCCTTCTACCAATATGCTCACAATCTCTCCCTCTGAACATGTCCAAACCACCTCAATCTGGCCTCTCTGACTTTATCTCCAAAACATCTAACATGACTTGTTGACTCATTCTTGATCCTATCTCTCCTTGTTACTCCCAAAGAGAACCTCAACATTTTTGTCTCTGCTACCTCCAACTCTGCCTTCTGTCTTTTTTCTGTTCCTTCTCTGCATCATGTCAACCAAATCTCTTGCCTTTCCTGTCATGGTTCCAACATTCAAAGTCCCTACTGTCACTCCTAAACTCTTGCCTTTCCTCTTCTCTCTCTGCCTATGAACACGCCTTCCTCCTATCCTTCTTCGACCAACAGCAGCCCAAAGCAATTTGGCAAATGTTTTACATCGGATGCCCTTGCTGCTACAACCCTCTGCATTTATCCAGACTTGGGACTGGCACAGGAAGACACTAGATTGTGCCCCCCTGTGGTTGCATTAACATTATGACCCCTCACCTACAATAATTGGGTAATATTGGGTAGGTCCTTTTTATTTATTATTTTTTTTTTTTGCCCCCGAACAGCTCTGACCCAGGTGTTAAGGTGTGAAGTATGTGTATCCGCCACCAAGAAGTCTTGTACTGTAAGTTGTCGTGGGGCCTCCAATGGATGGGAGGACAGATTTGTTTTGAGATCTGGAGAATTTGGAGGCAGAGTCAACATTTCAAACTTATTGTTGTGGTCTTTAAACCCTTCCTGACCAATGTTTGTAGTGAAAGTGGCTACTGTCATCAGAGAACATGATTTCCATGAAAGGGTGTAGTTGGTCAGCAGCAAAGTTTAGATAGGTGGTATGTGAGTAACACCCACATCAATGACAGGACCCAAGGTTTTCCAGCAGAACATTGCCCAAAGCATCACACTGCCTACACTGGCACACCTTCCCATAATGCATTCTGGTGCCACTTCTTCCCAGGTAAATGACACATGTACCCGTCCATCCACATGATGTCAAAGAAAAGGAACCAGATCAGCTTCTTCCATTGTGCCGTGGTCCAGTTCTAGTGATCACATGTCCAATTGTAGGAGCTTTTGATGGTGGACGGGGGCAGGCATGGGCACCCTGACTGGTCTGCAGCCACGCAGCCCATATGCAACAAATTGTGATGCACTGTGTGTTCTGACTCCTTTATGTCAGAGCCAGCATCCACTTTTTCAGCAGTTTAAAAAAGCTACAGTATCTCTTCTATTGGAAGGGCCTACATGGGCTAGTCTTGGTTTCCCAGTTGCATTAGTGAGCTCTGTCACCGGTTCACTGGTTTTCCTTCTTTTGACCATTTTTAGTATGTCCTGACCACTGCACACCAGAAGCATCCCACAAGAGCGGTGGTTTCGGAGTTTCTTTGACCCAGTCATCTAGACATCACAATAACAAAGTTGCTCAGATCCTTACACTTGCCCATTTGTTCAACTTATAACACATAAATGTCAGGGACAAAATATTCACTTGCTGTGTAATATATTCCACCCACTTCCAGGAGTATTGAAACGAGATAAACAATGTTATTCACTTCATCTATCATAATGCTATGGCTCATTGATGTAGATGGGGAACCTAATAGGATCTTAAGCCTATCCACCTTAATCTTTGACTTTTCGTGCATTTTGTATTGCTTTTCTGCTCATCACAATTGTTCAGTAAAGGATGGTTTGTAAATTGTAAAGGGTGGACGATTCATCCCACATAATTGCCTCTCTCTGCATATTGTTTTTTGTTTTTTAATCCAAGATCCAACCCTACCAGACTCAGTCTATGAGGATCACGTTTTCCCCATTCTGATTTCCTGATCTGTATCTGCATGATATACTGCAGTCACATGGTTAGCTGATTGGCTGATTGGCTGATTGCATACATGAGACGGTTTATAAGTATTTCTAACAACCTGGGCAGTGAGTGGATGTTCATTCCGGGAGAACCTACAAAATAAAACCATATGACACATAATTAAAATGCAATATCCTTGATGAACATGATGATATTAGCAATGACATTTTCAACCCTGTAAATCTGAAAAGGTCAGTCTGGGAAAATTTGATCCAAGATAATCTATTCACTCTCCAGAGCATTTCGAGAGCCTTTTCAGTGAAGCATGAGAGTGTCCCTAAAGTAGCCCCATGTACAGCTCCTTATGTATGAATGCATCTTGTATGTGCAAATCGCTCTTTAATAATGCTAATTTCTACCAAGGGGATTTGAACAGTTATGTTGAACAAGGGATTGGAGTAGAAACGATGAGGCTGAGCTATTTTTCTGAGCCTGGTCCATAGTGAGGGGAGAGGCAAATGGATGGGGACTGAAAGAAGAAGAAGGGAGCGAGCGAGATAATGATGAGTGAGACCATAGCTCTGAAGGCCTGTCCATAGCAATCCCGTTAATCTAATACAATATATCTATTTAATTTTGTGAGTCGAGGCCTGTGCAGCTGTTAATCATTTTTAACACCACTGGTATGACAAGGCACGGAATTTAATTCATATAGACGCAGAGAGAAGTTGGAAGAGAATGAAATGAGTTCTCAGATGTAAGTCCATGTACTGCGATATAAAGACAATTTTGCATATATATATATATATATATATATATATATATATATATATATATATATATATATATATATACACAGACGTCCTGCAACATCTACAAAAACAAAAATGTCACTGACTATCAGAACTATCTTCAATCTGTGGTAAAGTGATTTTAATCTAGTGCAGCATTCCCTGCCTAAAAAAAGTGACAAGAAATCATAATGTAACCTTTTGTTCCATTTATATCTGATTTGCACTCACTAATTTGGCAGAAAAATTGATGGTGAAAACTGAGATCTGGGTTCTTCTACCCTTAATTATACTAACACTGGATGAGAACAAATCTGTACAGCTTTGCCTCCTGTCATGTAACATTTTTTCCCCCAGGTAAAAGAAAAGAAGGAAATTTGTACTTCAACATGTAATCATAGGCACCCATTTCATAAATACTTACAGTCAGGTTCCCTGGAAAAATGAGCTGTCTTTATTTCACTTTTGAAGTTAATATAAACTACCGTATTTTATAATACACTACCATGTTGCGTCTTGATGTACTGTAGAAGAATGTGTTGAACAAAAAGATTGAAAATTGGGCAAATGGGTTAATAAGACCACAATTTGCAATTAATATTAGTTTATATATATATGATGGGTGAGTTGAATAACATTTAATTATCAATTAAATACCAGGGTCGTGGGTACCCAACGCTCACCCATGTCCGTGTGGGTGCATACACATCTGTGTATGAGGCTCAGCAGGCAAGGAGTTCAAGGTGGTTTATTCGGCTTCCAAATTCTCCAAATCTCAATCCAACCAATGGAATGCACTGGATAAACAAGTCCAATCCAATGGAAGCCCCACTCCGCAACGAGCAGCACCCAAAGGAAATGCCGTTAATGTCCCGATGTCAGACACAAGAGCAGCCACGCTACCCTGCTGGCACAAGGAGAAGCAAAATCCTAGGTACAATAGTAATAGATTTAATGTTATGGCTGATCTGTGTAAACAACAACACTGTTAAGTTCTTGTACCAGATCGTTTAGAAGGTGTTCAGATCTGACATAATAATTTTATATTAATGTATATTAATTCCATTCATCATGTTCATAATTCAAGGCAGGTTGGCAGACACTCTACATAAGTAATCTAAGACTAAACATAATAAATATGTTGTTCAACAAAGTTGAAGAGTAATGGCAATTTGACTTCCTGATTGTTGATGACGACTGAACTTTTAGAAAGTTGGGTGACTGAAATGCCTAATTGACATGCTGTTTAACAGCAACAACAAAAAATGCAAACCATCATTGATATTGTAAGTTTTACACAAAATAATTATTTACAGCAAACGAGTGATGTGTAGTTTGTTAATAACGTTATCATTTTAATTGTTAATGTACTGGTGCAGTATAAGAGGAATAATATATTTTCCTGCTGTGTATGAAATCACATTTCTTATATGTCAGCCCCTTGGCGCCCCAGTGACTCATATTTATTTAAACAATTTATAATCCCCTTATGCATCAATTCGTATTCAATCCTGCAAATGTGCATATTTTCAGTAACAATTTCAGTACTGAATGTAAAATTGTCTACATGAAATGGGGTAAAATCAAAAGGAGGATTATTTTTTACAGTTTTAAAACCCAATTCTAAAAGCTTTGCTATGGATTAATATCCATTTGGTTTTATTTATTGTTTAATATTTTATTGTTGCCGGTTTAATGAAGTATGTCTTGACACAGTTGTAACACTCTAAATCTAATTACTCACAATGTCAGACTGTCCCACATGCACAATCTTTATAAAATCTGGAAAAAAAAAGAAAAGAAACCAAAGTGTTAATTTTTATATGAGCAAAAAAGTCCAAGTGCTAAATACTAGTCGTTATACGGTATAAACATAGCTGGACATAATTAGTGAGTGGCATCAATGTTTCCTTTCAGTTTTTTTTGATCCATAGAGAATCTGGGTAGTCTGTCTGTCCCTGGCTACCTGGGAAGACAGCTCAGCGAAGCACTACTATGCTAACAAGATTTAATGAGTGATTGCCGGAAATGTTAGACAATTAATATGACTTGCTTAGCTCATAGCCAATGTGTTGTTTGTGGTCAGGGCTGATCAGCGGGACTGTCTCTGATTCAGTATGCATTCCTGTTTGGGCAAAACCCCAGTGCTGTATTGGACTCATCTGTCAGTGACTTCAACAGACTTAACATGTCATGCACAAATCTTTATAGGCATTCAGTCCAGATTATTATTATTATTTATTTATTTATTTAGGTATTTTCTGTACAGGAGCATCATTAGAAGGGCACAACTTCACACATATACAGCTTGATGCAAAATGTAACAGCTAAGATAAATTGTGAATGAATGTCTGATTTGTGGGGCACCTTGGCTTAGTGGTTAGCACTGTCGCCTTGTACCTCCAGGGTCCAGGTACGGGTTCAATTCCCGCCTCGGGTCTGTGTGCTTGGAGTTTGCATGTTTTCCCCGTGCTTGGTGGGTTTCCTCTGGGGACTCCGGTTTCCTCCCACAGCACAAAGACATGCAGATCAGGATAACTGGTGTCCCCAAATTGCCCATAGAGAATGAGAATGTAAATGTGTATGAGTGTGTGTGTGTGTGTGTGTGTGTATGTGTGTGTGTGTGTGCCCTGTGATGGATTGACACCGCATTCATGGTGCACCCTGCCTCATGCCCTGGTATAGAAGTGTCCAGCCCTGGTATAGAAGCTAAATGAGTGTGTGATTATGTGTGTGTGTGTGTGTGTGCGCGCGCGCGCATGACGCTCTTAATGGACTGGTGCCCCATCCAGGATGCATCACCCCGGACTTCAGGTTAGAATCCAGAAAAAAAATCACTGATCACCATAACTAAAATCTACAGTTCATAACAAATACACACGGGGTTACACACATGCAGTTTCCAATAGGATTCGGCATTGGACGGGTGCTAAAATATTGGTTAGAATGGTAATTTAGGGCATATGTCGAAAAAAAAAACAACAAAAAACAAATCGTGACAGAAGCAGTTCCAGTGCGCATGGGTGTCGATTTCAAAAAGCGACTTTGGTTTGGAAAGCGTCCGTCCAATCTGGCAACCCCGCTCCTCCTCCTCCTTCTCCTCTTCCTCCTCCTCCTCCTTCAGCTCTTCATTTGATGAAAGCTTTCAACTCGGAGCGCTTGCACTTTTCGTGTCGGCGTGATCGCGGCTGCGCTCCCCAGAACTTGGGAAAAGAGTTTATTTCTAACTACCGGGAGAAAAAGGGAGGATTGAAAGCCAAGCGCACGGAGAGAAAGAGAGATAAATAAACACAGAGAGAGAGAGAGAGTGTGTGTGTGTGTGTGTGTGTGTGTGTGTTTTCAGCGTTGCGGAGAGACATGGGATTCGCTGTGGTTTGGCACGGGCTTTCCTGTGCACTGCTTTTGCTCTGTTTCGGGATGCTGGTCGAGGCGGACATAAGTTGCCGGTTTTGTCAGCCGGTGGGAAAGTGGCGCCCGCGGCAGCTCCTGCTCAACATGGACGCGCCGCTTCCTGCAACAGGCGAAGTTGGAGGACGCGGACAGGTTTTCGGCGTTGAGCACGACTGCGCAACCGAGCGCGAGGCGGAATGTCTGAGCTCCTCAAGGCGCAGACGGAATAGTCGCGCGCCAGAGCCACTGGAGGCACCGCGCGGCAAGCCCGGGAACGAGGCGCGAGACGGACCGCGCGCGCGCCCCGGCGCGATCCGTGCGCTGCTGAAGCACCGACGCGCGCGCAGACTGCGCAGGGACGCACCAGGATCACAGGATGATCAGACAGCCCGACGTGCTAGAAGTGAAAGACCACTCAGGTGGAGTAAAGATGAGTTGCAACTCACCAGCTCCACGTTCGCCCTGAGCGGAGATTCGGCTCACAACCAAGCCATGGTGCACTGGTCCGGCCAGAACAGCAGCGTGAGTCTTGTAACTTATTTACCCCAGAAGCATTATCCCCCCGCCCCCCTCCCCCTCTCCCTCTGTGTCCCTCTGTCTCCCTCATCATCAACATATTTCCTCGTGTTTTAAATTGTTGCTCTTCAGAGAAAAGTGCGTTCCAGACCATGCGTCCTGTGCGCAGTCTCATCCGACTCTGTGATACAAGTCTAAAAATTAAATTACTTACAGTATATCATATGTTGCAGTGGATATCCGTGTTTACCTGACAAACTGGAGTTGGTTTTCATCTTCCAGGTTAAATCTTTAGTCAAGCAAACACCAGTGCGTTTATTGCAGTCCTAATCATTCCAGGATGACCTAATATTTTGGCCATACCGTGCAGCTCCTGTGCGCAAATGCATTGTTTGTTTATTTATCCTGTGGAACCTTGTCTCATGAACAATTCATAAGGATTCGACCGAGCGAGAGAGTTTTTTTTTTCTTTTATTGCATTTCATGTTATTAAAGTTAGAAAAAGATATGACCTCTAAACTTGCCCATCACCCACATCCCTAACCTTTTGTAGGTTTTCATTATGGCCATGCAATGATTCCATTTGTTTTGTTTTGTTCCTTTTTCATATTTCATATTCTAGGCAATTGATCGTAGCTCAGAGTATTGGCTAAATGTAATATAAACCAGATACTGGTCAACTTTATGCATCTGCTTGCAATTTATGCAGGATTCATTTTTACTCTGATCTGTTGAGTCTAAGTCAACAGCATGCATCAGAAAAATAGGAAATCTCTTTAACATGCTGACTCTGATCCTATATCAGTGCAGTGTTTTGGGCTAGTATTGGGCCTGCTGCTGAAATTCTGCCCTGTTTTATATGAAATGAATGAAGCAAAGTAAGTCTTGCTTTTTTCCATGCTAGTCTTGTGTGTTTGTGTAGGATTTTAGGTTAAGGGTACATAGGTTTTGATCAGACATCATGTTTAATATCCGTGTCAGTCCTATTCAACACTAGATTTGGACATGGGCTTTCAATAACAAAAATGTCTTCACATTTTAATAATTGCTATAATAGATTTTAAGAAATCTCCCCAAAGACCCCCAGGAAACTTACATTTGCTTTTGCTGAATTTATGCACAATGCAACCAAAAGTTGCCATAATAATGCATGTTTTGATTCAAGGACAGTTAATTCTTTATAGTAACAATTCCAGCTCAGTGTTGGATCCTAAAAAACTTTTGCACCAGAAGAAGGATGGGTTCTGACAATTCCTATCACATCTCCTTCCTCTCCTGGAGCAGAAATCTGTCTTTTTTGGCTCTCTCAAGCCTGAGCGTCTTTGTTATACGCCTTAATTGAATTTTCCCACTTTTACGGTGTGAATAGCGAGAATCAATAGATGAACTTTTTTGGGGGGAGATTATTTTTTTTATATTTATTTGTGAGCTCTAGATGAGAAGCTTAGAATGGATTGAAAAAAAAAAGGTGAGTTAAAATTGCAGTCTTAACGCATGGGATAATGCGGCGCAGAAAGTATTTGTTACTGTGTGAATGCATCAGGAAAATAAAAGAGGAGGCTTTTAATGGCTGTATCACACACATATGTAAATAGGTATTAATAGAGGTATAAAGCTTTGGAGTGTTTACACAGACACTGTGAAGGTTTATACATCGAACTGGAAAGTGTGTGTGTCTAAGAATGGTGGCTAGACTGTGGTGAGAAAGCAGATGTCCTACCCCACCATGAGCTGCACCACACACACACACAGACACACACACACTTCCACCCAGACAGATGGACCACTCCTGAAGATGCTCACAATCTTCATGTTTCTCTCCATAGCTTCTACATCCAGCATGGCTTGTTAATAAAAAAATAAATAAATAAAAAAAAAGAATAAAAAAAAAAAGAAAAATTGTTAAAAAACAATTAATGTAAGACAATTCTTGTAATGATTATAGATTGCTGCCATCAACTCAAAGTGCTTAAAGGATGTGATGATGAGCCAAAGTGATTTAGTGCCAGGGTTTAAAGCTTTTCTACTGTAACAGCTAAAGCCTTCTCATCAATAACCAGCGTTAATTAAAAAATTAACAGTGTGATGCATGTAGTGCTGAATCACAGTGATTATGATAGCAATTAGTGTTGGGCGATATGATCAAACAGATATTGTGATAAATGAAGTCACCATACACTTTTTCTTTCTTTTTTTTTTTAGATATTGCATAAACAATAGGGGTGTTCAAGTCAAACCGGGACTTTTGATTGCGCAGAATAAAAGTACACAGTTATGAAAAAATTATCTTTTATTTTTCTATATAATCCCCTGCTACACTAAGGCATTGCGGTTCAAAAGTGCTTGGTTGAAATCGATGTAGAAAGTGTTCTCAGTATGCCGAATACATGATCAGATTACCCATTTCACATCTGAAACGCTGGCCTCCCAGGAACTCCATTAATGGCACAAACATATGGAAATGGCTGAGTGAGGTCAGGATTGTACGTAGGATGTGTGCAATAAATCCCAGCTGAGTCCCTGTAAAGTACAAGTGGTGTGTACAGTTCCTTCCACAAGATGTCAACAAGTTATCCCATCGATTTTCAAGGATTTCAGGCTTTCCACTCGCTGACTGTTCAAGCGAACAACTGCGGCAGGCTCAGAGACACCTCGGGCAGGGTCGTCATTCGTGGACATGCTGCCTTCTTCGTACCATTTCGGATGTTTTTACTCTGGCTAAGAATCTCATGACTGTACTATAAAATATCAGTCGTCTGTTGCGCCTTCATTCACGAGTAATTTCATCGCAAGTCTTGGTTTGACTTGAACGCCCTTTGTAGACATCTGATAAATTAAGTCTTAGGAACCCTCGGATCTACATGTTTGTGCCATCTATGACACTTTATTGTTTATATGCATATTCCTGGTTTATTTTCACACCCACACAGCCCGTGTGCCAGTAACAGCAATAACAACTGCCAAAGCTGTGCATCTGGCCTTTTTTGCCTTCTTGCCTTGATCCAGATCCGCTGATGAGAGGTTAGGCAGTCTCCAATGCAAATCATCTCTGTGATTAAAGCTTGCTATGCTTGTTCATTTTGTTCAGCTGCTAAAATAATGGATTTTTTTTTTTCCTTTTATTCAATGCATATGGATCAAGTATGACTGGCTAAAATTAGACCTTCAGTTAACTAGTACCATGTAACAGGTGCATTCGTGTACAGTATATCATTAAGCGCTGAATAGACCGCTTCTAGTCTTCTTTAGACCAGAAACTTAAATGTGCTTGAAAATCATTATATTTTTCAAGATTAAGTATGATTTACCTTTTTATTTTTGTAGGCACATTTATAGTTTTTTTTAATATTTTTTTTTGTAATAATGTTTATAAACATTAATTATAGATTTTTATTTAATTATAGAATATAATAATGTATTACCTACACTTCTTAGTATACCTGTTGATTACATCTGATGGGTTAAAGTTTTAAAATGTAAAAAAAAAAAAGAATAAAAAAAAAACCTTACTATAAGTAACTGGCACATAAACAGTATTGGAACACGTCTCTATTATTTAGATACTATTCTACTCTTTGATTATTATTTTTTTCTTCCTCTGCAACCTCGAACAAAGTACCTACACTCAAGGATCTTAGATTGCCTGCTGAATGCTTTCTGGTTTTTTTTCACTTACTGTTGCAAGGAAGTGGTGTGTGTTTAATGTAAAACCATAAACTTGGGGCAGTGCATTGCAATGTAAATAAAGGTATGCGGGAGCTACTGTAGTTTGCACACAGAAGCCGATTCAACAAGTGGCACTTTAAATCTGTGCTCATTCTCTAGACACTTATTACACAAGAAGAGCCATCGATGTCTAAACAATAAAATCTCCAGTGTTGAGTCCAACTGGCCCCAAATAAACGCTGTAGCATTGAGATTTTGCAGTGTAATACATTTATTTAGAGAGAAAAAAAAAATCTAAACTGATTAAAGCATGTAAGGTTTATAATACAGTAGAGCACATAATGAAATAAAACTTTAAGATCAAAGGTAAAGATTATTGGAAAGCCACATATATATATATATATATATATATATATATATATATATATATATATATATATATATATATATATATAAAGTATGTATATATTTACATAAAAAAGAAATCATGGAAAAAATTAACACTGAGAATGAGAATAATTTTTACAACTTTTAAGACCTTTTTATAACTTACAGCAAGATCAAATTAGCTCTTTCCAGTCAGTTGATAATTATTCTTTTAATTACACCAAGATAAGAGTGTCGTTCAATTAAAACCTGGATGTGATGGAATTTCTTGCTAAAACTGGTTTGACATTTAAAGAGGACTTCAAGCACCGAGCTTGTCTAGCTTATTTGTTAGAGCTTTTTGTGACAAAAGAGATTAAACATAAAATGTATTTATTGTTAATTGGAATGATCAAGATGGCACGGTGGTGTAGTGGTTAGCACTGTCGCCTTACACCTCCAGGGTCCGGGTTCGATTCTTGGCCAGGTTCGATTCCCGTCTCTGTGTGCATGGAGTCTGCATGTTCTTCCCGTGCTTGGTCGGTTTCCTCCGGGTACTCCGGTTTCCTCCCACAGTCCAGATTAGGTTCATTGGCATTCCCAGATTGCCCCGTAGTGTGTGAATAAGTGTGTGTGCCCTGCGATAGATTGGCACCTGTCCAGGGTGAACCCCGCCTCATGCCCAAATCTCCTGGGACAGGCTCCAGGGCCCCCTTGACCCTGAATACAGTATACAGTGGTATAGATGTGGTATAGAGTGAGTGAGTGGAATGATCAGATATGTAATAATATATGTCTGTTTCAGTAAGCACAACTGCATTATTTTTTCATTAAACTATTTTTTTTCTTACCCCCCCCCCCTGGTTTCGGTACTCGGTATCAGCAGGTACCCAAATTGACGTATTTGCATTTGTACTTGTGGTATTTGTGCATGCCTAGTTTTTGACGTTTCCTGTGTTTAAAGAGTATCACTAATAAAACACACGGAGGTGGCTGAACTGACGGCGACCATTAAAAATGAGAGCTTTGAATTGCGCCTTTACTCGGTAGAGCAGAGTAGACACTGGAGAGCGAGAACAAAGGAAGTGCACGTGTCTCGGTGCTCAGTGCTCACAGCTGAAGTGCTCTCACACATGACAGTATCTCTGCACACTTGCATTTGTGTGTGTGTGTGTGTGTGTGAGCTCATTTTTAATCATTATACTCAACTATATTGTTTTGCATGCTTAGATCGGTCCATGTCTCACTCTTTATTAAGAATATGGAAGACTCTGTAGTTGTTTTGCTGTTTTCCCAGCAGTGTGCTACTGTAGTCTATTTTGATTGATATCATTAATCTTGAGATACACCCATTTCACTGTCATTTTGCACACATCAGTGTGCTCTAGATGTAAATAGCTTTCCACAGGGTTTTGAAGAGTGCTATCGAAACAACAATTTTACAAGCACAATATTCAGACAGAACAACTTTATTGGTACGGACAGCTCTTGTAATGGTGCTACTTTTACAGTATAGTAAATGCATTATGTTTGTTGGATATATTGATGCATCATATAGCTCATTAGCCACATATCTGTTTGAGCATTCCGGCGTCATTAGTGATTGACTAATTAAGCAAGCAAGAGCTGATTATTATTTTTTTTCCTGGCATTTCTTTAGGCAATTAGTAACAAGCCAAGCGCATAAAGTTCCTGTTAACATTGCAAAATGCGCCACCAACACCAGTTGTCACACACACGAGACCATCTTGCACTGTCGTCACAGCACGCTAAAATCTATTTTCGGCTCCTTTTTTTTATTTTATTTTTTTTTTTTGCATGTGAAGTGTTAGAAACGCTACATTTGCAGGAATAATAAAAGAGAATGGGTCTGATCTTGCAAAGCTCAGTCTCCGGCTTTCATCCTTCTTCTTGAAAATGTGCCTAATTGGATGGTTCGCGAGATACAGTAGTCTGGAGTCAGCACAGCTCCAAATGCTCGAGCTAGCACGCAACAGCAAGGTGTTTCGCAGCGCGGCAAAAAAAAGTCATAACGGATTATCGCGTTCATGCTACTACTGTACCTTTGTTTTGTACATGAAGACTCGGTATACTTGCCGTTGTATTGTGAGTACTTCAACAGTGCAGTGCTTCGTTCAACCACTCAGCTCAATATTAGAACACTTACAGTGTAAGCATATGGTGATAAACCGGTTGGACACTTGGAAAAAGATTTGGGCAAAACAAAAACAAACATGAGTGGCATCCCATGCTGGAAAAAATAGCACAAATATCAGTGTTTTTTAAATATTTTTTTTATAAAGATCTGGATCCATTTTTGGATGCCTGTTCATTTGAACAGCTTTCAAAGTGCTGCCCTCAAAGCACTAAGTGCCAGATGCAGGGTTTGAAATGCTTACCTCTGCCTTGTGAATTGTAAACGTACTCTACTTGAATGGGGGAAAACATAGCATCCAGCCTACTACCACTACTTTTAACCGCTACTCATTTATCAATCCCAAAAGGCTTACAAGGCTTAAGGAATAGTTAGGGGGGAAAAAGCAAATTTTTTATTTCTATATAATTTTTTTAATACAACTTTACTTTTCATCAAGCACATTTTTTTTCTCTTTTAAGTGGGCTCAAATTTGAGAGAGGCACTGTGTAAATAAAATGTCGACTAAATTTGTTTTCTCGAAGATGTGGTAAAAGAAGCAATTTCTATATTGATTTTTTTTTTTACTCAATTATGTGGTTGGATTTTATTCAAATATTTACTAGTAAGAAAATTGTAAGAACGCGTCTTGGTGTGTGATTATTCTCATATGTAATAATAATAATATAATAATAATAATAATAATAACAGCAATATTATTATTATTATTATATTATTATTATTTATTATTATTATTATATATTTGAATGAGGTGATCATTAATTCTAGTTGATGGTTAGTTCGATTATTTCCTATACATTCCAAGAGCTTGATTATGAAAAATGACTAATAGTTTAATTGTTTAAAATTCCTAAAACACACCATGTTTTATTATTTTTTTGTGTGCACTGTCTGATGAGCATGTACTGTATGTGTATAGATGATAACTGCACATGCTGAACAAAACGGTTGCATAAAATGGCAGGCAGAGTATGTCAAGGTGACCTGTTATTCATTTTTTCCTGGAAGAAAAAGTACTTTATAAAAACGTATACAGGTAAATGACTCATTAAGAAAAATCTTAACATGAAGAGTGAGACATGCAAAATCTACAGTATCACAAGGAGTATGTGTACAGTTTTTTTTTCACAGCTGTGTTGTATTCATAACATTAATGTACAGTAGTTGGTGATGGTATGTTGGTAATCTGGGTATAATACTTGTGAATGGGAGTGGGATTGATTTTTAGGGAGGAAAAAAAAACGATCACTAATAATAATAAAATTAAATATAGTTGCAAAGCATTGATGATTAGGCCCAAGCACTTGTGCAGAAAGACAGTGGGCACAAAGTCATCACATGCATTTAAAGTAAAATACCATTTAACTACGGACATTATTATGGCCATTTTGGCCTGAGTTTAAGATTTCGCCATGGCTGAATTGTTCGAGATATGAAGCATCCTTATTTTCGCACCCTTGATGTCTCGAGATCCTATTAGTCCAGTTTGGTGGTGATAGTTTAAATCCCCTAGGAAGATTATATCAAAGTCCAATTCCATACTACTGTATATCCAACCCCAAATACCTGATGAGAGATCTGAGATCTAAACATGTACTGGAATTTACATGTACTGTACAGTATGTGCAAGTGTGTATAAGTTATGCAGCAAAATCTCATGTGAAGGGCGCATCCTAATGGCAGTAGATTCCAACCAGGGTGCTGATTTTCATGACTTTTTGAGCATGTTAAGCCCCCAAAAAAGCCCTGGATGATTGGGGAAAAAATTCCTTATAAAAACAAGTGGACCCTTTGCACACTACAGGGGGCGTAAAATCAACAAGGAAATATTTAATGGCCATAGAACTTGGAGTATCACTGGAGCGCCACCCCATGGTGCACCACCCCAGTTTGCTCTTGCTGTGCTTGCGAGGATAGACCACCGTTTTCCGACGCGGACCGCATGAATGGCCTCCAACATGTCCAGATCTTCTGTCCTGTGGGGTTCAAAAGGTTTGCAGCAATATCCCAAATGTCCCAAAGACCGTGCAGTCCATCCCCGGCTGTTTGAGGAACTGGTTGACACCACCACTGGTTGCCTAAGTTGAAATTTAAAGATTGCTTTCATTTTTATATGGACTATAATGTACATGTATAATATGTTTCAATAAATTTGTATTATAAATATGGAATATGTTATAAATATGAAAATTCCTTTTCCCCCCACTCTCTATTGGGCCCTAAAAAACACAAAATCTGTGCATGAGTGTGCAGTAGCTGCTACTCTTTAACATTAACATTTAATCTTTTGGATTATTACCAATTAATATGGTCAGAAGTGCTTGCAAGACCGAACTGTAATTAAGCCTAATGAGATATTCGCTATAATAAAATCTAAATAAAATATTAATCATATGAAATAACTATGCATGCAAGTAGAGCATTAAATCATGGGCAGACGGTCGATTCGATTCGATTTTTCATTAAAGAACTAATGTTCATTTTCCGGTTTGTTTCAAGCAGCTATATCTCTTAAAGCATTTTATAAACATTAAAATGCTGTATAGTTTGATATTAAGTCTTTGTCATTGTCTTTTTTTTATTGTTATTTTTTACCAAAAGTAATTTCTTTTAAATTTAATTTGTGTTAATATACTCAGTGTAGATAAGACATTTTTAAAATCTGTGCTCCAGAAAAGAATTTGATGCTGCTCACTCGTCATTAGGACAAATAACTTTTGATATACAGGACGAAGTTCTGTTAGTAACTTAAAGTTAAAATAACTTTTGCACATATAGATAAATTGATATACTGTATGAAAATGAGACGTTTTCTTTGTTTTTGTTTGCATTTTTCCTTCATTATTTTGAAACAAAGAAACCCCTTAACTGCAGAAGTGGACATGACATTAAATGGTAACTTGAGCAACATCGAGACAATTTTCATGTGAAAAAAGCATACGATGCTCAAAAAGATTTTATTTTTTTTAAGGACTTTTGCTTTCCAAACACGAGTATTCCACCATAAAAAATGAGATGTTACAGAAAACAATGGTATGCCAGAAAAGTAAGCAGCACATTCAGTGACCATTAACTATAATCTGCTGGATTGGGGATTTCTCAATAGAACTGTGGGTGGTTCTGCAGGATGCTCATTGGCCAATTTCCTTATAAAACTGCACAAATTATACCTGAGACTAAAGGGTCATCAAAATGTTGACACGCCATATACTGATTTTGCTGCATTTATTTTCATGTATATAAGACTTTTGCACAGTACTGTACTTATCATCAATACAGCACAGTGGTTTAGTGGTTAGCACCGTCGCCTTGCACCCCCGGGTCCAGGTCTGCTTCCCGGGCAGGTTTGTTTCCTGTCTGTGTGCATGGAGTTTGCATGTTCTCCCAGTGCTTGGTGGGTTTCCTCCTGGTACTCCGGTTTCCTCCCACAGTCCAAAGACATGCAGGTTAGGCGTTCCCAAATTGCCTGTAGTGTGTGTATACAGTATAAGTCTCTTGGGATAGGCTCCAGTCCCCCTGCAACCCTGACTACAGGAAAAAGGGGTATAGACAACGAGTGAGTGATTTGTACTTATCAATGGAAATGGAAACTCAAATGTATTTTACCTTTACTGAGAGCAGGGGTTAGACTTCTTCCCTGGCCTTCCACCAATAAAAAAGCGGTTAAAATCTAAGCTTTCTTTTTCTAATACAACTTTATCATCTCATTTGCCAGTTGTAAAACGGATTTTGCATGTGCAACCCCTGTCTTCTTCCCCTTTACTCCATATCAGTCACCAGGAAGAGAAAAGATGTTGACTGTCAGTACTGTATGCATCTCTGTGAGCACGCACGGCTCCAACTTCAACTCAGCATTTGCTTGCAAAACTTCTGTTTCAAGAGTTACAGATGAGAAAGTTTAAATTGAGGAACAAATGTAGAAAAGTTCCCGAAAGCTTTTGGAGTTGAGCTTTATTATTTTGCGTTCTCTTTAGTATTAGACAGCATTGCATTGCTATTACCTTTTTTATACACTAGGAAAAGGGTTTCCGTGACTTGTTGGAAAACAGCGTTGTTATTTTCAGGTTCAGTGACCACATCATTCAGAATGGCTTTTACAGCTGGAGTATGAAGTGTGGCAAAGCCTGCCAGTTCCGGGAAACAATATCTTTCCACCTTGTCATATGTGGAATTCCATCTTGTAACTACATCAATTTTCAGTTTTTTCACTCGGTGAACTCAAAGATTGTATTGTTTTATTTTTTTTCTCTCTCTCTATACTGTATAAGTCTATAGCTGAGGAACTTTTATGAAAAAAGCAAGTCTTGGCAAAACAGCCAATATGTGGTGCCATTCTCATTCTGCTTCTTTTGCAGCTACAGTCATGGAACTTGCATTACAGTATAAGCAATGATGCTGGATAACATTTTATGCCCTGTTCTTTGATGGACAAAGAGCATCACATTTTCAGCACAAGAGCAATTTGCCTTGTCTGAGGCACTTCTAGTATTCTTGTTTGCAGCACACATGACTCTATAGCTTTTAATCAATATACATCAAATTGCATGTGATCGTGATGTGGCTTTGGGCTGCACAGCCTGAGAATGCATCAGGTGTCTACACAACATACTGACCATGAGATGTTTTTACTGTATCATAAATGTGGTAAAATGTGCTCGGTCATACTGCAGGTAGATGTTGTTTTAAATGAAGGTCCTGGGTTCAAATCCCAGCAGCACCAAGTTGTCAATGTTGCCCTTGAGCAAGGCCCTTAATCCTTAACTGCTTAGATGTACTGTATAATGAGATAAAAAGTCACTTTGGATGCAAATGTTGAAAAATCCTTAATGGCTCTGAATTGCCATGATGATTTTTTTTTTTTTTTTTGCTCTTATTGATGTAGCTGGAATTTAGTGTTCATGATTAAACCCATTAAAAAAAATCAAAATCTCAATGTGGACTGGGGGATTATACCAAAAAGCTGCAATTTATTACAATTAATACACGCATAGTTGGTAATTCATGTAGATTTTGTCAAGAATAGTTGATTAAAAAATATTGGCACCCATCATCATTTGGTGTTGGATACAAAATGGTACGTTTCATGTTTAAATATCACAGTATATGCATAAGTTGTGTCAAAATAATCGCAGTGTGATATATTTTTTCCCCCTCTGCTCGAGGTGAAGATTTGGAGAACTATACTGTAGACATTTTACATTTTTAAAGAGTTGTTGCTCTTACGGGTACTAGTGAATTTGTTGGAGATTTGTAGGGTGAAAATGAACTAGAAAACCCAGCTGAGACGGGTACAGTTGTTTTTTTTTTTTGTTGTTGTTTTTTAAGGTGCGGGAACATTGGTTTACAAGCCGGGAAAAACACCACAGATTTTTACAAGAACATCACAACATTATCGCCGGAGGTGATCAGAACCTGATTTTTTTATCAGAACCTGACTCATCAATTCAATTCATAAAGATAAATTCAATTTATAATCAGTTCAATCATAGCTCTAAACACAAGTGCTGAGTAGTGAACAATGGCTTCTTGTGTATTGAAGTAGTGTGGGAAACCTTTGGCTTTCCTCTACACATCTTAAGCTGCCTGTGATACAGCATGAGCAACAACGGGCTGGCTTCACTTGTTTAAGGATTAGCGGTTAGCTAGGCTGCAGCTTCCCTGTCTTGTTTTTTTTTTATGATGAGGAGCGCTACTGGGTCAGAACTGGCAAATCACCAAGTTAAGAGAAAGGATGGTCAAAATCCGAAAAGAAACAGAAAGCCATGCCGGTCAGTATTAGATACTAGGGATTAGGTGGGCAAAAGCTTGAATTCAGTAAGGTTTATTGCAGCTCTGTGAGATGGTTTAGAACTATAGTGCATCGGCCCCTGGGTTTGCAAGTTACAGTATGACCCCTTTGCACTAGAAGTGGTTGTCATTTCGAACAGGTGACCTTTTCCATTGAAGAATAGGATCTAGGATAAAGGACATATTGTAGGATAAGCCTAGGATAGAGCGGTAATGGCGACAATGACAACGATGCTAATTTGGACAAACCCTCTAATTTAGAAATAAGTATTTGAGCATTCAAAGAATGGTCTCCAAACCTCATCAGATGAGTCAGTTTAGTTAGTGCTTTGCTTATGACTTCATACATGGCCAGCTGTCATGTGAGCATTGTAGCCTGAGAAGTACCCTGCTGGAAATCCCACCCCTGGACAGTTGCCATTGTACCGAATTCAGATAATCAGTGTTCTACAGTTCACCTGCCGGTGGGTTTAATGTTTTCTCTCTCATGGTGTATAGTAAATAAGCGTCCTGTTATAAGCCCATGACATGTCTTTGCGATAATAACAGAAGTTCTTGGGTACAGTCGTACACGATACAGATCAACATATCCACTGGAAAAAAGCCATAAACTTTTTTTTTTTTTGCAGTTGCCTTGTATGAATTATTATGAATTTACAGTCTTAAGCCCATGAAGATTTAGAAGTAGGACAAGGACTTTGGCTGACACCCGCCTCGCTGCTGGCCTGTTGCAGTGTTGAGATGATTCAGATTAGCAGATTCCTATTAGCTTCGAGACGTCTTGTTGTATATTGACCAGGGAGGATAGGGGGATAAAAAAAAAGAAAGAACGAAAGGAAAAAAAAAGTGAGAATGCCAAGGTGAAGCTGAGTCAGATTGCAGGAGTCTTGCAGGAGGCTTACCTTTTTTTATCAAGACACTAATTTGGTTCGTGTTCTTGTTCTTGTGAATTTCTGCATGTTCCAGCTTCATTAAAATTCATCCGATGTTCCATATAGTTCCAGGACATAAAGTGTGAAATAGTCAGACCTCTCCGGTTTTTATCACACTTCATTGTGATTATAGATTTAATGTAAAATGGATATATTTCTTGCATTAATCTAACACGATAAACCACAGGTATGATTAATCGTAAATTATGTATAGGATTATTATTTATTTAAATTGTTTAATTAATTAATTAATTAAGTAATTAATTAATTAATTAATTAAAATAACTTAATTGGTTTTTGATCCTTGTGAATTAATTTAATTGTTTTTGATCTGGCATGCACAGTTAAGTGTGGGACCTTACACACACACACACACACACACACACACACACACACACACACACACACACACACACACAGGTGTGCACCTTTCTAAATCCTGTCCAGTTAATTTATCGTGTCCTAAGTGGTCTCCAGTTAAGTTCCAGACTTGGCTCAACATAATTAAAGCAAAGAAGATGCACCTGAGCTCAATGAGTGAACATCATCTGGACCACTTAATACTGCAACCTGTGATCTTAAATATTCTTCATGATTACATGTTCCTGAAACGTTTTCAAGGTGCCGTCCTACTGCAACGGAGACCGTGAAGTTCCCACCGCGTCCAGAAAATATTAGCAGGGTCAAAAAATGTGCTTTTAATCAAATTCTCACGGCCTCCTAGCCACGTCTCTGTCCGGTTCTTAATGCGTCTTTCATGTTGCCACACATTTTTAATTAATCGTGCACAAACCAGGTCTAATGAGATCGAACTGTGTTACAGTGAGAACTATGTACTATGAACTCCTATAAGCACTAAAAAAACATATGAATTTAATTTGGTCATAGCACGAGCCTGAAGAGGGCGCTGTGAGAACTCCGCTGCCGAAGTGCACAGTATAACAACTCAGTCAGAACACCGTCCGATCGTTCCCGTCTGCTGCACCAAGCTTGTAGAACATCAATAAGGTCATTTAAGAGGTGTAAGTTACGCCGTTAACCGGTCAATACAGTCGTTAATATGTCCTTATTAAGTTCTTCCTGTGTCTTGCTTCGATCACTTTCATCACCAGGCTTTTTTGACCATGTCCAAAAAAATATGTGGCGACTCCATGTCGAGGGAGACAATACTGCATCCGTACTGCTTTCTATTGTGTTCTGTCCAATTTGTACATGTTTATCCATTTTGTTTTTATGGAGGTAGTGCGGTAGTCTAGCCTGTTTACTGCAGATAGTTTATTTCTATCATAAGGATGTAAAATGAGATCATACAGACCTCACAACCATGATTTAAAGTTCTAAATAGCTAAGAATGTGTTTTTCTGTAAGTACTCGTGTACACATTCACACATTTGGCAGACGTCCTTATCCAGAGCATTTTCTTTTCTCATTATACACCTGAGCAGTTGGATGGCCCAAAATGGGTAACTGTGTGTGTGTATAGATATGTAAAGTTAATTAAAATAGCAGGCAATAATATTCACTCATGTCAATCAATATGTGATGGGAATAATTAGCAGCTCTGTCATTTAACACATCAGTTTGCTACATGCAGTACATCTCCTTTCTGCCATGTGATCAGTGAAGCAAAACAAGGGCAAAGTAGTGGCTGCTGTTAGTGTAATAAATGCATCAAGTGTGTGGGAGATTTTTATCTTCCACTATTAATGCCAGTTACAGTTTAGCGCTAAAACATAAGCTGTAACTCAAATCAAATTAGTATAAAAAAAAAAAAAAAAGACTCAGCAGTGGGTTGATTTGGATGGAGTAAGCTGGGGTTTATTTCAGCAACAAAGCCCATGTGAGCCAACCCAATGCCAGTTCAAGAACTCCTTCTGCCAAATTGGGTCCCCATTATCTCTTTACTTGTTTCTGGGAAATTTACCCATTATAATCCAACAGCCATGAGTTCGTTGTGGTTTTATTCGCCTTTATCTGATATGAAACAAGAAGTGCTCCGCTCATATCTTCGTGCCCTCACACCACTCATCTTTCAGCATGGCTTCCCTTTTGAGGAAGCACCTTATTGAGAAAGTCCCTTGTTCGTTGTTTGTATATCTCTTATCCGGGTCATGCCGACCTCTCTTCCTATTCGTTCAGGTGCTATGCTCATGATGCTCTTATGTGAGAAAGCACCCTGCGCATCTCTGAGCTCTCTATGTCTTACGGTTCATCCCATCTGAGTAAAGAGTTTTAATAGCAAACCTTAGTTTAGAAGATTATATGATTTGCATTGAGTAATTTATCGATGGTACATACTGTATGTAATCGAATATGTTTTGCATAAAAGCATGCTTACAAGTGGATTTTGGCAGAATGTTGAAGCCAAGATAAAGAACTGTTACATTCTGTTACTACAGTACCATTGCTGATACACCAGTATTCATGGACTACAGGTACTGTACAGTATGTGTCACATAAAGTCTGTTATATGGCCTGTGAAATGGGACATTATGCCGTTTGGATGTTGTGCAAACACTATATTTGAGAGCCATGATGCACATCACGGTAATATTTTCGAAAGGAAAACGAGGCAGAGGGATTACGTTAAAACCCCTGACGTACATGAGCAATCGGAAGTGGGAAGCACCGGGTGTTGCATTTGTTATATCTGGTTCTGGACTCTCCATTGGGATTTTTTTTTAATAGGGGACATGTATGCATTTGGACAATGTCTGAACGGACCTGGTATACCACGTAACATGTGATCATGATATCAGTCATTAACTACCAAAGTGACATTGAAACCGGTAGAGGAGGAGGCTGATAAAGTGATTTTTTTTTTTCTTTTTTGGTAGGCTTTGCATGGTCTTCAACTGTCTTTGTAATTAAATAGGTTTAAATAATTAAACTCAACATATTTTTGTTTTTTTTTTCTTTAATTTCTTTTCTGTTTCAGTTTGCTGCCAGTGACTCACCACAAAAGCACAATCAAAGCATGCATTTGCTATATTACTGTTTATATATTAAAGCTCAGCCAACATACACTGCCTGGCCAAAAAAAGAAGCACTATTTCAAAGAACTCAAATAAGGAGATTTGAAATTACTGGAACTGGGTAAAGAACCCTTCAACACATTTTTTAAATATGGAAGGATAATGCTGAATCATCAACTTTTGTTAAAGAAATGCAGTTGTAAAAACGACAACCAATGGAGATCACTTAAACTCTTGGTAAAGTTCTCACTCACTCACTCAGACTAAACAGCTATGTTGGAAATAAAAATAAAAAAAAACTTCTTAGTGAGCATAATCAGGAAAAAAAAAGCGTTAAGCAAAAAGATTGGACTTTGGAGAGATGGAAAAGGTCCATGTGGTCTGATGAGCTCAGATTGATCCTATTCCAGAGTGAAGAGTGCATCAGGGTAGGAAGGGAAGTACATGAAGTGATGCATGATTATGCATAGTGGCCACTGTACCAGCCTCTGTAGGCAGTGTTATGATCTGGGGTTGCTTCAGTTGGTCGGGTCCAGGCTCAGCAACATTATGTGGCAGTAAGAAAATGTTAAAAAAATAAAATAAAAAATCAGCTGACGACCTCAATGACCAGGTTATCACATCCCATCCCCCCCCCCCCCTAACGACGGGGGCATATTCCACGACTCAAACTGTGAAAGTGGTATATGGGGAATCATTTTAATTCATGAACTGTATTAAAATGCATTGTGTGCTGTACTCAAAGCTAAAGGTGACTGAATGAAATCTTGGGGTGTTTTCTGACTAGGCAGTTTATTATCGGTACTAAACTGCATACTTAAAATTACCACCCACACAATGGCAGGCTGATTTATCGATTGTGACAACACTAGTGGGAGATGGAGTTATAGTGTTTTGACAAAAACCTGCAAAATCAACACTGACATAAACAAAACAATTTTGACATAATACTTTGGCACTTGAGCACAAAATGCACAAAATATCTTCTACCATTTTCCAATATGTCTTGCTTCATTTGGAGAAAAAAAAAAAAAATCTCAAAACAGCAGAAAGTCTGAATTTGCTGTCAACCTATTCATACACACGGTAAAAGTTGACAGCTGAGTGTAATAGTGACTTTAGGAGCATTTCTCATGCACAATGTGATGAGAAATCACAGGTTTGGACGTAAAGTGCCATGTGGCTTTAATGTGCTAGACAGTATAAATGTTGCACTTTGGAGCAATGGGGAAAAGGTGATGAGTCCAGGTCTGATGAGTCTAGAGTGATGGGCATATCAGGGTAAGTCGGGAAGTCTGTGGTCATAGAATTGTAATATTTAACGACACATTCACTGAAACAATGGTGACAACTGTGGATTTTGTGATTTTTGATTCCTTGCTGTATGCAATATTAGCTGAAGTGCCTGAGCCAGGTTATAGAATTTGTTAAATGGTTAAAGGTATAAGTAAGCTGATCAGCTTTATTATAATCAGTGATATTATTATTATTATTTAATCTTGAAGCCCACGTGCTGTACATGTCTGTCTTTTTGTATGGCAGAACTCTCTGCCTAACTTATTAATACAAAGAAACAAAAGATAAATAAATAAAACTGAGTATCCTATGCTTTGTTAAAGCATGAAGTTGTACTTTTTTATCAGTAGCCAAATACACTCCGATTAGTTTGGTGAATCGTAAAAGCAGATCGGATAAAAATGACGGTTTTGTCTTAAAACGACTCCAGCGCGTTAAAATTCACTTACACCATTAAACCCACATAATCCCATTATAAATATTCAGTTTAGCTTTTCTACTTAATATCTACTGTATTATAGTGTATCAAGGCATTTTGGCAGAAAATGCCTATTAATATCTATTATAATATCCATTGGTACAGTTTTAGCTTGTTTTAAAGGAGATTATTAAAATCGGCACATAATTGTTCATAACTTTGCTTTTACTCAACAAGTTGATTTCATTGATGGTGCAGGTTAAACTTCAGGCAGATATCCACAGTAAGTACTGTTATAAGTTTTGCATGATGCTACGACATATTTTGGCTGGACAGACATACAGACAGACCGACAGACAGGTTCCTGGTCGTCCAATATATGAAATGTAAAGATATAATTGAAAGAGCGAGGTCCGACCAATGTAGAGACAAAACCTGCCTTTTATTTAGATAAGTATTAAAACATACTGTACAGTAGTGGTGAAACTAAAGAACAATGGCCAACGGAAAAGCAGAAGGGATAAGAATGTGGGGGGAAAAAATTACTTTCAGTTTTGTACCAAATTTACATAGCAGCATAAATTTGAAAAGAAGAATGTGGGATTTTAGGCTGCCTGGTCACTATAAACTGGAGTTTAAGTAACACTCACCACAGACTTACTGTATGTCTTACTGTTGCTCGGGGCACATCTGAAAGAAAAATCTTATCTACCTATCTTATCCACCATCTCTCCAGGGTTTTTAATCCAACTCTTTCTATGTTTTTTTTAATTTTTTTTTTTATTGTAACAATAATTTTTTCTCTGGTTGATAAGATTTTCTTGTTAGCAATGTCGACACATTCTGATGTAGATTTGCACGCCAGGTTTGTAGCATTCAATAGAATGCCGGGCATTTTTCATTACTTTGTGTTGTTGACATTCGTAACAGGACATATTTTTTTTTTTATAGATACCCCCTAATTTATAATGTTCTATTGCCCTGAATAAGGATGTCTGCCACTTTGTAAATGTGATCTAAACGTACTATAGGTTTATTTATTTCCACTGCAGGACAAAGGTAATGGAGAAACCGTCTCTGATTGATTGATCAATGATTTTTTACTTAAGACAGGTAGTACGGCTGAAAATATGATGCCGGTTGTTTTTTGCAAAAATAAATAAATAAATAAATAAAAACAAAACACAGAGCCATATGTTACTACTTTCATTCTTCATTCCAATTTCCAGCAAGCTCCTCTTCTTGGCCAGTCAGCCATCATTTGCAGCTCACACAATCCAAGTCTCAGCGGTGTTCTTCTCATAATCAACCCACGAGCCCAGGGTTTTGGGCTCATTTCTGCAGTTGCTAAGATAATTGTGGCCTGCTGGGTTTGCTGGGTCACAGACAGAGCACTCACTACCTCAGACACGCTCTGCCGCTTACGCTTTTTCCTTATCAACCAGAAGGATGGTGTGTCTGGCTGCCATTATTCAACATTCATCCCAGGTACTTCTCTCCCCTCTCACTCACTCTCATTGAATATCTTGTCTGTTATCTGCGTACCAGGAAAAAAAGAAAAAAAATCTATCATTAATATAGAGAAATTTAGATGCTAGACAAGCTATTCCCCCCCGGGAAGCAGAGATCCTCAGCGAAAAGGGACCAGGTAAATAAAGATGTGATTTACTTGGAGACGAGTTCGGATGAGACCCAGGTGTCCGCGCAGGATTTCGTTAAGGAGGAGCTGTTCCCGTGTGCGTAATTTGTCTCCTTTCAAAATTAAATGCCACAATCTCTTTTCAATTTATGGCATGTAATCGTAAAAAAAAAAAAAAAAAAAGACAGTTGCCGGCGTGAACTCGTGCCTGTCCATGCGCTCTGAGTACTCTATTTAGCCTGAAATCACGGCTCTGGGAGACGTTCTGATGTTAGATTTCGTCGCAAATTAGTTTGACAGTAGGATTACAGTAGGATGTCATGTGTGAGATGATTGAGGTGAGAATTACATCTGTATGCAAATGTAACAAGGCAAAACATTCCCATAAAATGTTTGAGCTGAAATCAGCAAAATGTGAGTTAATACACATACATTTTTATATAATAAGAATAAAGTTGTATACTGTAAGTATTATAATTGAATAATACTTATTACTTATTACTAAGAAATTTTTAGACTTGACAATGGTAATGGAGTATCATAGACATAATTCCATTACATTACATTTGCACAATCAATTGCTATTACAGTAAATGAAAAAGAGTAATTGAAAAAGAGTCAACATGATTCGTTCACACTAGATTAACATAAATTAAATATTTTGGTTTAGCATGCAAGAATTTTGTAATTTGGCCACATTTTGATGGTGTACACATTAAGATTAAGGATAATTTTTTTCAGTGTAGTTTGTAGTATACAGTGTAACCTTGGATTACGAGCATAATTCGTTCTGGAAGTGGGCTCGTATTCCAAAACACTCTTAAACAAATCATCATTTCCCATAAGAAATAATGAAAACTCAAATTATTCGTTCCACAGCCCCCAAAAATAAATACATAAAAATAATTAATACAATCTATAAAATGAAAACAAAAACAAATTAATCTGCACTTTACCTTTTAAAAAAAAGTACAAAAAGGTGAGAGAGTGACGCTCGGTGTCAAAATAAAAGTCGCATGTGTGAAGCATGATACTCGGCGCTCGTAAACTAATACTTGCTCGGTTTCCGAATAAAAAATTATAAAAATCTTTGCTCGGTTTGCGGAACACTCGTAAACCACGTTACTCGCAATCTGAGGTTCCACTGTATATATGTATACTGTGTTATATCTAAGGAATAACATTCAGTGATGAAATGGTTATTTTCAAACCACTAGACACAATCTTCATTTTCTTTGATTACTTTGATAATTTTTTTTATGATAAAATAATTTCACTGGTAAATGTGTCAAATAATTTATTATTATTATTATTGTTATTATTATAATGGTATGTAAAATCTTATTTAACAATTATTCGACAGTAATGGTTCAATTCAAACCCATTTTTCATCATTTCACTAGAAATTTAGATATAAGCGTGTGATCTCATAGCATACTGTATGTTGCTTGTTTATATGGCCAGTGATTCTAACAGTAGCGACCTGTCAAACTGGGACTTGCGGAACGCATCCATCTGTGGGAACTGTACACACATTCATTCACAGCACATTACACATCACTCGCACATTCCAGGAACGCCTGAGACAGAACATTCCCTGTACAGTCCTGCCCTCACTCCAATTTCCACATATTTGGGCCATTAAATGAGTTCCTGGGAGGCCCAAGATTTCCGACATTAAGCAGGCAGTCTGATCATGACTCTCTACCTTGATGGTATCCAAGCACTGGTGAAACACTGGGATGAGTGCATTAGTGTAGCAGGGGATTATATAGAGAAATAAATGGAGTTATTCTGTACAATCAAAAGACTTTGAACTTGCTATCGCTTTATAATATGGCAAATGTATTTCAGTTGGAGCGAGTTAGAGCCTAATGCGGACGACTCTTGAGACTGGCTTTCTCCTCTTGTGATTAGCTGTATAGACCCGATATCTCTCCGGCTGTGTTGCGACTTTCTAAATTGCTGCATAGCAGTGGCACCGTGGCAAATAAGCAAACTTCACCACATGCAGCAATCCAGCTGCAGGGACAAAGAACATTATCAAGACCGTGAATATATTTAAAGGTGCTTTCCCTTACGCGGCACTAAGCCCGGTCCTGGTGTGTTTTTTTCTTTTTTTTTTTTTCTTTTCTTCCTCGCAGATGAGAACAGCAATCATACTAAGGCAAAGACCAGAACAAGCGCTCTGATCGAGGGGGGTCTCCGTTTTGTTCCAAATGAAATCTAGTGTAGTTTGATTTCGTTGAGATTTTTTTCCCCCTAAATTTTATCACAGTAAATTGAATATTTGATGGATTTTTGGGTTGTGCACAGCATTTTGTTTAAATGACCATAGTAGAATAGAATAGAAGTGTACTATAGTACCACAGGGATGTGTTGCTCTGGATGTTTGTACTGATGGACAGAAAAATAGAAAATGAACACTGGATGTGTTAAATCTTGTGACAGGTGGTGTGAATGATCATTAAGATTTATTCGACTCATAGTGTGGTCTGGATTTGCTAGACGGGCTGTGCTTTGACCAGAAAAGAGTTGATACCTTATGTTTTGGTAGCAATCAAGATATAATTCTGGCAGCAATCAACCTGAAATGGGGGTATTTGTCACATTCACATTCAGCTGAAACAATAATACAGTACTGTACCACTTTGTCCTTAGACTGTTATTAATCCTTTCTTATTACAGTTTAATGGAGTGATGCTAGTGATTTGCACTTTAATCATTTTGACATTTTTCTGCGGCTGCAATTAAACATGACTAATTTTGTAACAGTCCATCCAGATCAAAAAGAAATGAGAAGAATTGCGCGTGACTGCATCGATAGACAGTTTCAAGGATTGTCCATACTGTATACAGCACAAATATATACAGCAATGACGTACTGCAGACGTGCAGCTTTAACTTGTCTTATTTTCAAAATGCAGCCATGTTATGGCGGATCACAAACAATTCACCCAAAAGCCTTGATCATGGACGGAGATTGTGCTGGTTCTTTCCCTCTTTACTTTCAAGTAATTAAGATCTTTGCTTTGGATGCATTGCTCTGTGCATACTAAATAAGAAATCTTGAAGTAGAGTAATGGCACTCTTGGCAAATATTACAAATGATCCCATTGCTCGGTGCATTCTGTTAATTGGTGCACGGCTGTTAAGTGCAGTCTCATGTTTGGTGATTTTTTTTGTTGTTGTTTTTTTTCAAAGAAAGTTTCATTAATTTTTATTTCTGTTAGCTCATCGTTTTCTAAACTGTCAGGATGTTAAGGATTAAAAACTGCGTCGAGGGAGAAAGTGGCGGCCATGATATGGTGTAGTAGTATTAAAACAACATATGCTATGTATTATACTGTAGTTCTCCCTGTGTTTAAAACAGGTGATGTGACTAATTAGTATCAGCTAGTTTAGTTAATGAATGAAACAAATATTGGGCAAAACGTTTGTGCTGCCCCCAAGAGGCAGAGACTGTGTTTGTCCTTTTGTCCCTTCTGACTTGCCGTAGTTTTGCCTTTACTTCTAGAAGTTTCTTCAGTTCAGTTCAGAAGAAATCAGTTTTGCTATTGTTTTCTTTCTCTTACCTTTTGTGAGTGCCTAAAGAACATATCTATGAGTAAAAGATGTGTATATATATTTTTTATATTTACTCATTATACATGTTCAGGTGCAGTTTGTGTTTTTAGTGAAATGTAAAATCTGTACAATCTGTTAAGTTAGCATTGTGTTAGGTTTGCACAATGCTAATTCAGTTCATATTTTTAGTCTCAACAATTGTATTTGATGTAATTTGCAAATGTATTTATTTTGAAAAGAAATGGTACAATTTTGTGTTTCAGTTTTGCAGTATATTTCTTCAGTAAAAATCCTAATCTGAGAGACTTGCTTGTTGGGTATTTATTGGAGAGACTTGTTAGCCAACTTGTCAAGCTAGGATGCGCCTACTTCACTCTCTAGCGAGGACAGAATAACTTTAACTTTTCGAAGCTGCCGTTTCCACGTTTGCATCAAAATGCCAAAAACAAGGTATTATGGGAAACCTCCATATTAAATGTAATCTTTGTCCATGTCCTATTTCATGTAAACTGTTGCTAATTATTACAAAGGTCAGTAGTTCTTTAGCTTTGTTAGTAGTTCATATCCAAAATATGAAAAAACATAAACATTCTGTTTACCAATATCAAAACACCGGTACACCAAGCTTGCTTGAATTTCCCAGGATTTTACTTTATTTTAGAGCAATAGGTGCGTCAGGGTAAGACAAGTACATTAAGTGATATGCACTTAAGACACTCTGAAGGCAGTGTTATGATCTGGGATTGATTCAGTTGGTCAGGTCTAGACACAGCAGGGTTATGTGGCAGTAAAATGAAGTCAGCTGATGACCTGAGTGTACTGAATGACAACATTAAGTTTAGGTTTTCTGATAGCACTGGCATATTCCATGACTCAGGTTGTGAAAGGGTGGCTCTGGGAGCATGAGGAATCATTCTCATATATGAACCTACCTAAGGGGGATTGAATGACATCTTATTTATCATCGTATCTTGTGTCTCGTCTGATCGGCAGACGATAGGCAAGAGTGTCGAAGCGCGGCAGACAGGTCCAGTGATTCCTTGAAAGTTTTACGCAAACACTGTGTAAATACAGTAAAGCCAACCCTTTCGCAACTGACTTTTATGGAGTTTCATGTGTTCAGTTTATAATCACTTTCCTTGAGGTGGTGACCATTCTGAAAAGTCATCATTAATAGTTTAAGATATAGAAAAAAAACATTTCTTTTTTTTCTTTTCTTTTTTCTTTTTCTTTTTTTTTTAACCTGAAGTAGATGAGGAAACTGCTTTCTAGCAATTGCAACTCATGCTGGAGGTAATGTTCTATAAACAGTAAAAAGTCTGTAACATATCAAACATTTTTCAATATAATCCCTAAAACATTGAAGTGATTTTCATTTAATGTTCATATGGTCAACAACTGTTTGTATGCTATGCAGTGTGTTTTAACGTGAAACATCTGGGCACCACCACCACCCCCAACAAAAACGTACATTGACAGATTTTAATTATATTAATGAACTCAAAACTAAATTTCAGATGATGCATATATGCATAGTACAATAGACTTGAAATCTTAGTAGTAGCAGTGTAAGGTGCAAGTGTAACGCTATTTAAATTGTTATATTGGTTAAGTCTGGTATAGGCTGCAAATTAGTGATTCTTTACCTTTCGAAAGCCCCTGAGGTACGTTTTTATTCGGCTTGCATTATATATTACCCATAATATTTTTTTGCACTGTAGATCTAGTGAAGCAGCTGATAGTAAACAGCCTTTGGCAAGGTTTGACCTAACTCGGTAGGTTCACTAGCAGCTGCCAAATTACACACCTGTCTCACAGGCTGGAAAAATACTGAAACCTGGGTCCTGGCAGATCCGCTACTTTGATCCTCTGAGTAGTATCTGTCTGGTATCTCGCAGAGAAGGAACAGCAGAATGGATTGAATCGTAATGTTCGCTTAGGATGGCAGTCATGGTTCTAACACTGCTGAGCCTGGGAAATGTGCTACAACGATAGAGTCTCTGTGCGAGTAAAGTTGCGTCTACAAACAGAATCATATAATGAATTAATGTGTGTGAGGGAGTAAGTCAATGAGAATAATACAGCTTTACTTTATTGATTATGCAAGAATACATTAAATATAAAACATCCAGAACTCTTGTTAGTTAAAAAAAAAAAAGCTACAAACTTTGAGCTAGAGGGTGGCAGTGTCCTCCGGGCAGACAGACTGGCAGTGGTAAGAGCTAAGAAATATGTTTGTGCATTTCTTTTAACTGATCATGGTGCACGGACTCTACTGTAATTGAACTTAATCGCTCTGCTAATGAAGATGTTTTAATGAATACGTGCATTTCCTAGCTGTTATGACTGCAGGTTACATTCCTCCAGATGTGTTTTCCTAAACTACAGTAGCTATGGACGAACTGCATGCAGGTATTATCACACAACAGTCTGCACACCCAGACGGAGTTTTCAATCACTCCAGTATGAGAACTGAGCTTCCAAAATTCCACTAGAATGGCTTCCGCTCTACTAGGGGGAACAATACCTTGGACCTTGTCCACAAAAAAATGAACTATATACTGTATGAAATAGGAATAAAAACACAGATTTATTGTTTTCTTTTCTGTCGCAGCATGTTCTGAAGCATTTATTGAAAAAGGACTCATCATGTATAAGGTGGTGGTGATGTATATTTTCAGATTTGTGGTTCAAAAAGTTTATTACGGTATCATGCCTGGTTGCTGAGACATGGCCAGTGCGAGATGAGGGGTGGCTCAGGAACTCCCAAGAATTCTATTTTTAGAATATTTAAATAAGGATCCTGTGATGTAATAAGACATAGGACACTCTTAGTTTCATTCATAAAAATACCTTCACCAGCAGAATGGGTTTATAGCGAGAAAATGCACGTATTTCTATCACAGCTGGAGTAACCACACTGGATAGTATTCATTAAAGTGGTACCGACACACCATTGGCCATAGCGCAAAACTAACCTGTGCGACTTAACACCTGACTCAATATGACAGGTCACATTGTTGTGAGTAAATAAATCTACAGAACAACTTCCAGTTATCGCTTAAGTTATATCAATGCATAATCATACAAAAAAAAAGAAAAGAAAAACGTTCATTCATCAGCCGTTCTTCCTACTCAGGAAGTTAAAAAGACAAAAACAGCTACCTAAATGGCAGAGAGTGCAAGGTGCCTTGTCATCAAGACAGTTCCATGGTGCTAAATGAATACAGTTAGATAGAGTTAGATAGTAAGTTACAAAGTGCTGACTCTAGAGAGTCTAGAGAATTAATTTAATAAGTTAAATATTGCTTTCAAAATGTAACCACATACTGTACAGTATGTTATTAATAGTGATGTAGTGATGTAATAGTGTTCTGTTATACAGTATATATGTCACAACTCACACAGCTATTGTATATATGCAATATATAGTATATATTAAGTGTTTGAGTTTTCACTAAACCTTTCAACATTCGAGAGCAAATTTCTGAAATAAGATTTTGGTCTCTTATAGTTGCGCCTGTTACACAGTGAAGCCTAGTAACCCAGACCTGTCTGATAATGAAAGGAAAAGAAACCCCAAGCTGAGCAATCTCGAATAAAGAACAATGTGAGTGAACAGATTCCAATAGAATGCTCCCACTGTTCAGTGTCTTCCAGCATGTCCATACAAAAAAAAAAAAAAAAAAAGCAGAATGATGTTCTTACACAAGCTGCATTTCATTTATACTGTATTCATTTATTTATAAGCTCACAATGAAATCACATACTGACAAGGTATTCTATGAATGCAGTGATACCTTTGTAGCTCTTTCAGTGGGAGTACAGCTACAAACATACCACTTATTCTTTTTTTATATTTATTATTACTTTATTTTGTAGCTGAGTTGAATGTTTTCTTTCTTGAGGCATTATGGAATAAGATATTTTGTCAGACTTAGAAAAAAAGAGAGAAGGAAAAAAAAGACTTTTGGATGTATAATGTGTGCAAAGTTATCACAAAAATTATTCCAAAACAGTTGCCAGATGCTCGTCCACTTCCATGGCTGATGAAAAACGTCTGCACAATTCTGCCCACACTGTCTACACTCTTACAAATTTTTTTTTTTTTAACGTCTTTTTGAGGTGTTGAAGCGTTCTTCTTATAGTCCTGATCTTGCTCCATTGGACTTGAACCTGTTTGGCCCAATGAAAGTTGCTCTATGAAAATGAAGATTCAAGTCTGATGAAGTGAGGAGGACAGCAGTGCCTCTGTGGTCTCGCAGCTTATCCTAAAACAATTTATAATGAGGAAATATGAAAGCTTGCACATACAGTATGGACAAAGTCTATTGAAAGCAATTTTCTAAAAGATAATTAAAATAAAATCTACAGCCACATCTACAGTGCAGATAATTTTTGACTTACTGTACCCTCATATCTTAAATACTGTATAAATACAATCTAGTAGGGATTATTTTTCTAGTAGTTATTATTATTATTATTATTATTATTATTATAGTGGTAATAATTAAAGCAATATTGACATAAAAAAGGAAGACACTGAGAGTAAATAGTAAAAAAATACAGTGTATATAATATAGTGTATATAAAATATAGTTTTCTAATAGTTTTTTGTAATGTAGTCAAAATCATAAAACAGACGGCTGCTTCAAACATCTTTTCTTGCTTTGCGGTACATCAAGCAAGCCCTGGGAGTACCTAGAGTGACCACAACACAGAAAATCCACATTATCTATGAGACATGCTCCCTCTCCCAGCCTTAGTAAGTCAGATTGACAGGGGAGATTGCCATGGAGAGAGAATGTTAGAGGTCTCCTTTTACCTCGAAATGCATCAGAGAGAGAGAGAGAGAGAGAGAGAAAAAAGGCTCATCTCTGTCCTGATCAGCCACAGATGGCCGACTCGCCACATTTCTGAGGGACAAATTGAATCTGTAACCCTTAGGAAAATGAGTGAAGTAGCAGATAAAAAACGCTATTTTCCGCAGCGTAGCCATATCCATGAAACAGATGAGATGCTAGGTGCGGATAATTGAGGGGCATCACATGGACTGTTGTCCTGACAGTTCCAGGTATAGTGTGCCATGTGAAAAGTCCTATATTTTTTATTGGAACGGTGCATTAAGTGGAATTAGGGGGAAACCCATATTAGGCAAATTTTGGCCAAATATCTTGTTTCAAATATGGACGAAACATTAATCCCCAATACTGCCATGTCAAATTCAATATTGTTTTTTTCTGTAAGCCCTTTAGCCTGACCCGTCATTAACTTTACTATAACAATATTGTAATAATATCCCAGCAAACACAGCATTTCGCTAATGTTAACATATGGTTCTTCCTTGTTTATTTTTTTGGAAAGCATTTCATAATGCTAACGGGACGTTCTAAGTACTGTTTATGTAATGTTCTGGGAACACTTTGCTTTGCAGTGGTGATAAAAAAAAAGAAGAAATTACTGCAGAATTGCCTCATATAAAAATATGACCATGTGAACTGGCCACAGTAGCATAAGGTTGGAATGCTACTTTTAGCATGTTAACTTTTGTAAACATGGAAACATAAGTCTTAAGAACAAACTTGTTGAATTTGGTGAATACTAGCGAAAACCAATCATCAATCACTTGCATTTGCATTTAACTGCATTTGTTATTTGCAAAGCAATGTATGTGTGGTATTTCTGACATACAGTGGAACCTTGGATTACGAGCATAATTCGTTATGGAAGTGTGCTCATATTCCAAAACACGTAAACCAAATTTAATTTTTCCATAAGAAATAATGAAAACTCAAATTATTCGTTCCACTGCCCAAAAAAAAGAAATTATAAAAATATTTATACAATATATAAAGTAAAAATAAAACAAATTAACCTTTGCTCAGTTCTGATCACGCGGCGCTCAGTGTCAAAACAAGCGTGCATGCTTGATACATGATACTCAGCACTCGTAAACCAAGACTTGCTCTTTTTTCAAGTCAAAATTTATTAAAAATATTTGCTCGTCTTGCGGAACGTTCGCAAACCACGTTACTCGCAATATGAGGTTCCACTGTATTATAGCTCATACTGGACCCTGATGCTGTTGTATTAAACATCATGCCTCCTTTAAATTTGGAATGTTGGTGGGCTCCTTGAAAGCACACACTGGGGTGGATTAGCACCGAAATGAATGGCTTCTGCATGAGTTACCAAATGCGAGGAAGATCATGATAATTAGAGATCTGTCTTAGCACCTTTATAGAGCAATTTCTGTGTGAAAGGGTGTTGATTGGGACCCTGAAAATATCCTCCATGAGCAGATATGAATTGGCTGTTTGATTGACAAAAATGAAGGTGAGAGAAAGGGGAGTCATTTGGATGTGATGGCCACACATTTTATTCTCCCTTGTGAACCTGTCAGTGGGTTGTAAGGTTCGGCTTCCCTGCCGGACCGGTGGGGGATGGATGAAAGTGCAGCAGGGAGAATGAGAAACAAGTCTCTGAGGCCTCCAGCTCTGTTGAGGGAAGGGTTTTCCAGTTTTGTATAAATTGTTATTTTTTTTTTTAACTTTTTCTTAAATCTCTCTGTTTAAAAATGTGCACATTGGCATCCTCAAAATGAGTCCATCCTCTTGTGTTTGCTTTCTTCATCTTGGAGCTTTGAACACTCTTCATTGCACTGGACTGCATACATCAGTAGTTCCCAAACTTGATCCTGGAGATCCCTCTGTCATACACCCACTTAAAGTCAGAAAAGGCTGGTAATTTGTGGATTAGTTAAATCAGGTGTGCTGGGAGCTGAGAAAATATTCCTAACATATACAGAGCAAGGGGTATTTCAGGGCCAAGGTTGGGAACCACTGGAATACACTATATGGGTCTGGGGTCTCAGTATGCAATGTTTTCCAGAGATCCTCTTAAACATTTCAGATAGTCTTACCATGTAATAAACAACAAGGTTCTTTTATTGACTCTGCGTTTCAGATCAATTATCCTCCTGCTTAAAGGGGAGCCTGATTGACAAAGACCCACTGAGGATATGCACAAGCCTTAATAGCTGTTTACAGGTTCCTATGTTATTTTTTCTTGGCTTCCTTGGAGGTGAGAAGGTTTATTTGCCCTGGGGTTTGGTGCCATGCTGACTCTTAGTCCTAGTTTCAATGGATGGTGGAAGTCAAGCAGGTACTGGTCTGTTGGTGTGTTTTCTGGAGATTAGAGTTCTAGTGGAAACCCGGAAAACCTGGAAAATGAGACCAGTACAGTTAAGGAAGTCTGTTGTCTTTCGTGTCTTCCTTGGTTGTGTGCATTGTGTTTACATGGTCTGTGAAACCTTGATCTTCACCCAGGTGTCCTCTAAATACCTGAACCAATGGTTGTGTGCCATCCCTAGAATTAAGATGAGGTCTTTCTCACACTGGAAAAAAGCTACTTGTTTGAATAGCAAAACATTCCAAACCAACCAGATGTCCAGATGACATGACTCAACTTTCAGACAACTTCACCTGCATGACTGTGAACCTTCATTGAAACACAAATCCTCATGATTTAACAACAATATAACAGTAAAAAGGAAGGGAACAATGCTGGAAAGCTGTACCTACAATATAAATGACCCAAAAGAAATTGATAATGAATAGAATATGACAAAAGAGGTTACAGAATACAGCACGACAGCTTACCACTATGTTATACTGTATGTAGAGTCAAGACAAATACTATTTTTCCCCCTTACTTGATTATTTATATTTAATGTCCCTACTTAATTTCTTCAGCATTAGACTGAGTTCATTTCCTCTTCCTAATATTTAGTTCTACCTTTCAACTGTTTACATTATACACATCATATCAGGATTCTGTAGACACAAAAGAAATGAATAATGACCCTCACGCTGTCTGAAGTAGGAGTGATATTGACAACGGTAAAGCAGCTAAAGATGAGTCCTGTGGCTGTTCCTCTCTATTGCTGAAATGCAAACAAAGATGAAGTGTTTAAAGGTGATGTGAAATCCTATTCTATAGCGAAACCTCATCCGTGTGAGTTGGGCAATGTTGGACGAACTAATGAAAAATAAAACAAAACTAAAAAAAAAAAAAAAACAGACCTTTTATGGTCATACGGAACCATTTTAAGGAAATATGCCATACTACAGTAGCATATTTATTTTTCATTCACATACCGTACATATGCTTAATTCAACTTCAGCTGCACAAAAGTGAGAAAACAACAGAAAAAAAACAGGATTTACAGCAGGTAATGCATGAATACATGAAGGAAGCATTATATTCCTTTCAGTGTGATGTGTGGTGCTGCTGGCACACATGATTATAAGATCAAACCGAAGCATGCACAGTACTGTACTGTATGCTGCAAAGCACAAATTCTTTAAAGTGTGTTAATAGGTTATTTCTATCAATTAACAAAATGGAAACTGAATGGACTGTGAGAAATCCAGATCAATTTGCCTGCAAAACAGACTCAATTCTTCTAGGTACACTTGAGCATCGTTTTTAAAGCACCTTGACTGGTAGATTGTTCCGAACATCTTGGTGAATTAATCACAGATCTTCTGTAGATAGGCTGCCTGAGATCCGTCTGTCTCTTCACGTAATCCCAGTCAGACCTGATGATGCTGAGATCATGGCTCTGTTGGGGCCGAAGCAGACATTCAGAACTCCATGTTCTAGTCACTGCTGAAGATGGTTTTTAATGACATTTTCGGTATGTTGGGGTTCGTTATCCTGTTGCAGAATCAGTTTGTAGCCAATCAGACGCCTTCCTGAAGATATTGCATGATGGATAAGAATCTGTCTACAGTATATTTTTCTAAACTCCATTTATAGAAATGGGTGTATCTGGGTCCTACTGGTTTCTGCCAGTTCTTCGGGAAGGGACGTAAGCATGGTGTGTCTTTCATCTTCTACATTAAGTTACCTTGGACAACCACTGCGTCTATGGTTGTAGGTTATACAGCACATCTTGTAACCCCAGGCTGCCTTGAAATTGTTGCTTGGGAGGAATCCTGCTGATGCAGCATAATTACATTGTATCTTGTTCCTGTGTTCAGTCCAGCCATGTTGTATAACCTGTGACATGAAACTGTCTTCCACAATCTCACCTTAGTAGCAGAGTTTGGCGGTTCCTCAGTCAGGTTCCTTTTCTGTTTCAGTCTCTGTTACTTGGGGCACGAGGCGGGGTACACCCTGGACAGAGTGCCAATCCATCTCTGGGCACACACACTCGCACGTTTATTCACACACTACGGGCAATTTGGGAATGCCAGTTAGCCGAATCTGCATGTTTTTGAATGTCTTTGTGGAAGGAAACTGTTGTACCCAAGCATGGGAAGAACATGCACATGGAGTCGAGAATCGAATCCGGATCCTGGAGGTGCAAAGCGACAGTGCTACCCACTAACTATGCCACCAATACACAAATTTAGAAAGATTCTTAACATCTGCCTAAAACTGTGGCACCGTACTGTATATGTTGGTACTGTATAATTGTTATCGGTTGTAGATGTATTTAAGAGAACCAGGGTGAAAAAAAAACAAACAACAAGCCAGTTCTCGGTGGAGGGACGCAGAAAAGGCCGATCAATCTTGAATGTGTAATTGACATTCCCTCTAGATGCTATTAAACATGTGCCACTTCAGTCTTTCAGCCTGCGCTGCTGCTGCTGTGTCCTACAGCTGCTCATCTCATGGAAACAAGCTGATAACACTGAACATTTGGGAAATGTTGTACTGTAGTAAACCGATTTCCAGATTCCTGAACAATCTAAAACACTAACACTGTTCTGCACCAGATCGGCTGGGCGGACATGTTTGATTAGCGATCGCGAGGAAAAGACGGATTATAAGCCTTTTCTTTCATTCTTTTTGTTCTTAAGCATTCTTCACAATAACATATGCATCCCGTTTCACAAAGTGTGGCCAAAAACAAACAGATCAAAAAAAAAAAAAAAAACATTTTGAGGATTAATCAGATAACAAATTGAAATCGTTTTGAGGGACTTGGCTTTAAAAGCTCACAGATGGTCTACATGCCTTATATTTATTTGCTTGCCATTGTATGTCTCTCTCCCTCAATCTCACTTTCTCTCTCTGTCTGTCATTTATAAATGCATGTTTGTGCTATCTAAATCACTAATTTGTTGCAAATTAGACAATTATTGGAGCAGTTGAGAGGTCAAATTCCAAATAGAATTTTTCGGAATCTTGTTCTTGTTATTACACCCCCCCCCTCCCCCCACGCCATCCCTTTTTAAAATTCTTTTAACAATGGAATTAATGATGACCGCATACAATCCTTCATCAAACGCCATCAAGCCATAGAAACTAACCTAGAACGTCAGAGTGGGAGGAAAAAAAATGACTATAGTTACAGTATAAACTGATTTACAAATCATTGTATTTCTGTGCCACTAGAAGTCACATAATTAGCCCAGTGGAGTTACACAAGTGTGTAATTACTGTACAGTCTCATGTTATCGTTATATAAATACACCTGTTCCTGGAAAGCGGCAGAGTTTGTGAGAGAACATTCCTGAGCCAACAGCACAATGAAGATGAACGAGCTATGGTTCTGGAAAATTCTCAAGCAGGGTTTGGTTGTAAAAGATGTATTACATACTTTAAAAAAAAGTGAAGATAGACTTTTTCAATTCTCTTTAAATAGAAATAGAAAGAGTATAGCATGAGCATGACTGTCTCAGGGAAGCTGTCTAACAAATGTCAATGACCAGGTAGAGAGGCATGCTGCAGAAGCAACAAAAAGGGGTGAATGATACAGTGCCATGAAAAAGTAAGTGCCCCTTCCTGAATTTATTTATTTATTTATTTATTTAGGATATTTCTCACACTGATTGAGATCATCAAACAAATTGTAATATTACACAACGACAACCCGAGTACACCGAGTATACAAAATACAGTTTTTAAATGATGATGATTACGTTTTTTATTAAGGAAAAAAAAGGCTGTCGAAACCTGCCTGACTCTATGTGAAGAAGTATTTGCCCCCTTGCTACTGTACAGTAAATCAGGAATGAACTGTGAATTTTGGAAAGCTTAAAGAGATGCATTTTTTTTTTTTTTTTTTGCCACATGCAGGTCTGATTACTGACAGACCTGTTGAATCAAGAAATCACTTAAATAGAATCTGTCTGGGTGAAGTGAAGCATGCTAAAGATATTCAGGAACAGATGAGAAACAAAGTAATTGGCATGTATCACCAAAGCCATTTCTAAGGCTTTGGGACTCCAGTGAACCACAGGGAATGCCAGTATCTACAAATGGATAAATCATGAAACAGTGGTGAACCTTCACATGAGTGGCCGGCCGACTAAAATGATCAAGAGCACAGCGACGACTTATCCAGGAGCTCGTACTGTATAAGAACCCAGAAGAACATCTTAAAGACCTGCAGGCCCCACTTGCCACAGTTAACGTCAGTGTTCATGATTGAACAGTAAGAAAGGTGCGTCCTATTAGAACTGGTGTAAAACAAACAGCATTTCTTGAAACGTTTTTATAAAGTACCAACAGTCAAACATGATGGTGGTGGTGTGATGGTCTGGAGGTGCGTTGCAGGTTCAGTACGTGGACGACTTTCCATAATTGATGGAACCATGAATTTTCCGCTCTACCTGAAAATTCTGTAGGAAAATGTCCAGCCATCAGTTCGTGATCTTAAGCTCAAGTGCACTTTGGTTATGATGCGTTCCAATGATACAAAACACACCAGCAAGTCCCCCTCTTGCTTTTTATTAAAAGAAAAAAAAAATCAAGGTTTTGGAGAGGCCTAGCCACTGTGTGGACTTAAAACCGATTGAGATGCTTAAACAGGCTATTTATGCTGAGAAACCCTCCAAGGTGGCTGAATTTGAACAATATTGCAAAGAAGAGTGAGAAGAGCCAAAATTCCTCCAGCGATTTCCAGTGAAAGACTCATTGGCAGTGATCACAAATGCTTGATTGCAGTTGTTGAAGTTGGGCAGTTAGGGCCAGGTAACTTTGGACAGCTTTTTTTCCCCCTAATAAATGAAATCATCATTGTATAATATTAAATTTAGTTTGATGATCTCAATCATTTAGATGATTATGTGCAAGAAAAAAATGTAAAATATATTTTTTCATATAAAAATATTAAATCAGGTTAACGCTATGCAGTTAAACAGAAAGACGCATTTAAAAAAAACCTAAACATTGTTACATTCGTACAATTGCAAACATCAAGGCAGGTCAGATGCTAATCTCTTTTTTTCTAAGACACCCTTGATATAAAACGTTCCTCTATCATATATTTTTTTTTTTCATTTCTGGGGTTAATGTGCTGTCACTGTAATCAAAAGCTTTGAGGTGAGTGAAGGTGTGTTTCAGACTCTGGCAGGGCCCATCTGTGTGAAATGTCTTTGAAACATCACGCTGGAGACAGATGAAGACATCTGGAAGCTCCTGCCACATCTGCTAGTGTCCAAATGCGTTTCCCCCCAAAGCGCTCTCATCTCAGCACTAAATGACTGCGCTCCTCTTTGATCCACCACGTGAGGCTTTTGCTCCGGCAACGTCTGGTAATTTAGGGTTGATTATCATCTCTTTCTGGCTATTTATTCATGGCTGGAGCGTAAACCATGTGGAATCTGGCTGCACTGTAATAACAGCGAGGTTTATCAGCGTACATCACGGATTAAACTTATTTTTATCTCAGTAAAAAAAAAAAAAAAATCAATTATGTCAATGACAAGAGTTAGCTAGTTATCTCCATTGGCGATGACCTTGCATAAATGTCGGCACCTTTTCTGGCAATCATGAGGCATCAGGACTCCCGTTTCCACTGTCCAAATGTTGACATTATAATGAAGGACCGGGAAATAAAGATGGTACTAATGAATGTTGTCCCCCATCTCTGTTTCACCAACTGTTTTACTCTTTAATTATTCCCCCACTCTGTTTAATGGTAATTTATATGTAAAGCAGTGCGAGGAAGTTGCAGGTGGTGGAATGATGGATTGGATAAAGGCTGGGATACAACATGCACCTCATTAGGATCCGGGTCGTTTGGACGAGGATATGAGATGGAGAGTAATTGAATCATCCGGCTCACTTGTAGAGCACTCCACTTTAGAGAATGAAAAGGATTTCTCTCTTTAAGCTAGTTGCTAGTCATGGACAATTAAGTGCCCTCGGCTCGCGTTATTAATAATGGGATGAAACAGATGCATCCATAAATTCATATCTTTATTGTATTTACAGTGCAGCCAAATGTAATGACTTTTTATGCATCGTATTATGTGCATTAATTCTTTCAAATGTTGGCAATGGTTTACTTAACCATTGTATTATTTTTTTTTTTGAGTCGTTCAGATTAATAGTAGCCAGAATGGTGTTTTACATTCCCCATTTCTAATTATAATTTGTTATTATCATTAGAAGTGGGAGATAATTACTGAGTGATTTCTTAAATAGAAAAGGCAAGGGCTTTTACATTTATTGCATATAATAGCAGTAATAATATTAATAATTATTATAATAGGCAGCATGGTGGCTTAGTGGTAAGAACTGCTGCTTTGCACCTCCAGGGTTCAGGTTCGATTCCCCCGACTACACAAAAGGTTGATTCGGTCTCCGGGCATGGAGTTTGTTCTCTCTGTGTTTCCTCCCACAGTCCAAAGGTAATTGGCGTTCCCAATTTGTCCATGGCGTGTGAATGCACATGTGAGTGTGTTTGTACAGTTAACTATCATACAAAAGTTTGGGATCACTTTCGAACTCCATGGTCGTTCCTCATTTGAATTTCTTTCTACATTGTAAAGCAATGCTGAAGGAATCTAAAATATACAAGAATCCCCTTTGAACCATTGATATTGAGATGGTTCTGCTACTCATGGTCTGTTAAGCCTTCATGACGGCTCTAATCCGAGGTGCTGTTTGTTAATTGGTGATTTCTGAGGCTGGTAACTCTAAATGAACTTCTCCTGTGCAGCAGAGTTGAGTTCTGGTCTTTCATCATGAGCGCCAGTTTCATCATGGTGCTTGATCTTGATGGGGTTTACAAATGCACTTGACAATACAGGGTGTACCCTGCCTCATGCCGTAAGTCTCATGGGATACTTTCCAGATCCCCTACGATCCTGTACGCAAGATAAAGCAGTATAGCCGATGATTTAGTGAGTGAGAATAATAATAATAATAATAATAATAATAATAATAATAATAATAATAATGTTTGCTGTGGAACTGCTCACAATGCAGCTTTTTCAAACAGATGACATGAAATGATTTACGATCCTGCAGTAGCAGTGCAAATGTTAAATAACTTGATTAAGGAAATGACAAAAATTTAAATCAGAATTTAAGAGAATACGTTTCAGGCATGGAAAATTTATGGATTTATATTGGATTGAAAAAACAAAACAAACAAAAAAACAAAGAGAAACAGTCCAATAATAGTGAAACTCAGACTTATTGTATGCAGTGATCATATTGCATAAACATGATGCAACATCAGCCTATCTTCCCAGCATACGTACATTTTCAGTCGGGTTTCAGGCATCAGGTAAGTATTGGAGAACAGTTTTATATAAATAATGGACAAATGTTCCAATACATACTGGTTCTATTTCGTAAAAACTGTAGATCCAGGATCAACAAATGGTAGCCTGCAGGCTGAACCTAAGTACCCTTGAGCCATCACCCGTTCTATAACATCTTTTTTAGCTATATAAACATATTCGAACTGTAAATAAATAAATAAATATAAATGCGTTCCTTATCACTGTCCTTATGAACACCTAGTGAAAAGTATAACTGCAAATACTCTTCAGACACTTGTGTACCACATAGGTGGGAACCTATGAAAAGTGATTAGCACGGTCACATTGCACCTCCAGGGTCTGGGTTCGAGTCAGGTCTGTGTGCATGTTCTCCCTGTGCTTGGTGAGTTTCCTCCCACCATCTAATGACATGCAGATTGGCACCCCATCTAGGGTTTACCCCGCCTCATGCCCTAAGTCTCCCGGGGTAGGCTCCAGGCCCCCATGTATACAGGATACACATGTTAAACATCATGATAGATGACCTACACGTGTAATGAAAGGTATTTTCTGTTGATTTACAAACACCTTTGCAGATCGAAGCATTAAATAATGAATACACTACACCTCAGTTAATTTGTCTGTTCATATAGGAATACAAGATCTATTCATGTTCTATTCCATTTACCCCAATGCTTTTTTTTATTATTATTGATTTTTAGAAAAATACAGATGTAGTGTGTGTCTGTGTCTGTGTGTGTGTGTGTGTATGTGTGTGTGTGTGTGTGTGTGTGTGTGTGTGTGTGTGTGTGTGCTGTGTGTGTTTTGGGTGTGTGTGTGTGTGCGTGTGTGTGTGTGTTATGTGTGTGCTGTGTGTGTGTTTGTACTGTGTGTGTGTGCATGTGTGTGTGTGTGTATGTGTGTACTGTGTGTGTGTGTGTGTGTGTGTGTGTGTGTGTGTGTGTGTGTGTGTGTGTGTGTGTGTGTATGTGTGTGTGTATGTGTGTGTGTATATGTGTGTGTGAAGCAACAGTAAGGAAACTTCAAAAAGGTTTAGTGTCCTGGCATGGTGGTGGGTAGAGTTGATACCAGACAGCTAAACAACTAATGATTTAATCTTGTGCTCGTGTTAACGACTGTGTAGAGTTTCTCAACGTTTGCTTGTGTATATGTGGGTGCATTTATTTTCACCCCACAATGTAATGATCAAGTTTGATGTAGATGTGAATAGCTGCGTGAAATGTACTGTATACATGTGGTGACCTGTGAGAAACTGGCATCACATTCAGAGGGAATTTTCCCTCCTTACACTTAATGCTTACAGGATGGGCCCGCGATCTCACAGGTCCAAGTTCAAATAGTTAAGGTCAAGGCAACGCAAAAGCTAAGACAACAGGTTGAGGCCAGGTCAAATCCAAACAACAACTCCTGCTGTAGTCTGGAAAACATGTAATAAATGAGAATATCTTGAAAACATAATGTACTAATTATAATAATATTAAACCTATTTAACTTTATGGTCCATATACTGTACATCTTCCATCAACAGTTAACATTGTTGGCAAACAGATACTTAACCTATTAGCCATAACACAATGACAACTGACATTATACTGTATATAACTGTATACATATACATCAGCAAACAGGTGAAAGGATCATGGGCACCCTCACATCATGGGTACCTCAGTGGTCTACGGTTCAGAAGGTCCCAAATCCCATGACCACGAAGTTGTCCCTGAGCAAGGCCCTTAACGCTCAACTGCTCAGATGTATAATGAGAGAAAAATGTAAGTCGCTCTGCATAAGAGCGTCTGCCAAATGCCTTAATGTACTGCATAAATGCCTGTACAGTACAAATGCCACCCAAGATTCACCCTTGCCCACCGGTACAAAAGGCCAGCCTGTCCAGTCCAAACCCACAGAAAATCCAATGCAGCACAAATGACAGAAATGACTAAACGCTGGACATTAAGGGCACCACAGCCGGCCTCACATGGGGCCCAGCCAGCAGAGAGTCCGAGGGGCCCTTGCACAAGTAAACCCAAAACCTAGCGAGGTTTAATGTTCATTAATGATGCACGAATCCATCAAAAACACACGTTGCAGATTGTTTCGACATATTGCGATTGCGATTTAACCTGCCATTGAAATTGCCATTTCATATTATATGTGTATTACATTTATCTAGACTGATAACCACTTGAACCTCCCTATTTTCTATATATCCTGGAGTACTCCTAATATGAGCACTGCTAGGTCTAAATCTTTTTATGTTTCAATACAGTACATTGCTTAAGATCACGGCTATGCTAATAAAGACAACCATATTGTGTAAATCACAGTAGAGTCCAGGTCTCAGGACATTAATATTGTGCATGATATCATTAAACAAACAAGTATAACACTAATGGAATAACTATTTCCACCATATTGGAGATAATGTATTTTCCAATGCCAAGTTTGAAGCATCATGCATTTTGGCAGAAAGTAAAAATGTCTAGATGGAGGCATACAGGTGTGCTTTTACCCAGTAATAGTAGTATATCTGCCAGTGGCTTCAGTGCGAGTAACATCGCACGTCAGAGAATGCTGCATTATTTATTATTTTACATTACAGAAAGTTATTCCAGTTCAGCTGTAGTCCAGGGACCGACCATGTGTCACACAGACACCCTTTCAACTTCAGTTTCAACACTCAATCTGGTCTTTGTTGCTCCTATACATTATTAATTGATCTGTTCGGTTCAGCGCATAACGAAGCAGGTGATCTGTTTGATATTGAAATCGAATGTATTTTTTAATACAAAGTAGATCAGGTAGTCGGGTATGTCAGATAGTTTGTGTCTCTTCGAAAGAAGGAATGATCAGGTATATACAAGGAGAAAAAGAAAGGCGTTGAGGTAATGATGACATTAAAGTTGCCCACACACTTACCAGGAATAGTGGCAGGTGTTTGATAGTGGGATGTTGGAATGAAAAAAGGATGAGTAGGAGCAAGCGTGTGTCAGCTTCAGTTCCGCTAAGGTTTTCATATTAAGTTTTTGTCCATTCCAATGATATTCTAAATAGGAATAAAGTATTAATAAAATAGCCAACACTGTCTATAGATGTAAGTAAATCTGGTTTAAAAAAAAAAAAAAATGGGGGAAAAATTGGGGAACGGTTCTAAAACATACACTTTGAATAGAAGAAACACCCGAAATATTGTTTCAATCTGTTTTTTATCCATTTCAACATATAAAAAAATCAACACAGGAAAGTTTCACTTTTATCCAATGCCATTCGGGACCCATCAGTAAGCTTTTGGCAGAATTCTTATTCGATTTAGCTACTCTTCTTGGCAGAATTGGTAGTGTTCAAATAAATTTGTTGCTTTTCTGGCACAGACCTGTCTTTTAAGGACTACCCCCAAATTTAAATCTTTTCAAGCCTGAAGCACCAAAGGCTTAAAGTTGGCCAGCTTTACCAATCCGAAACCAGCTTTGACGTGCGTTTTGGGTCATTGCCCTATTAGATCACTCAATTTCGTCCAAACTGTCCAGCTGATGATTTGAGGTCATTCTTTAGAGCTTTAAAGTAATCCTCTTCTTTCACTTTTTCAACAAAACTTGCCCACAGCGTATTTCCACCACGCTCAACAGTTGGTACAGTGGTCTTGGGGTTGAATGCCTCACCTTTACTCCTACAAACATGGTCAGATATATCCTCCAGAAGGCGTTTTCTTTGTCCATCTGGTCAGCAAAACTCGTAGATATTGCAGACTTTCAGTCCGTGGTGAAGACTCGCTTGACTGTAGATAATTACTCTGGTGTTCTGGCGGCTCCCAGTTCATGGCCGGCCTGTGCTTCGGTGGTTTCTGGGTTATTCCAGTCCATCTGAACCAATTTCCTCTCAGATGAAGGTCTTTTTCTAGACCTTGGTGAAATGTTTAGACCTATGCCTCCAATAACTTGTACTTACTGTACAAACCATTGTTTGAACTGATGTTAAAACCTACAATTGTTAGACATGGCTCCAAGAGACATTCCTGACTCGGTGGTAAGTTTACCGTCTTTTTTTCTCAGATCTGCACTGAGCTCCTTGTATTGAGTCTTTGTCAATCCGATGAGTGCTGTAAAAAAAAAAAAAAAAAAAAAACTTTTTTTTATGTTTGCACATAAAAATCTACCAGATGGAGCCACTAACAGGAAGGTGAGATTCCTTGGGCTTGGTAGTTTTCCAAGACTTTTTGATAGAGAAAAAAAAAAAAATTAAGAACCCAGAAATATTATAAACACAGTGTCATGCACACTCATAACACGACCGGCACTAGGACCCGGAAGTAATACGGTCGGGTTTCAGGAAGCATAAAAGGAAACAAGATGACGCATCACATCGCTCAGTCATTGAGTTATGCCCGTGCTTTCGCCGTCGCCTCGCTCGTCCAAACGTGAGTACTCACTTTCTTGGGTTATCGCTTCTGATTGGGTGTGTGTACTTAGAACGGCTATTGTGTAAACTCTTGCTTCGCTTCGGAGAGTTCTAAGAATACTGCGTGGTTATCCTGCCTACTCGCGCTACTTCCGCGTTTGGGTTTACCATCCACGCTACAGGGCTAACTGCTAAGTCTTCTGCTTCATCTCCGGTTAGTCCGTGACAGAATGACTGAGCCACCGGCAGTAAACCCAGCGGAGTTTGCTCACCTCTGCGATGTGGTTGACCGGCATGCTAAGCTGATCGATCAGCTCCGTGGTGAGTCGCATCGCTCCGCACGGAGCTCCAGGGCGTCGCGGCCTTGCGCCGCGAGGTGGCGGAGCTGCGACAGGAGAATGCGGTCCTCCGCGGGGCGGCCGCTCAGCCGGCTGTGGCCACGCCCATCGCAGCGGCTGCTGCGCCGCCAACTCCCTCTCCACCTTCTGATGTTTTCTTATCTTTACCGGATAAATGGAATGGCACGGATGGGAAGTGCAGTGTTTTTCTAACTGCGTTGGATCTTGTGTTTGAGTTTAATTCCACCAGATACTCCACAGACCGACTGCGCATTGCTCTTCTCGTTTCGTTGCTATCCGGGCAGGCAGCTGAGTGGGCCACGGCGGTTCTTCGTCGGATCTCAGAAGATGTCGCCTACTCCTACACCGAGTTCACCGCCAGCTCAAGTCACTTGAACATCCAGCTGCTGAGGTGGAGACCGACTCCAAGTTATATCATCTAAAGCAGGGAGGGTCGTCCGTGAGCCGTTACACCGCGGAGTTTCGTACTCTCGCCGTACAGACCGACTGGGGAGACTCCGCACTCCGGACGGCCTACTACGAGGGACTGGCTGCGCGGATAAAAGACGAGCTCGCCGGACGAGAGCTTCCAGCTACCTTGGAGGGTTTAATTCAGCTCGCCCTCCGGATCGACCAACGGCTGCTCGTTCGCCCCAAGCCAGCTCCTCGAACCCTGCCACCCACCATGACTGCACTACCACACACCACGCCCTTCCTCTCCCGCTCACCAGTTCCAGAAGTTCACGCCCCATTCACTGCAGCATCCACCAGGACCGTCGGTACTCCACCTCCCGCCGTGGTTGACACAGGAGTCGGGGAACCCATGCAATTAGGGCGCGCCTCCTTGACCGCTGCAGAACGGGAACGCCGATTCAGAGAGGGGCTCTGCGCGTACTGTGGTTCTTCAGCACATCATCGGGCCATCTGTCCTCTGCGGCCGGGAAACGCGCAGCCCCGGTGAGAAATGGGAGGAACTCACCGGGTCCCATGTCCCTCTCCACCACCACGACCAATGATTCCCGTCTCACGGTTAAAGTATATCTCCAGTTTGGCCACAAACGGGTCGGAAGTACCGCGTTCGTCGACTCCGGGGCAGCAGGTAACTTCATTGACTCTTCCTATGCCAAAAAATTGGGGATAAAGATTGAGGCGTTATCCCAGCCTGTAACCATTACATCAGTCGATGGTCGGCCTCTCTCCTCCAGCCCCATATCCTCTCAAACCCAACCTATCACCCTCATCATTAACCAACATCAAGAACAGATCCAGTTTTACACCACCACTATCTCCTCACCACCTATCATCCTCGGACACCCTTGGCTGCTGCAGCACGACCCGCTCATATCCTGGACCCAAAGCCGGATCCTCCAATGGGGGCCGACCTGCACTGAGCTTTGCCTACGGGCCGAGGCTGGGACGTGCTCTAGGAAGTCCGAGGCCCCCGATGTCGACACAGATAAAATCCCGCTAGACTACCGGGACCTGGCTGAAGTCTTTTGTAAGAGACGTGCGACCCATCTACCACCTCATCGCTCATACGACCTGCCGATCGATCTTCAGCCAGGTGCGACACCACCCCGCGGCCATCTCTATTCATTGTCCAACACCGAGACGCAGGCGATGGAGGAGTATGTTTCCAGTGGACTTCGCCATGGTACCATCCGGCCCTCCTCCTCACCTGCCGCTGCGGGGTTCTTTTTCGTGAAGAAACGCGATGGTAGTCTACGTCCCTGTGTCGATTATCGAGGGCTCAACAATATTACCATAAAAAACCGACATCCATTGCCTCTTACCAACTCTGCCCTGGACGCCCTCTCTGGTGCCACCATCTTCACTAAGTTGGACCTCCGGAGCGCCTACAACTTGGTGCGCATCAGAGAGGGCGATGAGTGGAAGACGGCCTTCATCACCCCCACAGGACATTACGAAAGTCTGGTCATCCCGTTTGGTCTCTGCAACGCACCTGCCGCTTTCCAACAGTTCATAAATGACGTTCTCAGAGACATGTTAGGCCGTTGGGTGTTCGTCTACCTGACGACATCCTCATCTACTCCCGAACACTCAACGAGCACATCCAGCATGTCAGAGCGGTTCTAAAGAGATTGCTCGCCCACCAGCTGTACTGTAAGTTGGAGAAGTGCGCTTTCCACGAGCGCTCCACCACGTTCCTGGGTTTTGTCATCTCGCCCCAGGGTGTGGCCATGGACCCGCAGAAACTGGAAGTTGTGAGTCATTGGCCCCTACCCAAGACTCTTAAACAACTCCAGAGATTTCTCGGGTTTGCCAATTTTTATCGCCGCTTTATCCGGGACTACAGTACCGTTGCAGCGCCACTAACCGCTCTGACCCGCCCATCATCTCACCCTTTCAATCTCACCCAACTGCTGTCTCCGCCTTCCATGAGCTCTGTCGCCGCTTCACCACTGCTCCCATCCTCCTTCACCCGGATGCTGATAAACCATTCGTTGTGGAGGTGGACGCTTCGGATGTGGGCGCCGGGGCTGTTCTCTCCCAGCGAGGTCCAGACCAAAAACTGCATCCTTGCAGTTTTTTCTCCAAGAAATTTGACGCCACTCAGCAGCGATACGGAGTAGGGGACCGCGAGCTGCTGGCCATAAAGTGGGCCTTGGAGGAATGGCGACACTGGCTCCAGGGCGCCAGAGAGCCGTTCATCGTCTGGACCGACCACCAAAACCTCATTACAATCCGCACGTTAAAACAGCTGAACCCCAGACAGGCGCGATGGGCACTATTCTTCGAAAATTACAATTTCCACCTGTCATACCGCCCGGGGTCCAAGAACACCAAAGCCGACGCCCTCTCCCGACAACACGAGGAAGACGTCCCCCGGGCGGACCCCGCGCCTGTACTACCAGCCACCAAGATCCTCGCACCGCTCAGGTGGGACTTGGAGACGAGGGTTCGCCAGGCACAAGCTACGGAGACCGCACCAGCAGGTGTGCCGCCTGGCCGACTCTACGTCCCCAACGCCATCAGGGCCGAAGTGCTTCAGTGGGGACACTCCTCTCCCCTTTCAGGACACCCCGGGAGACGGCGGACCCTACTGTTTGTACAACGTGCTTTCTGGTGGCCCAGTATGAAGAAGGACGTAGATGAGTTCGTCCAGGCGTGCCCAGTGTGTGCCAGGTCCAAGGACAGCAACAGACCATCACCCGGGGAACTTCAACCACTTCCGGTTCCCCGCCGACCCTGGACACACATTGCCGTTGACTTCATCACGGGCCTGCCGGTTTCGGAAGGAAAGGACACCCTCCTCACCATCGTCGACCGGTTCTCCAAGGCTGTTCACCTGGTGGCCCTCTCCGGACTCCCGTCAGCTAAAAGGACCGCCGAGCTGATATTAGAGCACGTAGTCCGCCTGCATGGGTTCCCAAAGGACATCGTCTCGGACAGGGGGCCCCAGTTCACGTCCCGGTTCTGGAAGGCCTTCTGCCGTCTGATCAATTCCACCTGCAGTCTGTCCTCCGGTTACCACCCACAGACTAACGGTCAGACGGAGCGAACCAACCAACAACTGGAGCGCTACCTGAGATGCTTTATTGCTGATCGCCAGTGCTCCTGGGCCCGCTACCTCATTTGGGCTGAGCTGTCACACAACCTCCACCTATCTTCTGCCACCAACCTAAGCCCATTTGAGGTATGCTACGGCTTCCAACCTCCGATGTTCGATCATCAGGAACCGGAGGTGGAAGTGCCGTCGGCCCAACAGTTGGTTCGCCGGTGTCGACGGCTTTGGAGACAAGCAAACCAGCCATTCAAAAGGCCAATCGCCGCTACACCCTGCAACATCGCCGTCGACACCCACCGGGACGAATGTACCAAGTAGGTGATAAGGTATGGCTCTCAACAAAAAACCTTCACCTGCAGACTGAGTCAAGGAAACTATCACCCAGATTCATCGGACCATACCGCATCAATCTCCGGATTAACCCTGTCACCTACCGGCTCCAGCTGCCTGCGGCGCTCCGGATCCATCCGGTATTCCACACCTCCCAGCTCAAACCCTTCACCACCTCACCTATGGTTCCACCCACCCCCCCTGCTCCTCCTCCCCGTATGATTGAGGGTGGTCCCGCCTACACCGTTCGCCGGATCCTTGACTCACGTCCTCGGGGCAGAGGGCTCCAGTACCTGGTGGATTGGGAAGGTTACGGTCCCGAGGAGAGATCTTGGATTCCGGCTCGGTTCGTCTTAGACCCCGAACTCATCCGGGACTACCGTCGTCGGGTATCCTCCACCCCAGGACCGTCGAGAGTCGGTCCTGGACGGGGGGGTACTGTCATGCACACTCATAACACGACCGGCACTAGGACCCGGAAGTAATACGGTCGGGTTTCAGGAAGCATAAAAGGAAACAAGATGACGCATCACATCGCTCAGTCATTGAGTTATGCCCGTGCTTTCGCCGTCGCCTCGCTCGTCCAAACGTGAGTACTCACTTTCTTGGGTTATCGCTTCTGATTGGGTGTGTGTACTTAGAACGCGGGTTTATTTGTGTAAACTCTTGCTCTCGCTTCGGGAGAGTTCTAAGAATAACTTGCGTGGTTATCCTGCCTACTCGCGCTACTTCCGCGTTTGGGTTTACCATCCACGCTACAGGGCTAACTGCTAAGTCTTCTGCTTCATCTCCGGTTAGTCCGTGACACACAGGGTTGTTAAACTACACAGATGACAAAATATTATGTCAAAAATCGGTATGGTCTTATGATTTTGAATTGGTTTATCTCACAGTTTTGCCACGGTTGATGAATCACACTCCAGTTGTGTTTCTGGGAATGTAAATCTATAATTTTGGATAAATAATGTGTTGGTTGAGCTTTAATAAAAAATAAAAAAAACATAAAAAAGGGCAAACATGCTTTGGTTGTGTGTTTTTAAAAATTGTTTTTTTTTTTTTTTTTTTTACTGAGTCGTACTAGTAGCAAACTGGAAAGTTTGAAGAAAATGTTGCAGTTCGGTCCTCACTAAACCGTATTAAATACAATAATTAATGAAGATCATAGGAAACAATTAAACAATGACAGTTAATCTGAGAATTTGTTGTGATTTATACTTAAAATGTATATAATCAGCTTTAAAATGAAAAACCTTGCCCGAAACAGCTGGAGTGACATCCAAATGAATGCCAGGATGACACTGGCTACACCAGCTTTCCCTTTTCCAAACGTGCATCATAGGCGACACACATACTGTACAGTCGACCTGAAAGTGTGCCGTGCTCTCTGGCACCAGGTCATTCGCAGCAGATCCTTTAAGTGCTGCAAGTTATACGGTGTGGCCTCTAAAAATGAGACTTCCAGCATGGATGCTCAATTGAGTTGAGATCTGGGGAATTTGGAGGTTGGATCAACAGCCTTGGATTATTTGTCTAACAGACTGTGATGCACTGGCATTTCCATCATAGCCTTTTTTTTTTTTCCTTCTAAAAAAGGACAACCTTTCCCCCCCAGAGGCATATATGAGCTTTGGCTGCTCATGATCCTGTCACCAGTTTACTGGTATGTAATTATTAATCAGTAGTAAATTTTTAGTTAATGTTATGGCTGATCGATGTACTGTACGTACTGTAAACTGGAGCTAATCAGACATGATTATTTTCTAGGTTATTTCTAACCAGACTTGTCCATGCTATTTTTTTTATTTTCTCCCCTACAGACCACATTACTTTTTTATTATTATTATACTTTTTTTTAAAGAAACCAGTGTTCAGATCGCTTTAGTTCCATCAGGTCCGCACACCACTGGGATTTGGCAGAAAGATGCTGCCTGCCTGCTGATAGCATATGAAGTTGTCTATTATTCGCACATTATTCGTATTACGCACCTCGTGAATTGAAATATCAGAAAAGTGTGATATTCACTGATTAAATCTAAAGTGATTAGATTTGTGCATTATAATACAAACTATTCTCAAAGGCATGCCCGTGGTACACAAAATGTATCATTCTATATACAGTAACTGTAGGTTTGGTCACAAACTGCCAGTAATACAGTCGTGATGCAAAATTATATACAGGTATATAAAATTAATTTAACGTCAACAACAATATATTGTGTGTATATATGACAAAAGGAATAGCCATATCATTAAAACCACCTAGGTTTGGGGTTCCCCTTGTGCCAACGTGGCAACTCAAATCCCTCAGACCATGGCGCTGCAGGACCTCTGGGGTGTGCGGTGGTGTTGGGCAGTGGATCGTACGGATACTGTGGGCTGTGGAGTGGGGCCTCAGTGGATCAGACTGTCTGGTGCATTTCATTGGTGCTCAATTGGATTGGGATCTGTGGAGTTCGGAGGCTGGGTCAATGGCCTGGTTCTCTTTTGGCCTGTGGCGCACTGGGTATTCTGGTGCCTTTCTATCAAGTTTTGTGCTTAATTGGCTTTTCTGTGGGATCGGACCAGACAGGCTAGTCTTTGATCCTCACTGGCATAAAAGAGCCTTGCGTGCCCATGATCGTATGACCAGTTTACTGGTATGTATAATTGATCATTAGTGTTAATGTGTTACTGTTACGGCTGACCAGTTTCTGTAAAATAAATACAGATTCCTACAGCGAAATTGTATTAATGTCATCTCCTTAATTATTTGACCGTAGCTGCTGTCAAACATATAATGATAAATGATTTAGTTTGTTTTCTCTTTATTCTAACAGCTAATTGATGCAAAAACAACTCGGAACCATGTCTAACATGTTTGTATGATGATTGAATTGACATTCATATGCAGGAAGAGATACTGTTGTACATTTTTGTACACCCTCTGAATTGTGAATCATAACAAAACTTGCTTTTTTCTGCGAACTCTGCTGCCATTTACTCCTTCCTGGGCAGTGCCAACCGGCCTGGATGCCTGCTTCCCAACTGGTTAGTGCCATCCTCATTCCACACCCATCTGGTTGGTGCTCTCTAGGCTCTGTTTGGCGTGTGGCCAGAGCATCCTTTCCAGAACTGGCGGAGGCTTTCGTCCTGCTAACAAACTCTAGTCAAGGTAGCGCCTTCCTCTCAAAGCAGATGGCAGGGTGATGTAAGGCTCAGGAGTAAAAACAAAGACAACTGGGTAGGCAGAATTAAAGGGAAAATGCACTGAAGGATCGGTGCTGAAAATGTAATGCATCGTGATAAAATGTTAAGTAGTACTGTGTAAGAAGAGAGAATGGGAAGGGAAAAAAAATGTGTTTACTCTTACTGTCAGAAAATGAAAAAGAATAATTGACCTGGTCTAGTCATTTCCAGGTTTTTATCCTGATCTCTTGTTGGAGCATTAATAATGCTTTACTCTAAAAATGCCTGAACATTAGGCAACCTTCTTTCATCCTGATCCAGCCTGCGTATGAATTATTTTATGTGCAAGCCTAACCGTGATCCTTATATTCCAATCAGCAGGGTCTCTTTTCGCAACCAGCCCTTCCAGAATTGCAGTACATCAGTGCAAGGCTCAAGGCTGTCTAATGCTCCCTTGCCACTTCTCCACTGCCTGACTACTGCAAATTAGGACATGGATAATCAAAAGTGGAAAAAAAGAGAAGCAGATTGAAAAAGGAGTAAGGAGAGAGAGAGAGAGAGAGAGTAGCAACACTTTCCAAGGTCAAGAGTGCCTGGACTGAATCGCCAAGCTGTGCAAGCATATCCTTTCAGTCCGAACTTCGCCGGGAGAACAAAAGTGATAGGTACCGTGCGGAGCGCTGTCAACTATTCCATGTTATCTGATTGTTGCATTTGATAGAGGGGAGAAAAAAAATGCTGAAATGCAAAATTAAATTAACAAATGAAGCAGGTTTGAGAGATATTGTCATGTGTGAAAAGCTTACAAAAGCTTAAAGCATCGTCCACAATCTCATCATCTCTGAATTGTGGAAATAACATAAGTTTTCTCCAAGCTCCTTGGGCAAACTCACAATGTAGAAAATGGGATAAAATGGTTGCTAGACTTTGAAAAAAGGGTGCAAGAAAGTTGCTGGATATGTGTTCGTGTTAACAAATTGTAAACAAATTTCAGAAAAAAAAAAATTGCAACCAATAGGAATAAATCTGTGTCAATTTCATTAGGGGTTAGTGAAGTTTTTTTTTTTTTTTAACTGTGTTCTATGAAATCCCAGTCCTGATGGTTCAGTCTCTACCAGATGTCCTATAAACTCTCTCGAAAAGCTTTTCAAACAACAAATTTGTTTAATCTAAATAAATTATTTGGTTCTATCCTTAACTTTAATCCTCAACTTTATTGATACAGTCTTTATAATAATAATAATAATAATAATAATACTAGTACAGTAATGGTGGTAGCAGTACTAGTTGCTGTTGTTGTTGTTGTAGTATTAATGTTTTTATCATATTAATGTTAAAATGCATGCCAGGTAAGACTTTTTTCAATAGTCCCAAAAACTTGTAAAAGTCAGATGGATGTAAGGTCATCTGTCAATTCATATGATTGAAAATTAAAGCGAAAATTGTAAATAATTTGCATTATAACACAAAAATCAGTAATTAATACAAACCTGGGTCAAACACCAGGGGTCAGACGGCCGTACACTGTCGCCTTGCACCTCCAGGGTCGAAGGTTTAATTCCTGCTTCAGAGTCTGTGTGCATGGAGTTTGCATGTCCCATGCTTGCTTGGTTTCCTCCCACAGTCCAAAGACATGCAGATTAGGTTACAGAAACTGTAGCTTGTGATTGAGCGTGTGAGGGTGATGGATTGGCACCCCGTCCAGGCCGTACCCCGCCTCGTACCCCGAAAAATTGGGAAAACTTTGAAAGTGTCCCCAAGTGCAGTCACAAAAACCTTCAAGCGCTACACAGAAACTGGCTCACATGCGGACCGGCCCAGGAAAGGAAGACCAAGAGTCACCTCTGCTGCGGAGGAGAAGTTCATCCGAGTCACCAGCCTCAGAAATCTTAGGTTAACAGCAGTTCAGATCAGAGAGCAGGTCAATGCCACACAGAGTTCTAGCAGCAGACACATCTCTAGAACAACTGTTAAGAGGAGACTGTGTGAATCAGGCCTTCATGCTAGAATATCTGCTAGGAAACCACTGCTAAGGACAGGCAACAAGCAGAAGAGACGCGTTTGGGCTAAAGAACACCATAAAGAAAACTCTTTGAATGAGAAGGTGTACTGTATGTCTCCTAGGATAGGCTCTAGGCCCCCCGCAACCTTACCATACATAGTATTTCATGGCCATGTGGCACATTTTGAAGCACAAGTCACCTGTTACCTGATCTCAAATCCTGCCACCTACTTAAGTACAGCAAATCAAATAACTGTGCATTGGGGTGTCACTAGGTACTATTTTTTGCAAGACAGTTTAATTAGCTTGTGCAGATGACAAACGACCTTTTCAGAAGCAGGAACATTCAGGGATGTGGGAATACTGATGAAACCGCAAGAAAAACATAGCAATTTTAGCCTAGTTAACTGGCAAAACAAAATAGGCGACTGGGCGAACACCCAGTCTTGTTTTCCCTGTCATCATAGTATGACTTAACAAAATACAGTATGTTCTTACGTTTAATCTAATGGACAGTAAGGTAGGAATGCAATCCAAAACTAGTAGTCACAGTCGTTCGTTCTAGTTAAATCATGACATGGAGCTGTGCTACAATTGGAGATTTTCCCCATCTTTTAGATGAAAAATCTTCGTATAAAGTAGCGCCTAGTATATACCAGCTGACACAATGTAGGATAAGTGTGCAGTTTGGAAAACAGCCTAACTACATGAAAAGAACCCCACTTTTGATGGCACACCTGGTATTGCCTGGCAAATCCCAGCTGCTCTTTTGCAGCAGCAGAAGAATTCAGCGTCAACAATCTGACAATATTTACACAGCATGTCATCTCCACAGTGACTAGCATACCTTTCTCTTAACTGTCAGCACTTGACTGAATCGGGTTAGGCACCGGTACAGGGGGATAACAGAGGCAGCAGCACAAAAGGATGACACACAGCTGTCTGCCCGGTGTTCAGAACCACATGGGCATCGTTTCAAAAAACATGAGCGTCTTACATAAGCCATAAGAGGAGTGTGGGAAGGAATAGTGGGTGGAGCAGACGCTTTGAACAGGTGTCATGATGGTTTATAAGTGTCGCTTCATTGTCGGTGTGTGAAAATGCGGCAGATTCATGTTAGGGACGGGTTTCTTTTTGGGTCAGTATGGACCATGAGCAAATATTATCTAGACGGTGCTTGCCTGGGCAGCTGTCGAATGTGTGGTAATATCAACGTCGTTGTTAAAAAAAAAAAAAATTGTAAATGTCACACGTTTGAGGCACCGCACTAGGAGCAGTTTGTGTAAATAACTAAAGTGCCAGACAGAAACTAGGCTTGAGACAAAGAAAAGACGTTTAAAAAAAAAAAAAGAGTGAAACGGAAGTGAGAAAAGGAAGCTTTGCTGATGCCAACAACCTCGGCATTGTGTGGAATGAAGCATGGCAGTGAGAGAAGGCAGGGTGAGGCTGGCACAGAGAGGATAGAGCAAAGCTGTTGAGAAACCACACTCGGTTGACGCAAAGACACACACACACATAGACGACCTCCCATAGATGCACCCCACGCACACCCAGCTCTACACAGACTTCCCCTCAGCTATACAGCCTGGCTTTAAATAACCAACCGGTGATGCAGCATCAACACTTCACATTTTACCAGAACTTTTTTGTAGGACTACCAACCTTTTTACCTTTGTGCCTTTAGATAAGAGATCAGCAAAACGTCTAATAAACAAAGGTTTTAGACCAGAATTTCACTACAAGATGAAGCCATTCATTGCTTTAAAAGGTTAACAGTATTATTTTATAATGTGAAATCTTATCAGGAGTGCGGATAGGAGAAAAGACTGTTGGTGGTTTTGCGTTCTGAACTACGAGCAGCTTAATGCATTAGATTGGACTCTTACTGTAAGTAGGATGACTAACCTCAAAATTACATCAATTCTGAAAAAAGCTTGACTATTCCAAATAGTCAAGCTACGAAGTGGATAAGTAACATTTAAAATCTTCATGAAAGCATGTGTTTTGTTAGTAACAGTCTATCAAGTTAACATTAGTGACAATAGTTTTATGATGCTATGATACCTTTTCAAAACTTGTAGACAATTAATGCTGAAAACTCATTTATTGGGGTAAATTATATTTCACTATGTTGTTGCTATGGAAATCGCCATGATGACGAGTTTCTATGACGAGTTTATTCTTCCCCACTTAGTTGAGGCCTGCATCTGGGATTCCTAGAAGGTGTTTAGACAGGCAGACAGACAGACAGACAGTCTACACAGGGTAATGTGAGAACTGACCAGAAGTTACTAGTGCAATAACTCCAAGATATTACAGTATAAGAAGCATATAAATAAAGCACATGAATCACACATTTAAAAAAAAGGACAGAGAGGAATGCAATTACCTTTTGCAGTGTAGCCATGATGTGCAAGTTTATATATAGCAAAGTGACAACAGTGCAAATAGCATTACTGTAACTGTGCAAATACCTAAGTATTTGGATTACAACTGTGCAAAGAGCAGCATGAATAATAGCAGCGTGACAATAAAACTGAGTCTATGTGTAATGGCAAAATATGCAATAGTGAGAGTAACTGAGCAGATCCTGGGACTAACAGCTAAGATACTGTATGAGAGAGTTATGTGTGTGACACCGTGATCTACAGTATATAGAACTTCTAGTATTCCGACCTTTATTTTACCTAATCATAAACCAGCATTTTTCAGCAACTTCGATTGAGAAACTAAAGTTATTAATCATGCAATTATAACACCCAATTTTGATCACATGGGTGTTTTTTTTTAGATGTACTGAAAGGCCATCAAGAAGCCATCTTCATGTTATCACAAAATCATTGAAAAGTGTAAACCATGTTTATAAATAATTGTATACAGAGCTGGAATTTTTAAGAGAAAAAAGTGGCCCTAACGCAAGGCCATGAGGCATACCAAAATGTGTATTAACCAACCTATTATCTTTGGGGTCAATGATCTTTGGGCACATTTAATGTTTAAAATTTTAAAATGAATGATTGAAATATTTTTCTTTGCTTTATATTCAGTGACTTTTTATTTTATTTTATACATGATGTACAATTTTAATTATGATAATTTTCTGGAGGTTGAAATTGCTAAGATCAAATTGACCAGAGGGATAAAAGATACATTTGAAGGTAACAGGAGGGTTAATAAAAGTCCCCAGTAGTATTTACAAACTTACACCATAAACTCTGAAGCCAAAGAAGAGCTGCTCACTTAACACAGAATCTATATAGAATAATATAGTACTGTATATCTAGATATCAAAATATTTACTTGGATCAAGTAGTACAAGCACCGAAGGCCAATATTAGATCATTTACTGAAATTTTACTTTACTGAATTTTACTTTACTGAAATATTCAAGATATGCGTTTCTGAGGTAAATGTGAGCTAAGCCGAGCTGCCTCAGCCTTTTCTGAGATCTTTGAAATAGAGGTAAGATTTGATATTGGTTTTAATTGGACAGGTTAAATTGGTCAGAATCCAAGTTTCTGATAGACAAAAGAATAAAAGGGTTAGCTTCAGATAAGAGGTGCTGCTGGTGAATGATATTTTACATTTTTGTTTAGCTCGGGGAACACACTTTAAGTAGAGTGAAATGTGAGTGACGAGAGGTAGTCATGGAATGATGAGTGCTTTTGAGTTCTAAAATTATAAATTATTTAATGTCTATATATGTACATAGGTGTTACAGGGTTATGGCTTTCTCTATCTACGTTTTGAGGAAAAAAATGCATTTTCCCAAATGAAGCAAGATGTATTGCAAACTGATGCTTTTTTATTCCTGAGTCACAAAGGTATTAAAAAACACAGATGCAAAATATTATGTCAAAATTGTTTTGGTTTTATCGTTATACATTTTGTGTTATTTTGCGAAACACTACAACTCCCACAGTTTTTTCACAATGCATAAATCAGTTTGTTGTCCAATTGTGTTTGTGCGAATTGAAGTATGCGGTTTAATTTTAGTAATATGTTGGCTGAGTTTTAATATAAAATCTAGCAAATGCATACATTGGTTGAGATTTTGTAGTGAGTTGAACAGTATGTAGTGGCAGCAGATTAGATCAATCAAAGTCTTGAGTGATGTTGCACACAGACTTTTTAAATTACTAATATTGCTGAAAATTATCCAAAAAATGTATTATAAACTATACCAAAAATTCAGTTTACATCAGCTTCCTTCTCTAACAGTTTCAGTTTCACTTTAGAAGTTGATGACAGTGTCTTATCCTAGTACAGTTATGCACTGTTTAATGTCCATTTGTGCATCGTAGTTATACTACAGTTCATAAATCTTGATGGAATAAGGGATAGCAGATGTAACCAGACATAGCAAACCCAACAGCTTCCCACACACGTAGTCTGTATGTTATGTCTTTTATACATAAAGTTTGCACGTAAGAATGCGTTATACTGTAGTTCATTAATGGAAAGAATGGCAAGAACAGAGTTTAAAAGTCTTGTTTCTTGGCTTTTCCAAAAATTTACTGAATGCATTTCATTTTAGTTATGACATCTGGTGTTGAGCACAGCTGGTGGTTTTGCTTCACTGATCATGTGACAGAAAGAAACGATGAGATTGGCTTTTCAGGAAGCATTCAATTTTGCTCTGAAACATGGCCATCTAGTAATGTGGTTTGTCTAAAACATGAAAGTTCAGAACTTCTATAAAAAAAAAAAAAAATAATAAATAAAAACTTTTTTTTTTAACAATTTTGTTATAGTCTTAATATACACAATATACACAATATATATAATATACACAATCTTGTGTGCCAGAGAGGAATAATTTGCTCAAATGAGTAAAAGTCCAAAAATAAATCACATATTATATATATATATATATATATATATATATATATATATATATATATATATATATATATATATATATATATAATGTACTAATCTTTAATCTTAGGAACTTGTTTAGCTTTTACTGGCCTGTATGTTGGCCTCAAAATGCTAAAAATATACACTCCAAATGTAGGAATTTATGACAATTCAGATTTTCTAAGTCATTTTTATTTATTCAATGATGCATTACAAGCAAGTAGGAAGGAACAGGCCTTTCAGAAGGTGTCACATGAAGACGCCCACACTTTGCTTTGCATAGAACCTAGATGCGATAAGGTTGTGATGGTCAGAAATGGTTTATATTTTTCTCTGTGGCTTGTATAATTTTTTTTTCCAGTTTGTCGTGAAAAAAAGATTTAGAAAAGGTGTCGAAAAGTGACCTAAGGATGACTAATTGAAGACAGTCGTGATATTTAAATACTTAAACCTTCATGATGGGTATTAATAAGGCACACTGAAGGGATTATATTTTAGCTCATGCTAATGCTTCACATTACCACTTTTGACACATAGCAGGGACTCCAAAATAGAAATTTTGCTAGCTCTGGTAGTTAATGCGGTAAATGTAGTAAAAGGTATAATATCCAGGGTTAGAATACACTGATCAGCCCTATCATTACAATGCAAAACATACAGTACTGCCCAGTAGTGTGTAGTTTCCCCTTGTGCTTCCCTTGTTTCCCCGAGCCTGGGCAGCTCCCTCCCTCGGGGCATGTCTCCACAAACTCTCAGGGAATGTGATCTGGTGTTGACATTGACAATGGACCCCTTGGGTGCTATGGCTTGTGGGGAGGGGCCTCCGTGGATCAGACTTGTTTGGGGCATCATATTCCCAGTGGGTCAGAAATTTGGATTTAGCAATGCTCTTAAATTGTTTGACTGGGGTCAAAATATTTCTTACAATAAGGAGCAGTGTTGGCTCATAGGGTTAAGGCACTGAGTCACTGATCCGAAGATTGGTGATTCGACCCCCAGCTCCATCAGGTTGCCACTGTTGGGCCCTTGGGGAAGACCCTTAACCCTAACTGTTCCAGTTGTATATTGCTAACCCTGCACTCTGACCCCGGTTACGCTGGGATATGTGAAGAAGGAATATCACTGTGCTGTGATGTATATGTGACAAATAAAGGCTTAACCTAACTTACTGTAACTTAAGTTGGTAAAATTCGAGCCTACTTCTCCTGGCAGAACTGGTGTAACTGAGACTGGTTTGCAGCCCTCCTTGCCTACACACACTTGCTCACTTCTGCCACAAAGTATTTGAGGGCTACTCTGAAACTTTGATTTTGTTGTCCTTAAGCCATTTTGCCACACTTTTGAAATTCTCCCATTGGAAGGATAATTTGCGACCAAACTTAAACTTCCTTTCAAGATATCCGGCTGATATCTTGAGATCTTTCATTAATACATCAACATAATCTTTCTTCCTGATAGAATTTATTTTGTGAAGTGCACCAGTTCATCCTGAAGCAAAGCGCCACCACAATATGATGCCGCCACCACCGTGCTTCGTGTTTGGGATGGTGTTCTTTGGCTTGCAAATCTCCGCTATTTCCTTCAGATATAACAATGGTCATAACGGGCAAACTGTAAAAAAAAAATGTCTTGCATCAGACCAGAGTATATTTTTACAAAATGTAATATATTTTGTATTTGTAAATGTAATATCCATGTGCAACTGCAAACCATAATCTGACCATGGGCATACAGTAGATACTTTTGTATTTCCCAGTGTGACATCATGGTATTTACACTAACAGTATTGTTTGTACATATGAAGGTAGTATCTTCAGGCATTTGGAAATTGTTCGCAGTGATGAGGCAGACTTGTGGAGGTCTTGTGCGAAGTGGTTAAAAAATCAGTTTTAATGACTTGAGCTTAATTTTAGGCAAACCTCAGACTTCAACTGTACTTATATAATTATGGAAGATGTAATTATCCAGAAGTAACCTACTGCTTACATTCTTCCTGTCATTAGCTCAATTGCCACTGCTCTGGCACTAGAGCATTTCAGGCATTCATTTGGGAAATTCTGGTGCCTTGGCTGAATTGACAGCAAATTCATTGCTCATTAAAATGTGCAGAAATTTTCTACCCTCCATGTGTGCACCAAACATTCTCACACCTTTAAAATTATGTGCATTATTCACTTTAGAACATTGTTTTACGGCCTGTATTTCCACTATTCATTAGGAAGTCTACCCAGGCTTCCTAACTCTCTGAAGTTGAAAGTAAACTAATAGTTTTCGTCTCATTGCCTTAAGCTTTGTCTCACGTTCCTGTTACATCCTAGAGAGAAGGGACCTGCCATATGTAATTTGCTTACATGAGATGAATTGAAGTTTCCTCCCACTGTGAGCTTCTGGTGAGAAGGTTCATTGATCTCCAGATATGGTAGAGTCCACCCACTGGGATCAGCTTTGATTCAGCCCAGGAGACAATTATATCGTACTTTCAGGCTGCCCTTAGAAACAGCGAGATCCTATTTAGTTAACACGTTCCCACAAAGGCAAGTGATGTGAAATATAAAAACAGTTATTACACTTACTCCTTACTACTTTACATTATCTTCATGGTACATTAATATTAATATAATATTTTACTATATTTTGTGATGCACTTCAAAGAAAAGTCCAGGTAGCAAATGTAACATTTCTAACACATTCACAGGATGCTGAATTGACTAAAGTATGCTGGTGGGAATTTGTATTTGTGTGTGCCTCATATAACTGTTGACTCTCCACCTGGGACTCTTAAATAGTGCTGGTTTGAGCAGTTTTCTTTTTCTACCTCTCGTTTTGCTCTCTTCTAACGTCTGAATTTTGCAGCGGTGCAGGTTTTCACTTCTTGCTTTAAGCTGGAACTAAAAACCACATATAGTGTTCCAGGATTTCTTTCACTGCCATTCTTCGTATACGACTGTTGTCCTTTAACAACTCGTCCATGCTTAGGTTGGACTCGGCTCAAACCTCCCCGACACATGACTTGCAGAAAAATGCTATGATATTGCACCTAATAAGATTTCCCTGTGCTTTTCCCCTTGCCCTGGGCCTCCTTTTCCGTTACCAAGGAGGCTGTTTAGTTCAAGTGGAGAGGCTTATTACTGTATTCTGCTGTTGGAGATCCTGAGGAGAACGAGAGAGGGGGTGAGGAGAGAGAGAGAGAAAAAAAAAAAAACGAGCTTTACTGCAAGCGACCTTCCATCATGTATGATCCTTGAGACAGACTGTAGACCCTGGGTGTGATCTGAAGTAAATCAAAATTACAGCACTGTAGGATGAAAAAAAAAAAAAAAAACATACCTTGCTGTGGTCTATGTTTGCCCCTTTTTTAATTGTAAAGGTGTATTATCATAGTTTGTTATATGTATTTATATTTAACATATTTGTAACATATATATATTTTTTTGTGATAAATGTATGCTTTTATGTAATGCCATGTTTTTTTGGGTTTACATGTCTTAATAAAACACACAAAAAAATCGATATTTATTTAAAATGTTAATAATTATTTGATCATTCAATTTAATTAAATGATTCAATTATTAAAAGTAGAAATAAATAATTTAAATACCTTAATGCAATTTCATTTTAAATGATATACATATAATTAAATTCTTTAAGTTTATTTGAATTCCTCTTGAATTTATTTATTAATTTATGTTCTCTAGTGTTAAATAATACATAAAAAAATAATACCCCATTATGGAATAAGTTCATTATGAACACCTTAAACATTTATATATTTATTCACACCTGTTTATTTGAATATTACATTTAAAAAATGCATCTAATTACTAATGTACTAATGTAAAAAGAGGTTAATACTGTCTGTGAAAAATTGCAATTAGTGGTATAATCCTACAGTATGTGATTGATTGTTTTGATGCCACTTTAATATTAGCACTGTAATAACAACCATTAATTACACAATTTAATTCGGCAAAGATTTTGAAGACTGGATGTCATCTCCCTGTGTACACTATAAAGTGATTTTTTTTTCTCAGACCTATAAATAATATAGAAATTTCTTAAGAGCTTCTGTGATTGAATTGACTTTAGGCTTGCTAATGATGGTTTCTCTCATAATCAAGTATAACAAGTGTTTCAATTTAGTCACGGCTCATATCTGGCAAAAAAAAAAAAAAAAAATTAAGCCATATCTGAAGTGTTTGGAATTTTCACTTAAACCTGCATTGATGTTCAGTTGATGTACTGAGGAATAGAAATGCATTAATATGAATGACCATGAGCAGTAAAAAAAAAAAAAAAGAAATTACATATTTATTGAGAAATCTCTTTATCTGTAGCTGGATTACCATATCATTAAGTGTTTGTTGTTCATTGAAGTTGTCAGATGCTGGCCACTCTGAGATTGGCTATTTAATGTTGAAATACAAAAACCATTCTGTATTAGTGACAGCTTTGCATAATACATAAGAATACAAATAGATCAGGCAAGGGGCTGATTGTAAACATGCAGAACCATTCTAAACTGAGCACTTGATCACAAGATGAACATCTGAAAAAGAAAAAAAAAAAGTTTTGCAACTCACTTTTGTAAACATGAACTCTCTCAGTTTCTGTAGCAAAGTAACTGTAACAGTTTATATTACCACATGCACTTATGTAAATTATTCAGCTGGAGGCAGCTTATCAGACCAAAGACGAGCTACAGAGAGAACGAGAGAGATGGAACAGAGAAATTTATTTCAAAATCAATGAATGGAAAAATAAGTATGCATTTCTTATCCCGCTACATAAACGGAGGTATCTAAGCAGGTTGACGAATAAGGTGTGCATCAGGACAAAAAAAAATGTTTTTAATGATAATCTAGGTAGTCAGCTTTGAAGTCATGAACTTCCTCAACTTGATTCATTAATATACATGAACTGATCATTAATCATTAATGAACGAATGCTAAAAATGTATCTTGTCATCAGTCATGTTATTCCTTTGAAAGCAAGGAGTTTTAAGTAACTGAATCTTCCAAAATAAAAATGCTGAAAACTCCTTTCATGGTCCTTTAATGCTAAACGTATTGTATAAAACAGATGCCTGTAAATGATTAGCAAAATGAAATGGGTATACTAAGGCAGGCTGCAGTTGATAATGAAGTGTTCCTGAATAACAAGCGTGGAAACTACATTCACTTCCCTGAAATTGCCATGACAGCGAACACATTATTAAATACCCAATTTGTGAAGACGATTTCTCGGTCAATTTGAGATATCAAGATAATGCAGGCGATCATAAAACATGATCAACATAAAGCGAAGGAAATGTCTGTGATAAATGGATGCAAATAACTTTTTTGACAACTCAAAAATAACAACAGTTTTTTTTTTTTTTTTTTCCCCGAACTGGAGATAGATAAGGGAGGCAGCCAAATGTGAATGATAATAATCTATGATGAATCAGCCTCAGTCTGTAGTTTTGGACAGCTTTCAAAATCTTTCTACACTGGCAGATTTATGTTTTATCAAATTGTCTTTGACCCATGATGGTCAGAAGTCTTTCCGTGATGACGATCTTATCCTTTGCCCCCTTTGATTCAGGCTTCTTGGGTTTCCACTGAGAAGTGGAGGGGTGTTTATCGCCGAGTTTCCTCTTGTTTCCACCTGATCTCTTCTTTAGACTATGTGACAGTGTTTCATTATTGGCTCATGGCTTTCGAGCTGTTCATACCCAGTCCTGGAGGGTCAGTGTCCAGAGCAGTTTATAATTCACCAGCACTTAATTAAACACACCCACTGAACCTGGCAATTAACTGGTTTGAGAAGAAAACTCCCCAAACTGTGCTGGACGCTGGCCTGGGTTTAACAGACCTGTTTGAGCGTGTCACTGGTGTTATATTAGGGGGGAAATCTTCCATTAAAATGTAATGAATTCATTCAGAATTAAAGGGTAATTCATAATTTATTTGTAAAGCACACTAATATTTCATTGACCCTCCTTTTGCTATGATTATGGCCAAGTTATCATTTTGATAAGTTTATGCAACGTCACATTTCTATCTCTTGTATTCATAATCAAGCACATTCCAAAGATTCCTAATGGGGTTAAGGTCTGGACTCCATGGTGGCCCATCCATGTGTAAAAATTATGTCTTATCGTCCCTGAACCACTCTTTCACAATTTGAGCCTGATGAATCCCAACAATGTCATTTTGGAATACTCTCATATCATCAGGAAAAAAAAAATCTATTCATGGAAAAAACCTGGTTATACAGTCCATTCAAGTGACCTAATTTTTTTACCTGATCAACGTTATCAACCTCAAATTATAACACGGCCCACAGAAGCTTGTACGGTAGACAGTGTACATGATGATTGGAGTGCATGACGTCATCTGCCTTTCTTCTTACCTTGATCCGTTCATCACTCAGGGATACAGGGTAAATCTGAACTTACCAGACCTAATTAATAAATTATTTTCTTAAGGCTACGCAGCTGTTTAGTCCCAATGCCTTAAATTCTTTTTGCATTGTGCATTGTGTAAAGAAATGCTCTTACTTTCACTATTAAACAGCTGTGAGTTCTATTTTGTTTAGTTTTTAACATTTAGCTTCAACTTTGTGATCTCCCATGATTCAGCAGTATCCTTACAAGTTTTAATAATGGGAGCCAATTGTAACCCAATTTTAGTAGTTTTAGCAATCACCTTGTTTTTTTTTTTTTCTTTTCTTTTTTTTGCCTGAGGCACGCCAATAATTCTGAAAAAAAAAAATTGCTTTAGAAAGTCCTGAAACAGAGTAACATCTGGGCAGTGTACAGCGATCAGATGAATTGTATAGTCCTTCTTTGCCATGAAAATTAACTTAATCCTAAAAAAAACCTTCCACTGCATTTCATTGCTGTCATTAAAGGACCTGCTGAGATCATTTCAGTAATCGTCTTGTTAACTCAGGTGAGAATGTTGACGAGCACAAGGCTGGAGATCATTGTCAGACTGATTGGGTTAGAATGGCAGACTTGACATGTTAAAAGGACGGTGATGCTTGAAATAATTGTTCTTTCATTGTTAACCATGGTGACCTGCAAAGAAACGCGTGCAGCCATCATTGCGTTGCATAAAAATGGCTTCACAGGCAAGGATATTGTGGCTACTAAGATTGCACCTAAATCAACAATTTATAGGATCATCAAGAACTTCAAGGAAAGAGGTTCAATTCTTGTTAAGAAGGCTTCAGGGCGTCCAAGAAAGTCCAGCAAGCGCCAGGATCGTCTCCTAAAGAGGATTCAGCTGCGGGATCGGAGTGCCACCAGTGCAGAGCTGCTCAGGAATGGCAGCAGGCAGGTGTGAGCGCATCTGCACGCACAGTGAGGCCAAGACTTTTGGAAGATGGCCTGGTGTCAAGAAGGGCAGCAAAGAAGCCACTTCTCTCCAAAAAAAAACATCAGGGGCAGATTGATCTTCTGCAAAAAGTATGGCGAATGGACTGCTGAGGACTGGGACAAAGTCATATTCTCGCATGAAGCCTCTTTCCGATTGTTTGGGGCATCTGGAAAAAGGCTCGTCCGGAGAAGAAAAGGTGACGCTACCATCAGTCCTGTGTCATGCCAACAGTAAAGCATCCTGAGACCATTCATGTGTGGGGTTGCTTCTCATCCAAGGGAGTGGCCTCACTCACAATTTTGCCCAAAAACACAGCCATGAATAAAGAATGGTACCAAAACACCTCCAACAGCAACTTCTTCCAACAATCCAACAACAGTTTGGTGAAGATCAATGCATTTTCCAGCACGATGGAGCACCGTGCCATAAGGCAAAAGTGATAACTAAGTGGCTCGGGGACCAAAACGTTGAAATTTTGGGTCCATGGCCTGGAAACTCCCCAGATCTTAATCCCATTGAGAACTTGTGGTCAATCCTCAAGAGGCAGGTGGACAAACAAAAACCCACTAATTCTGACAAACTCCAAGAAGTGATTATGAAAGAATGGGTTGCTATCAGTCAGGATTTGGGCCAGAAGTTGATTGAGAGCAGCCCAGTCGAATTGCAGAGGTCCTGAAAAAGAAGGGCCAACACTGCAAATACTGACTCTTTGCATAAATTATCGATAAAAGCCTTTGAAACATATGAAGTGCTTGTAATTATATTTCAGTACATCACAGAAACAACTGAAACAAAGATCTAAAAGCAGTTTAGCAGCAAACTTTGTGAAAACTAATATTTGTGTCATTCTCAAATCTTTTGGCCACGACTGTAGTAATACGGTAGATCGCAAAATGCATAGGATAAAACAAAATAAGATAAGAAGCAAAACATATGGATAGAACACTAAAAAGAAGTGTAGAAATAGAAAATACATGATGAAAAATTAACTCGGTAAGAAAAAAAATCTAAATGATGAATGAAACCAAGAAATAGATGTACATATTTATTTATCATAATTTTTTTCCATCATTCATGTGCTGGTTTATTATCATTTTGGATAACAGTATCTTAACTGTTTCACACCTACACTTTTGTTTGACAGACTCCTCCTCATAGTAGTAATAGTGGGAGTTAGCCCTTGCTTCATTCATTGCACTGTAGCAGCACTTTAGTTCTTTCGTCTGGCCGACCTAAATGTTCCCTTTTTATGTTTGAGGAATTGTCTTCAATTAGTACCAGAATCACATGACAAATCTTTCATAGATGAAATGCAAAATAAGAATCATCATCACCATCGTCATCATTATCATCATTAGGAACTGGTGCTAGACCTTATGTGTCACTAGACCTCAGGTTACCCTTGTGCATCTGGATTTAATATGTAGTCTTTGACATTTAACCACCGTCCTTTCTCATTTCGTCCTGCACAGCCCACACTCATAGTGCTATAGAAAGAAATCAGTGTGCAAATAAACCCATTTTTGTCCTTGGGTGTTAAGCACAGTCACTAATTGCACTTTCAATTTCAATTGTGCGACGACGCAAAGCAATTCAGAGTTTTTTTGCCTCATTCGAAGGTGTATGTTGAGCTCATATCAGATTAAACACAGAAGTCGAAGGTTTAATTTACTTCTCCAGAAAATAAAAAAAAGCTGACAGCGGCATTCCTAAGCCGAAAGTAATTATATCTCACTTTTCATACATGAGAGGACACCTTGGTGGAAGCTGGTTCAGAATGGCGAGTTGAATATTAGCTATGTCGGCGCGTGCCGGCTAACTCTCTATGCGCATTGAGCTCATAGAGAAACTTCTCCATAATGTGCTTTGCTGAGGCATGGAACATGCTTCTACAAACAAGGGCATCAGCAATTTTATAAATGAAATCGGCCAAAGTTGAACAGAAAAGTCAATTTCGTTTAATCCATAGCTGCAGGCGGAGAGGCTGCTCGCTCCATTAAGGCGAAAATTGCACGCAAATGGCTTCATCGTCTCTGAGTCCTTCTGTACATCATAGGCTGAGGATGGTGTCAATGGAGAAGAAAATATGAGTTTTACGAAAATGGTTAAAGAGCATGATGCTCTTATTAGTTGCGTTTATCAGCATAAATCACACACGATAAATAATATATGGGAATGTGATTATGCCTGACACTTTCACTTTTTGACACTGCAGGCATGAACTAACACCATTACTCTTAGACTTGCAGTTAAGACTCATCAGTTAGGATGCCTCCAGTCTGATTCAGGTGAATACAAAAGAAGAATAGTTTTCTATAGTTCTTTATTTTGGATGCTTTAAAGAAAAGTGAATACAGGTCAAGTATTTGGACATTCACAAAGTTCTCATTGAAACGTGGAAATGTGGAGCAAATAGACGTCACAGATAGGCAGACTGGTTATGTGAGGATCTGCCAGGGCTTTACTGTAACGTGCATCAGTTTCCTAATGGTTCTTGGCGTCTTTAGTGTCGCCTTTAGCAAGTGAAATTCATGCCCAGGTGGATTCAGGTACTGTATAAGGTTTGGCTGAATCAGTTTATGCAGTTTATGTATATTATTTTTTTCCCCCTTAAATTTAGTATATAATTTTTAAAATATACGGTACAATAAGATTATGTGTTGAGGCATGTTACTTTTTAAAGTAACTAATTACATTACAAAATGACTGTCTTCAAAAAGTAATCAGTTACATTACTGCGTTACTTTCTGGTAAAAGTAACTAGTTCGAGTACTTTTCCACTGCAGAAAATGAAAACTCCTTTGTGCTTCGTCATGCATGTCGTTTTAGTCAAGAACTTTATAATTATTCTCATCATCACAGCGAAGTTTGGCCCATAATCTGTTAACTACTACTACCCCTATCTCACCTACCCGGTTTTGCGCAGTGGCTCCAAGTACGGTTCATCATGATTCACCGCGAGTTTCGGCGCTGTTCATTAGGTTTCCATCTTTCCGTGCGTCAGTCCTCACATAGTCAAACCGCATAGCTGAGATAGGAGTATAACAGCAGGAATAACAGAGGGGGGCGGGTTATCGGGGCGGGGCTTGTATGACGACTTTCTCACACACACACACACACACACACACACACACACACACACACACACACACACTAACGGATTGGGAATGACTGCTGTCTGCCTCATGGATTACATAAATTGTCTAAATAACGGATTACATTTTTGAAAAAATAACTGAGCACTTGAATGGCGGACCTAACGTGTTAGATGACTCGTTATATCAAAACAGTAATACTAACATGTTACTCTAACATGTTACTTTGTAGCGCGTTACCCCCAACACTGTACAGTACATAATTTATCTTTTCTTTATTTTCTATAGTTTCTCAAAAAATAGATGACTCAAAAATAGATGAGTCTCGTATTACTGTACAAAATAGATTCAGATGTTTGCTGCCAAGCCTTCTCTTTTACTAAGAATCCCTGATTGTACTTTAACTTTTTTCCGTTAAACTATTTTATTTTTATTTTTGACCATGAGCATCGCGGCTCAGTGGTAGGTTTCCAAACCCCAGCCACTGCATGCAGTGCTGAATCCAAGCTCGGATAAAATGGGAGGGTTGCATCAAGAAGGGCATCCAGCACAAAACCTGTGCCAAGTTGTGTGCGGATCGGATGGTCCCCTGTGGTGACCCCTCGACAAGAGCATCCGAAAGACTAATTTTATACCTTTACTTTTATAGCCTACCCAGCGGGAACCTTATTGTTGTATGATCTTGCTATATAGTTGTAATTAGATTGCAAAATCATCCACTTGAAGCACGACATAGGGACAACTTTCATTTTTTTTTTATCTCAAAACAACAATATGCTGTATCAACATGTACTTGCAGTACTGCATGTCCTTCATGCAGCTTAATATACAATACAGACACAGCTGTCACAGATGTCTATGGCATGCACCGTGATGATGTCTAAGCACACGATTATAATGATAGAACTTGTTGTGCAATGCTTTTTCGTTCGTTTTTTTTTTTTTTTTTTTGGACAAGTCTACACGTAATTTGAACGATGCCACAGGAGGAAAATGTTGGAGGTTTGATATTGATGTGGAAAGTCTGTGATCCTATAAGATTACGAAGCTACAGTATGTTTATTGGTTATGCTTCAATTGACAATTAAATGGAGATGGGCAATAAGGATTGCCGGCACTCCCGCTGGTTTTAAAAGGGTTAAACAGTTACAAAGCAGTAAGTAGGCTACAAACAATGCTGGGGTATTTTGTTTATAATAACTAGGGCGATTGCAAGAAGTGTCACAAGAACAAGAAGAGGCTACATTGCTGCCTGAAGCAAATCAGGAGATTTACAGGTATTGCGCAAGTCTGCTTTTTAAACACAGTTATGAATCACACATAAATGCTGGATGCATGATGCTAATACAAACGTTCTTGCATAAGTATAAGTGGCTTCACACACTTGATATTAATTTGCACCGCTAGCCTCGTTCAATTAGTAGCACGCTGCAAAGCGTAGCATTTCTGACGCAATACGGTAAGTGCTGCCGGAATTACCGGAAACTTTTAGTTTATTCAAGTAGTGACCACTCTCAGGGTTTTTACCTTCAGGAAACACATTATAACGTTAATTCAAGAATTCAAGAAAATTCAAGAATGACTAACATGTTAGCAAATCAGCAAAAGAAGCTAAGCTAAGCTTACTGTACTGAATGTAACTGCAGCTACAGTATGCTAGGTCGAGATTAAATAATTTACACATTGCAAATAAACGTTCACTGTATTAATCTTTTAATGCTACGTTTTAAAAGAACTGTTAACGATTATTAGGTAAATGTTCACGTTCACATTAACGTTTAATTATTAAAAAGTTTATAAGCAAAACATATGTAATTTTTTAAACATAATTGTATTAGTTCAGGGTTATACAGTATGTACAGTATGTGACAGTATTTGAGTTTAAGACCTCTGGCTTAGCAGAAAGTTTTACAACTGTCAGTCAGGGATTTAGAGATTAATTTGATTCTTTATTCTGGAAACAATCTGGCTTATGTTTTATCATGTAGCTCATGTACGCGTACATCCTTTTACAGTAGCCCTCAAGGGCCTCAGCCTTCGGCTCGGATCAAGTCCGTGACCTTGAATCTCAGCCAAATTCCCCGATCTTCTGGCCTTATTGTCACATTCGCAGGAGCAATGGATATCCATTATACATGCACTCGTCAGGCATGCCTGTTTGTCAAAGGTGTCACTTTCAGATGTCAGATGTTTGCCACTAGGCTGCTTTCAAACCTGGTGGCAACCGTGAGAATCAAATTACAATCTAAGCTCATGACGCAGCTTCCTCTATGTGGTCCGATTGAAAAGCGGAGAGCTGCTAAGACATAAAATCTATCAAAGCCACATTATTCAGTGCCAAGGAATATATTACAGAAAGCCTTTTTTTTTTTTTTTTTTTTAATACATACTGTGACAACGTTGGGTTGGAAAAAAGTTGCATTTGGATTTGCTTCCTCAATCAAAAGCAGCTTGGATTAGCTTGGATTGGTCTGAGGATAATTATTGAAGGAAATTATGCAGTGTTGTATGGTCGCCTGAACAGGAAGGGATTAATTGTCAAATATGTATTTTCTATGCTGGGAAACAAAGCAACTAATGGAACTAGTTCAGCCAAACTCCGGTACTAAGCGAGGCTTGGCAATATGAGTATATGATTCAGCAAATTACTGAAGAATACTGAATATGTCCTAAAGTTCCTAAATAATAGAATTTATCTTAGAATAGATCCATAGAATGGCTCTGTAGACTATATTGGAGCAAATGCTCAAATCGACAGCCTCAGCCTTCATGGCACTTGTGTATACAGTACATTGAAGTACAAAAAAAAAATACGTATTTCATCAGAACTGATTTATAAGTACCTCCAGGTCCTGGGTTCGATTCCCACATCAGGTCTGTGTGCATGGAATTTTCATGTTTTCCCCGTGCTTGGTGGGTTTCCTCTGGGTTCTCCAGTTTCCTTCCACAGGCCAACGGCATGCCGAACAGGATAATTGGCGTTTCCAAATTGCCCGTAGTGTGTGAACGAGTATTGACCAGAGGTCCTACCACAGTCGTACAAATGGGAAGAAATACAATGGACACCATTGGCCTACACAGTGTCTAACTGGACTACAGGTTCCTAGATGGATGAATGGATGGATGAGAATTAATTTTAGTGCAGTACTGTAACTTTTTCGTTACACTACTGATTTCAGATGAAGAAAGAAAAAGAGAAAATTGTCAGGTCTAGTTCTATCCGATTTTTCGCTGAGAGTCATCTTGGATCTGAAATAAAAAGTAAAATCCCTAAAATTAAAATCCCTAGACCAACTTTCATTAATAAAACAACTTTTTGTTGCTGTTTTTACTTTTTAACATCGTCATTCATTTAAAAAATGTACAATGCTAATGACACTAAACATCTTAATGTTTCTTTGTTAATTCAAAAGTTATGTCTCATTCACTGTATGTCTGTATACTTTTTGTTGAGTTAGCTGTCATTATCGAGTGTTGATACAGTACATCAAGATTCTTTTAGGAAAACGGAATCTCACAAGGAACAAGGAATTTCCTCACATCATGGTAACTTTTGAGCGATGTAGAATTTATAAGATGAACGGTTAGCCAAAGTTCACAAAAACTATACATGGAAAACTGCACGATACTTCTGCTACACAATGTGGGCATCTTCTACTCTGCAGAAATACTAAAGCTTCTCTGTAAAGTCTAGTTTAAACATATAATCTTTGTTAGATTTTGTTAGGTAAAGTTCTACTATAATAAACGTTAGTGAATTTTATTTAGTTTGAAATAAAATAATTAAACTATATTTTATTTAAATAATACTCAATATGACTGGATGCAGTAATTTATGGAAGTGAAGGAGAAAAAAATTCGGACTGAATGACATTATAGCATTTAAACATTAAACCACACTATGAAAATTAAATAAATTAATGAATTAATGAATTAAAACTTTGGCTTCCAAACCCAGTTGCCCAGACCCAGTCACAAGACTTTTTGGTTTTATGACATCCTCGAATATTAATGCGGTGCTCAATAATGTAACACCCAGGTCAAGGCTGAAACAGCCATTTTCTTTAAATGTCAAGGATTATTATAATAATCCCAGTTATATTTTATGGTGCATTTTTTTTTTTTTTTTTTTTTTTGGAAAACCTCATTCAATTTTACCTAAAAATTCCTATCAGGATTTAATTTCACTAAATTTAATTTGTAAGAAGTTGCAGAATCAACTCGTATAATATAATTGTGTGTGTGTGTGTGTGTGTGTGTGTGTGTGTTCCTGAAGCTGGACGATACAGAGACTATACTATGATTTAACCTACACTGCCCAGAAAGTGCAGATTGCATAACATTACTGAGCGCACTATCATGAATAACATAATGTCCTATCAGTAAGTAATAGCAATACAGATGTGAAAACAGCAGCTCCTGGTTTGAGTTTTAAAGCTTGCTTAACTCCGATGCAGCTTGTTTAAGCTCCGAACCAGTTGACAGAAGCCCTCAAGTACTGTAGCGCTCTGTTGATTTGGTATTAAATGTCATCTCAGGACCTGTGAGATCTGTTGAACTGCCCTAAATATGCTCACTACAGGTCAGGCGACAGAATTCAAGCAGGCGCTTAATGGAAACCTGAGCCACATGATTTATGAGGATGAGAAATCCCTGTTCGGGTGGATGATGTCTTTGGGGTTGAGCAAAGTGTCATCGAAATCTTTATCTTCGCTTCAGAAACAGAAGTGTATGAAGAAAAATATTTGTATTCATTTAGAGTAGAAAAGACTGTCGTGGTTATGCGGAACTGTTGCGGTTATCAGGATTTGAAACTGTTTACCCATAAATTATCTCATTTATTCTGCTAAGGAGTGGTGGTCCATTATAATTTTTGTTCTACATTATTCTCTTTTTTTTTTAGTCTACATTGATTAAGTCATTTTGAAGCTACTAGAATACTGATTTCTACAAATACAACCAGTTGCTAGCTAGAATTGCGTACCCAACATTTACTGTATTTACCATTTGCTGTCCATCTTGTATGATGTTTTTAGCAAAGTTTCTTTACTTCAAATCATAAATTGGAACCACCACACTGCATTTGAAATCATGTTCTATAAATCGGTTAGTTTCTCTAATCACGTTTTTAAATATACAGTATATAAAAAAAAAAAAAAAAAATGCGTCCAGTACCTGTACTTGATTTCTTTAATGAAGTTATTGTGCAAAATGCAAGGTTGTATATAAAACTTCCCATGGAACAAGGCATGTTGGGTAAAAGCCCATCTTTTGACAGTAAGAAGAGGGAGAAAGGTTTAATGATTTTTTTTTTTTCAAAGCATCAGATTTAAGTTTAAAGTGCCGCCTTTATTCCATGGGGTTGCACTGAGTGCAAATGAGTTTTTGCCATAGCAACTATGAAAGCAATGCTGTAAGTAATACCGTTAATGTCATTTTGATTGCTTTTAAAATATCTCCCTATTTTTTTTTATTTATTTTTTTTAAAGAATTTAAGCAAAGTGATAATCCAGAGTGGCGGCACGGAGGTATACTGGTTTGCAGGGCCAGGTTCGATTCCCGTCTCTGTTTCCTCTGTGCATGGAGTTTGCATGTTCTCCCCGTGCTTGGTGGGTTTCCTCTGGGTACTCCGGTTTTCTCCTACAGTCCAAAGACATGTAGGTTAGGCTAATTGGCGTTCTCCGATTGCCCGTAGTGTGTGTGTGTGTGTGTGTGAGTGTGTGTGTGTGTGAGTGTGTGTGTCTGTGCCCTGCGATGGATTGGGACCCTGTCCAGTTTGTACCTTGCCATGTGCCCTAAGTCTCTTGGGATAGGCTCCAGGCCCCGCGCGACCCTGAATACAGGATAAAGCGGTATAGAAGATGAGTGAGTGAGTGATAATCCAAGCTTGCTTTATTTTTTACATTACAGTACGTTTTTTTTTTCATGCATCCAAAAACACACCACAACATAAAAAAATGACAGGTTATTACACTACAGTTACATCTCTGAATTTAATTATTTTCCTGTAGCGTTTCTGTCCTCGTATACCAACAATTACATTTTGTTTTATTAGTTAAAGCAAGGCTTTGTTCATAGACTTTTTAATCATTGTATTGTATTGTTATATTTTATGATGTGGAATGTCAGCAAAACAACTTCGTTCATTTTATCGCTTACATCATAGCAGCTATAAACAGCCGATCCCTCACAAAACCTGCCGTTTTTACTCACTTGAAGTTAATTAAATGCGGAGAAAGCAGAAAACGCAATAGTATTATCTGTCCTGAAGACTTCGCCGAAAGTGATTGTTACAAGCCATTCCATTAATGCTGCGTAAACACTTCCTTGGAGAAAGCTTCGACATATACAGCAGCATTGTTTATCGAATAAAAGCTCATTTTACTGCTCATTATAAGGTTATGCATTATGTTAAGCATAACTACTGTACAGTATATTTCCCTATGAATGATTTGTTGCTATAGAAACAATGATGCATTTATAAACCTGTCACTGCTGGCAGCGCGATGCTGACCGATCCAAACTGAGAATTTAAGAGCACTGTGACATAATAAGATTTAAAAGTTACAGTCATTTATGTAATATGATCATACTGTTAGGCAAAGTGAAGTGTAATAATCTTTTATCGTCATCATGTGCCTTGTTTTCAGGAACGTCATGCATGCCATTAGATGTGCAATGATGTGACGTCGCCGAGATTACTTCCATATGATTCGGAATGATGTTGGTTATTATGCAGACTTTTAATGTCGGTGAATGATAGAAAATGTCGAGGTGCCTTTTCGCAGCATCAGAATGAACAAAGCTTGTTCTTTCAGCCCGTCATTAAACTAGAACAGATGTTTTATTAATGGGAAGCACAGATTTGTGACGATTCTTCAAAGTCAAATTTGAAGGCTGGGAGAAACTGGCAGGACAAGATGCCGAACTCATTACATAATTGAGCCTAATGAAGATGAATGATATTTTCGGTTTGGGTGCGATTGACACTGTCCACTCTTGTCTTTGAAGAGTCTTCACTTAAATACGTTTAAAAATAAGAGATAAAGCGATATCTAAACAGAGTTACATGTGCCTCATTTATTTAGTAGTCAGTTGAAGTGTCTCCTTCCAGCAGCCACTTTTCATTCGAAATGCTAATAAAACAGCATCACCATTGCACGTGAATAAAAATGTTCAGTACCTTTCAAAGTTCATTAGGGTTGTATCTGTTATTTTAAGAGCAGTTTAAGTGGCTTATTAAGTCACACAATAATTCTCTCGTTATCGATCCCTCACTGGGAGGCTGTTGGGCCAGCCAAATATCATATTTTTCAAATGCTTCATGCTTACATGCTAATGATTTTCGAAAAAAGTTGAACCCTTCCCCTCATCCAGACCATTACCACCCATCAGATTTTACTGTAGCAGCAGCAGCAGCACAGTGCATAAAATCCAGCAGGTACAGGTCAAGAGCTCCAGCTAATGTTCAAATCAAGCAACCAGATTGAGGAAATGTGATCTCAGTGCGAGATGGACAGCTTTGAGTTTGTTTTTTTTTTGCCCTGCACACAGAGATTAGAGAGAATTTTGTCAAAAACAAAACATCCAGTGAGCATCATTTCTGAGAGGAGAGATGCCTTGTTGCTGATGGAGGTCAGGTGCGAAAGCACACTGAGAGTCATTGGACCCAAGACAAATTCCTTGTATGTTGCATGCTTGGCCAATAAAGCTGCTTGTGATGAGAATGGTCAGAGTGGTTCGAGCAGGCAGCAGTGCTACACTAACATTATAAAATTCAGAAAAATGTAGAGTTGGATGGCCTACTATAGGAGAAAAGCTCATCGGGATCCTCTCAAGAGCAGAAATTCGAGCTTATTTTGGACACAAGTATAGTTTTGAAAAGGGACATTAAGACACATTAAGGTGTGATGTCACAATTTCAAGTATGGACAGTCATTACCCGGATATAATAATATGACGATACCTAGGTGCCGATTCAATTAAAAGTGTGATTTTATCTTGCACTTCCAGGTCCTGGGTTCGATTCCCATGACATGTCAGTGTGCATGGAGTTTGCCTGTACTCCTCGTGCTTGGAGGGTTTCCTCCGGGTTTTCATAGGGATCACGATTTAATAAATATCCCAATTCAACATTACATTTCGTAATAATATGAATTTAAATAGAAATTTTCACATGTAAAAAATGTCAAATTTGAATTGATATTATTACAAAATGTTCCTCATAACATTAGTTTTCTGATTTAATAACCAAGGGCAGCATTTAAACAATACAAAATTACTTCAAATACAATTTATTATTTATTATTTATAAACAAGCTTAGCGAATAATTCACTCCTACTGTACCACACGGGATGAAAACGTGTAAATAGTTCAGAGTGTACCACATGTAGAATAATTAAGAAATGGTAACATTTTACCTTTTCACCTCAAATGCCTCCAAAGTCACCCAGTTGAGAGTGTGTAATGGGTGGGTTTGAGACTAATTCACTCACAGAATTTGAAGGAAAAGGCAGAACGAAAATGCATTTCTGTTGGGCCACTGCGTTCGGTACAGAACCGTTTATATCTGCGTCTCATCACCGGTCACGGAAAACCAGACAGGTCTGAAAATCAGCCAATCCTCGCAGTTTGTTGACCGGTTCATCTCTACAATAAATGTAAGTATAGTTTTTAAAAATCTATTTTGTGGTTAGTGTGGCCATACAAAAGAATTGCGTAACCCCCCCCCCCCCCGCCTTATTCTCCATTTCAAGATGTTACCATATTGTCAAACATCAACCTATTTATTATTACTATTACCAAAAAAAAAAACAAGTTGATGATAAGTTACTGTCCAGCTTTGACTAATCCAGAATAACATAATATCCTACTTCATCTAAATAAAATACAACTTAGAATTAGTTGGAATAAAAATAACGGTTCTAGCTGATTTTTAGCCTGACATGACGCTTCTGTAATACTCGTTTTATTCTAGTCTGAAGGTCATGGAGGTAGTAATTATGATCCTGCAATAGCTAAGTGAAAATTCCCATGGCTTTTTATCAGATAAGATTTCACAATTATGATATTTCTGTAATTTGATCTCTAAATCCTAGGTTATGCTCCAGTAGTCTGGATCCAGCTGATTTGATGTGGGAGAACCAAACTTTAATGTTACCGGTGGCATCGTATACTCTGCAAAATGATTCCTGACAGTAACCATGCAATCTTGGCAAGCTTCCTCAGTATACCAGTCATAAAGGTTCAACATCGACTATCCTGACACGCAGCAATACTATTCTTTGCCAAAATGAGGCCCAGGTGCCACTTTCAGTGGAATAACTTTTCTATCATGCAGCTGTTCCCGTGGCCTCCATAGTGCTACACGCTGAGAGATGTCGTCAGGTATAACAGTAGTCATGATTTCACTGCAAACTGCCAGCGCTTGATGATCAATCCCCATGAATTTATACGCCACCGTGGCAAAGACCCAAGTCAACCTTAGACTAGGAATCCAGCTTTTTATCACCTCAGGCAACGCAGTAATGATTTGTGTGAGGATCACTCGCTTGCTGAAACATGAAAGACCAGATGTTTTTTGTTCTTTGTTCTTGTGATCTTGACGCCCATTACATCTTAAAGGTCACTGATAACAAGGACGATGTGATTATATACAGTTACGGCTTATTAACCTTATGTCCTTTTTTTACAATCTAAAACATGATATGCTTAGCTAGATTTGAGTAATGAGTATTAAAATTAATCTAACCACTTATTATCGCTTAATGACATTGAGGTATGTGAGTCTTGAAACACCAGATGTAAAAAGTGCACTATTTTGTACAGTGCTGTCTGGTTCTGTATGGTTTGCCATATTCATCTTTCCAATTAGCTTAAGATTTTGAACTGCTAAATAAGCACGATTTAAGGCAGTTCCTATTTGCAATTTTTTTCCCCCTTGTATGCTAATACAGCTATTACTGCTTTCTAGTAAGAACTTGCTATTGGGATGAATATTATATGCAAATTTATCATTATACACCTGAGAAATCTGCCCTTATTTTGTAATGCAGTATTTAAATCATCAAAATTTTTGCATAACAAATATTTAGGTGAAAAATTGTCACCATTTCCGGAGCGTCAAATTACAGCATAGGCCTGCATCATGCAAAGAAAACAACTAAGGAAATGACTGGAATTGGAGAATGTGCATTTCAAAGCCTGAAAAGGTGTCAAACGAAATGTAGATCGGATCAAATCATGAATGAAGAACACTTGGTAAATTTGCATCATTAAAAACAACAACAACAAAAACAGTAAAAATCCCAGGTATACGTAACAAAGAAGTGCATTTCCACATGCACAGTGCAAGAAGAACTCACAGGATTGGGGGGATCTGACGAAAAAAAAAAAAGATTTTGGACCAATGAAGTCCAGATTTGACCCAAGAATCAACCTCCTGTTGTGCAAAATGAAGCCAATAACATGGAAGTAGTAAAATGTGCAGTTCCTCAAATGACCACTAGAGTCGATATGAGCAGACCCAAATGCTGCAATACAACAGCTTCACAACAGAAACAAGCGTTTGCAGCCTGATACAAAAAAAATATTTTGGTCTTTCTAATTAGAGTTTCCATTCCATAATTTATTTATTTATACTCAAAGTCAGTTTTCTCATAATTTTGCTATAAAGTTGAAGGAGCTAGGCCAGGCCACTACTACGTAAGTCTCAAGTACACCTGAACACCTGGTCTTAAATTGTGTATTGGGACAGAAACAGTGATTTGTTTGAGGTGACAATGTGGCAAATTTGCAGTGTGGCAAATTCTGCTCTGCATACCTGTACATCCACTTTACATATTGCTCCCACACTTTAAACAATACAGTAATTCAAATTTGGTGTTAAACATCTCAATAGTTATCCTGCGATTGCCATTCAACATAAGAACATGCAAAAAAAAAAGTGATTACATTTTTTTAATCTAGTATAATGAAAAAAAAAAAAAAACGTGCTCTATATATAACCATACATTTGACAGTCTAGGCAGGTTGTGAAATAAGATAGAGAATGGAACTTTCCCTTTCTTCTGACACAGCAGGATCAAATCCGTGGATGTAAGTGCAGACTTGGGAGACGTCATAGCGAGAGGCTGGAATAAGGGTTATGCAAGGCAGACACAAGGTGCAACGCTCAGGTCAGAGTAAAAGCAATAGGAAAGAAAAACAAATATTAAGATATGATCTCGGCTCTCTTCTCATATTTGCCGGCTTGTTCGCCAAATATTTGTGTTTACTTTGCCAAGATAAGCGTAAAGGAAAGGGTCTAGTGGGTAACATTGATTTGTTTATTCTGAGATTATGAATGCAATCATATTGATGCACAGCTGAGAGTGTGCCGTCATAATATTTCCTTTGTTGTATAGATTCGTGCATGAGTATGAACAGAACGGCTTGATGGACATAAAGTGAAATTGTAAATGCATTCACTCTTAAATAGTCCTTCAGCGTGCCGTATCTGTAACGCATTAGACAAAGATTTCCATGCGGCTGCAAGAAAAGAACAGAATGGCTGTTCATTGAAACTCATTCATAAGAGAAGCTCCGACAATTACACTCTAATGGTATAAATGGATGTTAAGTTTTAAACACATTTCGGCTGAGTTTACTGTAGATGCTTTACGGCTACAATCATTATGAATAATCGGATTATTGGTATATTTGAATATTAGTTTATTTTGCCATTTTTCTTACAGATTTTACATTGTTAAGAAAAGTTTGAAATTACTAAATGCAAAAAAGATAATATTAAAGCAACCATCGGCTGTAATAATACTATAACAACTTTGTTGTGCCACCTGTCTACAAACCATAAAGATACCTACTGTATCTGTCAGTTCTTGGTGGTATTGATGTCACGGTTGTCAGTGTCACACTTAATTCTATCCAACATCTCTCCACAAACTCCTCCAAAATATTTTATGGGAATTTTTTTACCAAACATTTAAACAACTTTTATTAGGAAGCATAGAAGTGCAATAACTGTTAAATTTTATAAAAAAAAAAAAAAAAACTTTAAAAATTCAATTTCTATGGAGAGATATATATTGCTTGGAAGATATATATATATTTTTACTATGTTACAACATCTAATAATTATCGAAGAATTATTTGTCATGCCATAATAAAATTATGAGGTAGATGTGCAGACAGACATGTGCCTATATATATATATATATATATATATATATATATATATATATATATATATATATATATATATATATATATATATATAACAACTGCATACTGTAACTTGGCATCAAGGTGGTGGAGTGGTTAGGACTGCGCTCTTGCAACTCCAGGGTCATGGGTTTCGATTTCCACCTGTGTGCGTTGAGTTACATGTTTACATGCAAAGTACAGTAGGCTAACTGGTGTCACCAAATTGCCCATAGTGCGTTAATAAGTGTGTACAACCTCATGTCTCTCGCCTCATGTCTGAATTCTCTTGGGATAGGTTCGAGGTTTGAGGGCTGCAACCCTGTACAGAATAAGCGGTATAGAACATGAATGCATGAATGAAGAATGAACCATTATTCTGACCAGTCTGATTTGAAATAATAATTTTTTTTTTACTAAAGGAAGCACTTACAGTACAGTAGATGGTAAAAAAGAGGAATATTGCAGTGTTTGCCCGAGGCAAATTGATTGCTGTGTGTTGTATTGATTCTAAAGCTTTGGTGTTGACTCCTACTTATTCAGTGCATGGAATCAAACAACTGACTCCTTTTTGAGAATTGACCCACAATGGTGACTTGACCTGGTATACATGTGTTAAAAACGTTGCCATTCACTGTGTATTCTAAGCTGATTCAAATATGTAGCGTTTATCAAATTAAGAAAACAACTTAAGTACTAATAATAATCTAATTGATTTCCATCGATTTTCACCTTCTACACCACAGCGAGCTTTTATAATGACTGGGTCATTGTTTTTATTATTGGTTTTTCTTGATCAGTTATTGCAGTCTTTGGTGTCTTAGCCGTTCTCTACTCCTAGTTTCACGTTAGTAAGTGGTAAGCGGAGTGGTATATAGTGTGTGACCAATTATTTTCTATGCACATGTGCAATTATAGTGACAAATAACAAAGCAACATTTTTAATTGGGATTTTCTCAATTACACGCATAGGTGGGTATAGGCACTAAAGCCACAAATCCAAACGTTTGGCTTAAATTATTCCTCGGACCGATCCTTTGAAGCATGTACTGCAAAGTTTTTTTGTTGGTTTGTCTTTGAAAAATTCGGGTACTGTAAATGCAGTACGAACTTGTCTAACTTGACAGGAACTGGGACGAACGTAGTATTGTCTTCACTGGACGTGGATGTGCCCGGATTTATTGTGTAGTTAAAAAAGCTTGGTGAGGACATGGCCGAAGCAAGATGCAGGAATAACTTCATGAGGAAGGATGATTAACGTACTACAAGCATGGCGTAGAAGGGAAAGATTGCATGGTGTTCTGAACGATCTGTCATCGTTATGTCACTGCGGGGTTGCTACAGTATATCAATGCAGTTCTCACAATAACCTCTTCAATGACCATGGTACTGTAGGTCTACGCCATGTTGTACTGTAGAAGAGCGGATTAAGTTCCTATTATGTCCATCTAGTGCTCGCCACGTTTATGGGATGCATACAGCTGGTTATCAGCACATGTCACGGTCAGAGGATTTAGTATAAATACTCGATTCAGTTTTTTATACTGTACCAACCCGCCGGATGCAAAAACAGCATCGTAGAGACAAGATATGGTGGTGAGATCAGATGGAACATCAATCTCATTGGACCTGGTGAGCGTATGATCATATATGTTATAGGGAATTAGTGATAAAAATGATAGACATGTTGAGAACCTGACTCGGTCTCACTCATCGTCTATACCGTTTTATCCTGTATTCAGGGTCGCGGGGAACTGGAGCCTATCCCATGAGGCTTAGGGCACAAGGCGGGGTACACCCTGGACAGGGTGCCAATTCATGGCAGGGCACACATACATACACACACTACGGGATATTTTGGAAGGCCATTTAGACTAATCTGCATGTCTTTGGACTGTGGGAGGAAACCTGAGTACCCGGAGGAAACCCACCAAGCACTGGGAGAACATGCAAACTCTATGCACACAGAGACGGGAATCGAACCCGGACCCTGGAGGTGCAAGGCGACAGTGCAACAACAAAAATGTTTCATTATATTCATACGTTTTATAATCAAACAACGTCTACCACCTTAATAACCACCTTTAGACTAAGTGTAATTCAAGAATCTCAACTCTGTTAACCAATGTGTTACAGATGGATTGAATAGCAAATAGGTTGATTATCACTTAATTTTTTGTTTGAGTCGTGTATCCAAAAAGTTCCTCAATTACAGCAATGTTTAATTGTTTTGTCATTTTTATCTGATTGAACATAACTGAGATCAATTTGTCATTTATAAACACTCCGGAGAAGCATTCACGGTCTGCCAATTATAGAAAGCCTGCATTTCTCTGGCTGTATGTGTGTGTTTGTGTTTGTGTGTGTGAAAGACATGACAGCAACAGAGTGACTGTGAGAGTGGGAAATGTAGTGGAGTAATTTGCCGGTGTTAAAAATACACTGCCGCTTCAAGCATCAGAGGGCCTGAGAGAGTAAAAAAGTGGCATTGATGCATGATCATCCCAACCAGCTTATGATTGATACCCAGTAAGGGCTCGACTAAATTGCCACAATTTGTTTAGATACTCGGCAGAGAATATCTAAACATTAATAAAACATTATCAATCATTAGCATGGAAGTGGGAGAAACTGTGTGAGGCGCATTGCAAATTAGTCTTATTCTCACCCGGAGATGCTCGGGAAACTTTTTTTTTTGTTTGTTTCCAGTTCAGAAAACTTCTGCCAAACTAATGAAAGTGTGCAAATGAAGGCTCGTGCTGAAACCTATTCTTAACTTTTCATCAGCTATTGCATTATGAGGTTAATTTAGCATTTTGTATAAGCTGCTTGTATGTAGGCGCTTAAAAAAAAAAAAAAAAAAAAATCCGACTTGACATTATGGTGAAGTAATAAACGCCTTAATTAATGTAAGCGGATAATGCTAAAGGAAAAACTCCAGCCAAGGCGGAAGGTGCCAGCTCATGGCTCGAACAAATGCGTGTTTGTTCACTTAAAGCTATTGACAGCTCCATTACTGTTCCAAATCCTGACAGAAAGAGGTGAGAGTTGCGAGCGCATAAATAACCGAAGGTGTCGGCGAATTAAAATAACACCAAGAATCGAGAAGGGGGAAAAAAAAAAAAAAGCTATGGTAACAGCAGAAGTGTGTGTGTGTGTGTGTGTGTGTGTGTGTGTGTGTGTGTGTGTGTGTGTGTGTGTGTGTGTGTGTGTGTGTGTGCGCACGTGCTTGTGTCCCTTCCACCTTATACATTTCTTTTCCTAAATATAGAGTGATCCAACAAAAGAGTAGAGGGGGCAGGGAGAAAATAATTAGTCTCTATAGGACGGATAGGATGGTAAGACTGCTTGCTCCCTCAACTTTTTCCCCAATCTCTCAGAAACACAGACAAGGAGGTGTGTATTCGTACCCGAGATCGTTGTTTCCATTTGATTCGATATAAGACCAGATAATTAAGCAGCAGCAGCGGGTGTCTTGAATGTGTACAATAAACAGACAAGAATCACAGCTTTAATTTCTATTTGGGATTATGGGCCAATTACAATACTGTACATTTCCATTTATTCATTTCGAAGGTGCTGTTATCCAAAGGGATTTAAATATAGGACAGAATCGAATACAAAAGCACAGCTGGGTACATTACTGTGCAAAAGTCTCGAGCAGACCCTTATTTCGTTATATTTCTCTTCCAAAGAGCCAGACTTTATATATGTGGTCTTTTTGGCGTTTCATGTTAACACTTTTTTGTTTTGTAAGCCACACAATGACCTATTAATCATTCAAGTATAAAAAAGAAACAGGTGAGAAACAGGTGCAGATGATGAGAGATGATCAGGCCGGCGATTAGTACTGTATACTGCTGATGCTGAATTGGAACAGACGAGAGGGGAAATGAGGTCGCTGCAGAGGTTGTTACATAAACCACCAACTTTAAAATTGTATTTTTAGACTCTTTCCAGCCTGTCACAGTAAATCATTTGTCATTTGAATCATTTCATTTCTTTAATTACATCTACATGATTAGATTTGATGTGAATAAATGAGGGGTGGCTCAAGACTATTGCACAGGACTATATTTGAGAATAAAGGTTTTGAGTTTGCATGTCCGCCCCGTGCTTGGCGGGTTTCCTCCGGGTACTCCGGTTTCCTCCCACATCCCAAAGTCATGTACAGTAGGTTAGGATAACTGCCGATCCCAAATTAGCCATAGTGTGTGAATGAGTCTGTGTGTGTGTGTGCCCTGCGATGGATTGTCATCCTGTCCACTCTGTACCCTGCCTTGTGCCCCAAGCCTCCTGGGATAGACTCCAGACCCAGCGGTATAGAAGATGAGTGAGTGAGTGAGGTTTTGAGTTCATCATCATCAAGACTAATACTCATTTATATACTGCATTGGATTATTTTTATCAACCATGGTTGTAAAAATGGGAATAAACACAATGATCGCCAATGGCCTCCACGGTCTCTAGTCGGACGACAGATGGCACTTGCTTTATTTACAGTATACCTAAAGAGATGATTCAGCAGCAATTTAGTGTTTTACTCCATCTCACCTCTGTAAACTCTTGCTCAGACAGATTGTCAGGGAGCACCGGGTTAGTGCTCGGCTGCAGTCTCGCTGCACTGCGGATCGATTCACAGGTCACGCGGACAGATTCTGTTTGTTTTCTGATTAATTCATACTGTATGACCTGCTGTAGGTTTGTCTCTTGATTTGTGTCCGTGTTTAAGATGTATGTGCTTCAGTTAACACGGCACTTTGACGTACAGTAGTGCTTAGCGCTGTGGCCTTGCACATACAGTACAGTACAGGGTCGGTGATCAATTCACGCCTCAAGCATGGAGTTTACATTTTCTCACGGTGTTTGGTGGGTTTCCTCCTGGTACTCTGGTTTCCTCCCAGGATAAGCGTGCTTCAGGACATTTGTGGTGTTTGCTCTCCTGGTAAATGCTACAATATTGCTATTATGTTCATAGCTCTTGGTTATGCTTCCTTACTCTTATAATTCCGTGTTATGTCCCTGGATTGCATTCACTTTCAGTCCAAAATATGCCGTCTCCTTGTTGGATTTCTCATAAATATAGAATTGTTAAGTTTAAAGGCGATAACAGTAAACCATAGATGTTATCCCTTAATCCAATAAACATATCCCTATGTGTCATCAGCATGGCATACAACAATAACATCGCGAATATTTCTACATAAATATATGAAATGTGGTTTTTTTTTTTTTTCAGGGTGGAGGTTTCCTTTAACCGCCCACTAAAGTTTACAGCGAATCTGACAGCCGTATTTTTTACGACAGCCAATACAGATAAAATCAGGCCGATGCAAAAGGATTATGCTCTGCAGTGCAATAATACTTTCATGAATAAATAAACAGTGGAGATTTCCAAAGACTGCCACAGCTTATTGTATATTTTCTACCTTAAAGGGGTAAAAAGTCTGTGATGTGATAAAAAAAAAGCCTGCAATAATAATGTAATGGAATAATGTATTTGTAATTGTACTGTATATTTGAGTTTAGGATAAGGAAATAAAATTTGTTTATAGGTTTTTCAAATACCTTTACACACAAACTTACTATCCTCCCTGCATGAGTGGCTCTCTCCAATACTAATGGATTTTCCTTCTTATTTATATATTTTTCTTTTACCCACATCTATTTGCCGGACAAAAATTCAATGCAAAGTGGTTCAGAGCCCTCCGATCTGGGCGCTGACAGTATGTTGGCGCATACTCAATTTTGTTAGCTTTCTCTCATTTTAGCTTCTTTCCATTTGACACAGCATGGTAATGGACAGCCAACTTTCTGTCCCTGTGCTCTACTTTGACTCTGAATACTTTGCACTTTACCCTCCCTGTTATTTTTGAGAACTGATGTGGGCTGCCCTGAGCCTTGGATCACTTTTCCAGAAGGACCGTTTGCCTTGCTTCAGCCTTTTATTTCATATGGCCTCTCTTTCAAAGCAAGCCGTCCGTAAAACACAGCAGGAAACAGCCTGGAGGTATTTTGCGGGTTTTTTTTCAGTTTAGAAGGAAAAGAGGAAGAACTAAGAGGAAAAAAAAAAACACTGAACAGATCGATCAAAACCACAACAATTAAACAAATCAGGGCTCAGCTGAATAAGGCTGACGTGCCTGGCGATGAACAGCCTAATAGAGGAAGATGTAAACGTTTAAATGAACCAAACCAAACATTTTTTGACCGATTTATAGTTTTGGAAAGCCTGATTATTTTATGATTATTTTATGATCAGCCGGAGGAGCTGACTGGCCGAGCTCTCTCAGAGGGGAGGGATGAGAGGTACTTAGTGCTCCCACAGTAATCACGGCTCTACAGCCAATTAGGGGCGTCTGTGAACTCACGCAAGCGGAAGGAGCAGATAGCGCTGTCCTCCGAGTGTGTTACTCCGCCACCAATGGTGCGTGAGCGAGAAGTTCGAAAAGATGCGGTCGGCTGGCGTCCTGTGGTTCAGAGGAAACATGTCATAGTCTTCGGCCCTCCGGACTGAGTCGTAGTTGTAGCTTAATGTGGAGCCCCCTAGTGACGAGGAGGAATTGGACATGCCGCCCCCCCCCAAAAAAAAAGCTGTTCAGACAGCTGGATGCACTGAATGATTTGGGTGACAGCTAATCAAAGAATCGTAATTTATTTTGACTTCCTTCTAGACCCATACAATGAATAATAATAATTGTAAAAAAAATATATATACTGCTAATATGTGTATGCTAAATTTTCCATTTGTTTTGCAGCTATGTACAGAGTACTGTATTGTTAATTTCTTATTTTAAGAATTTAATAATTTATTTAATTATTTTATTCATGTCTTTATGGGTTTATGTTCTTTCTTTCTTTCTTTCTTTCTTTCTTTTTATAGTGAATTGCCATAATGATTTTTCTTATATAATGACTCCAAAGTCACTTTGAATAAGGACGCCTGGTAAATCCTGTAAATATACAGTAATAACATTCAGCAATGTAATTAATTAGTTAACAGCAATTCAGGTAGTTAAAAAGTGCCATATTTCATGCAAATTATATGATTTAAAGTTGATCAAGTCAAGGTCTATATTAATTAGTCTCTGTGTATACATTTCTACAAGTAGTTTTCCCCAATTTATGGGATTTTTATGAATAACAAATTTATTTTGTAAAATGCTCTAAACAATGATTTATGCATGAATCTGCTTGAATCCAGTTTGATAAATGAGGCCCATTGACTGTAAAAAATAAGCAATAAAACATAAACTGTCACGCTGTTACAGGAAAATCATCAACATCAATGGGTTATGGGGTATGGTCTGGCAGAGTTTATTATTTTTGTCATTTTTCCATAGCCTTTTATCCCTCATATGTCACAGCAATTTACTATTTGTTTTTTATTAATTAAGGAAATGTCAAAGAATACTTATTGCCTATTTGTAGATTTATTTAATTTTATGAATTGTCTTGCAACACAACCTGGTAACTTTTGTCACTTAGCTTACTTATCTTTAAAACAAACATTCAACTTGAGTTGCTTTAAATTTAACTTCTATTTCGGAAGAATAATTATATTAATACAACTCATTATGTTATTAAACATCACTACATTTCTCTATACACATACAGTTTGTAAAGCATTTACCGGTGCAGGCCAGAGAACAAACACATGGAGCACTGGGGATTAAAAACAAGAGCTCTTTTAATTTAAAGAACAAAAAGCAAAGTTAGCAAGTTTGGGGAAGTCACTTGTTGAGGAATGGCCGAAAAGGTAGCTTTGTGACCTCCGAGTGTAGCAGCAGCCAGGAGGAAGCAGCAGGGCTGAAGCAAGCGCAGACCTTTTCTCAGCGGTTTGTTCCAGGATGAAGAATCACTGGGTTCTACAAAGGTGCATCCAGAACATTGTACTCACTCACAGCTTGGCATTGGTTGGTTCTTTATTTGGGTGCCACAGTGAGCTGAAACGCCCATCCATTCTGTGCACGAGTTGGAGCTGACCGTGGTGCTGAACTTGTGCTGTGCAGATAGTAAGAGGTGCTGACTCTAGGCCCGTCGTCACAGTATATAGCATTTTGTAAAGTCTTAATATGATGCTTTCGCATCAGACATGTTCAAGAAGTTAAAAAAGGAGTTCAAGGACAAAAAAAAACTTTAAAAGATGCAGTGAGATCTACTTTCCCATATTATTGTAATCAAGGAACAACCTCCAATTCTGAAAAGTAAAGACAATGCTTTAAATCCCCACAGATGTTAAAATGGCCAACAGAAATACACACTTACACATGTTTACATGTTTATTGCATTCATGAAAATCTTTATGTAACTCAGTTCAAATTATATTAAGCTGTTAATTTATGCATATTAAATTAATTTGTACATAATTATAGTTTGCAGGTGCCAAACTGCCAGTTCCCCATCTCTTTAGCTTACCATCTAACTAGAATTATTATTTAACTTACAGTACTGTAAGGACTGTAGGGGTTGATACTGGATGTAGGCAAGATCAGTCAAATGCAAGGTAACATTAACATATAAGTAATAACGAATAATATATATAATTAAATAATATTAAAATAATATTAAGAAATAATGTTAGCCACCTTAGTATTTTAGCTACGCTTAATATAAGCTAGCTAGCTAGCATATGGTAACTGAGGTACAGTAATGTTCCAAAGGGTTTGTCCAGTTTATGTACGGTCTATGATAGTAATTTATCTGCTGCTGTTTACTATTTGAATTAATTAGGCAATTATGATTTTCTTTATCATTTACTCTATTATTTGTTTTAAACGGTCAACATCTGCTAATTACATCAACCAAATGGTGGACTCAAACAAAAAAAAATGGCATGTTGGTTGCCAAGTGATTTATTTTATCTAGATGTAAATACCAAGAAATGAAAATGGAAATTATGATCTATCATTTTATCATTGTATGATTTGGGATGCAATCATTTTTAGTGGCATTTTTGTCCCAATTATAATGAATATTTTTTCATTTTTTGGTACCACCTCTAGTGTTATATGGATTAAAACATCTGATAATACCAACTGAAATGAATCTCGATGGATGGTGTTAGACTAAACTCTGACTCCGACTCTCGTGCTACTGCTGTTGTTTGCTTTCAGTAAGAGACACTAATTTGTTCTGTGTCAAGCTCCTTTAACAGCATCATCTGAGTGTTCCATCAGCCCCATTAAGTAACAAGCAGTTTGTTTACTTTTGCTAGACTTGTCACTCTTGGAGCCAAACCTGCAATCAGTCTGTTTTGACTTTCATTGATTTGACTTATTTCAGACATAAAAGAAGAGTGCTTTGGGTTGAGAGCTAAAACTGTTGCTGATTTCTCTATTTCAGGCGTATTTCAGCACTTTAGAGCAGCACAGAGTTTAAAACTAATAATAATAAAATAAAAAAAAATCAGTTGGATAGAGTACAGTGATTTCCATGCTATACTGGCGCCTGAGGCACAGGCAAAATTGCAATGGCTTGGAATTCTGTATTTTGTATTTCTGCTACTCATTTAAGTCATTAAAAGCGAGAAAATTCAAACAATTTCCTTGCAGTATTCTTTAGTGGAATAATTGCAACTAAAGAAATAATAGTACAATGTCCAAAAGGAAAAAGAGCTAGAGCTGTGGTCCACCGCAAAAAGAAAGGATTAAAAGCTTTAGCTCTTTTGAATATGTTTTATCAAAGTGACATTCATGTATTAATCATGTCAGTGCCATGACATTTCTCAATGACTATTATTCACTATTCCCTTTATTCTAAGATGCTTGAAAGCTGTCTGCATATCATATTGATCTCTTTTTACTTTGCATATAAGGTTAAAAAGCATGGGTGACAGTAGGTCGGTATTGCCCGGAGTATTGGAACGAGCAGAGAGCAGCTGCCTGCCCAAACCCACATTCAAATCCGGGCATGAGAGTAGGGGCGCTCCGATCAGGGTTTTTGGGGCTGAAATTCTGACGGAGATCAGAATCAGTCACTTCCCGATCACCGATCGAGGGTGATCACTATCTATTGTGCAGTATTATTTATTTATTTACAATTTATAACTGGACAAATTAAGATTAAGGTCTGACAAAACTTCATAAATGTTCTTTATTGGTAGGCAACATATTCCGTTCTCTTATTATTTCATGTAGATTATAAAGAATCTGAATCTAATAGAAATGCCTATGATATAGAAATGCGAATGTTCTGCCATGGTCACTCATTATAATGTGCAGCACATGGAACCAGGCTCGAAGCGGATCGAAAAACTGCACCGATTGTTTTTAAATAAACACACACACACACACACACACACACACACACACACACACACACACCAGTCACTATGTATTTGGTGAGCCAATCACGGCTACTCATTAGTAAGCAGCGCGGGCAGGCATTTCTTTATAACTATCAGTATTTCTGCATTTTTTAGAGACTGTTTATTCCTCTTATCATCCAGCCGTGCCACACACTGTCCACACAGCCCGCATGCACGGAGCGGGGTAAGGTAAGCCTGCGCTGTCTCAGCCAGAGCTTAGGACCACTTTTTATTATTTTTTTAATATTATTCTTTTTGTGATAATGACTTAAGTGTTTTTACCCTGTGCAAGGTAGTGCTGGAGCTTTTTGAGGGCTACTGCTATAGGTGGAGTAATAGAGTGAGGGTCGACGTCACAAGATTTAGCTGTGGCCTTTCTGGATGATTTTTATACTCAAATTATTCACGCTGTGTGTCGAATAAGGTTAGTTGTGTTAAATATTGCAAATTTGACATCTTGCTTTGTATTTTGTGCCATCACAGTGATATCGTCTAGTCGAGAGACAACCGATCTGTAAAAAAAAAAATTGTAATCATTGGACCGATTTCGATCAGCGGCCGATCGATCAGAGCAGCCTTAAACAGAAGCACTTTCTGCAAGAAAACACGTCTGATAAGGTTGTCATCCTAAACAACACTTTCTCCTTGTTACCTGCTTCGAAGTCTTTCCAACCGTCCGTGTCGTGTTTCGGACTTTCATTACTGCTACTTATCGTGAGCATGAGCTTCCACCAATATCCAGTGCTGTGGGGTTTTAGCAGGCTGATGTTTATAATCACCCAAGTAAAATGTGCAGTAGAATTAGCTGTGATGGTTCATGATATTCTCATTTATTTCAACAAGACAAGCTGGGTGTGAAGTGACAAACTGGGATCCTCTGTAACCAGCACACAACTGCACGTGCCTGCCCTTCCTTACTTCCAGCACCTGTGAAAGGGTGCGATTGATTCATTGTTCTGGGATTAAAAGAAAACAAGAAATGTAGATTTTGAATGTTGTGCCAATTTCCAATAAGCCTGTTAAAGGTTGCACCTTAACCATTAAAACAAATCTTTTGCTCTAAAAATGTCTTTTAAGGATGCATGAAGCTGAGAAAATGTGAGCAATTTGACGAAGTAAAGGTTGTGGTACTGGAGGAGGACGGCAAGAATTCAAACCTGATAAGACATTTGGCTTACACTGCAAATGTGTGTCTGTCTGGAGGAAAAAAAAAAAAAAAAAAACGTTGGACGTATTCGTGGCAAACTTTAAAAAAAAAAAAAAAAGATAAAACGTTGGATTTTGGCCAAAGTTGCATTTTGCTGTCTATAACATTCAGCTCAGATTTAAGAAACCATAAATATACGGTATTTCACCAATACAACATTTCAGTTGCTTTTTAACCTTGCCCTGGCTGTCAGCCTACAAAAAGCACCCAGTTTAACAAAGATGATTGTAAAAACAGTCAGTCCGCCAAAGGATCCTACTTGCTACAGTAAGTGTGATTTTTCTCACAGAGTGAATTTAATGCTTTGATCAAGTTGTTAAATAGATCTGCGCTCTTACTAGCTGTCAAGATGTCTATGATGCTCCTGCACTGAAGTTGGAATGAAATATTTAAATGCAACTTTCTTTCCTCCTTTTTACTTTATCGTTTAACAAGATCTTAAAATGCCATAATTTGACAGGTTCATCACTGCGAAAAACTGTTTTTTTTTTTTTTTGATTTCATCAAGGTTTTATTTATTTATTTATTTATTTCACAAATTACCATTTTCGCGTATTAAAAATTATGAAAGTATATAACAGGAGGAAAGGCTGCACGGGAAAGAAAAAAGAATCTCGTTTTTGGTGTAGGGTTTATACGGTAGATTTTTGTAGGCTGAGGCCACACTGCACACACCGTAAAATATTCCGGGAGTAAGACTTATAGAGGAGTATGCACTAACCAACTTGGTCCGCAGATTTCTTATGATGATCAATACATTTAACGACTGCGCCAGGTGAGGGATCATATACACAACAATGCACCAAACTCTTACAGCAAGAGCTGGAAGAAACCTTCCTGACAAAGACAAAGAAGAAGATTAAAAATAAAGAAACAAGCACGGATGCGGGACAGGCAGCAGCAGTTTCAATATGTGCATCTGTCATTTTTTTCCTACCAGTAGCAGAAATTTATAGTTACATCAGTCTGCACTACTTTCTCAAGATCTCCTTCCTAGTTTTATTGGAGGAAACATTTCCGGACATACTGGTAACACTTTTTTATTTTTTTGTGTGTCACGCGCTTTGTGTCGTCCTCTCGTCAACTGTTAAAATTACCATGCAAATAAAATAACATGTTCAACAAAGCACAGAATGATTAAAAAAAAGTGTTCAATATTAAACATAAACCTATGCTAGGAGTAGTAGCATCAATTTATGGACAGGGTGCTGAAGCAGCAAAACATGACGTTATATTGATACGCACAGGCACACTGCATTTCTTTTTTTTTTTTTTTAAGAAGGTTCTGTTGTCATGCAGTAAATAAACACAATAGCACCTAGACGTACAAACACCTTGCCTCATGTATTTTCACCATAAGAGAAATATCACATAAAAATCACATAAGGAATATGCCTCGGCATACAAACCCTTTTCAAAGTTCCACCCGGGAATCATTCTAAACATTCTTGCACAAGTGGAAAACCAAGTTTACATATTCTTTTTGTAGGTGATTCTTTTGCATTATGTGCCAGATTTTGAGAAAACATTGCACTATGGGTACCAAGAATGGTAGCAAGGATGGCAGCAAGAAAAAAAGGAGCCACTTTCAGTTTTGTTTTTAAAGCACACGGTTCCAAGAGGAATCATAAATTAAGGTTAAGTGAGGTTTAATGTCTATTCATTTCATATTGTACTTCATTTACTTTGTCTTTGCTAAATGTTTTGATTTGGTTTTATATGCAAAAAAATATTATAGTGTTGGAAATTGGTAATATTGGTAATATTTTTGGGTGGCTGGAACGGATTATCTGCATTTACATTACAGTGGAACCTCGGATTGCGTGTAACGTGGTTTACGAGTGTTCCGCAAACCGAGCAAAGATTTTTAATAAATTTTTTATCAGAAACCGAGCAAGTATTAGTTTACGAGCGCCGAGTATCATGTATCACGCATGAGACTCTTATTTTGACACCGAGCGTCACTCCCTCCTCACCTTTTCTGTTTGTGTGTGTTCGTTTGTTCTTAAAAAGTGATTCCGTTAGTATGCGCTCATGCCAGTGTCAGAGAGATTTCTTTTTTCCTGTAAAAAAAGTGTGTGTGTGTGTGTGTGTGTGTATGTGTTGTGAAACTTAAAAAGCGAGGTGGAGAGAGGGAGGAGGAGTGTTACTGTGTAAAACGAGGTGAGAGCAGGGGCTAATTCCACAATTCCATAATTTGAGTTTTCATTATTTCTTATGGGAAATGATGATTTGATTTAAGAGTGTTTTGGAACATGAGCCCACTTCCAGAACCAGTTATGCTCGTAATCCAAGGTTCCACTGTATTTCTATGTGAAAATGCAATTTACCATACAAATTTTCGCCTTAAGAACTCGCCTCTGGAGTGGATTAACTTTGTATGCCGAGGTTGCGCTGTAAACGCATAAATGAATAAATCTATATAAATAAAAGGTTTTGGTCTGTACATTGGTCAGAACTCGCTCTTTCAGTGATATCTTTACATTTCATAAATTGGAGAACTTGAAACCAGTCTCAAAACATTTCCTGTCTGACTGTCTGTACTGTATGTGTGTATGTCTCTCCAGCCGATTTAATCACAGCATCATGCAAAACTGGCTGAAGAGAGTTTAATAAAACTTTGCCAGTCCTTTGGTATTTGCCTAAAATTAAATCTGCGCCATAAATGAAATTAAAATGTTGAATGACCAGTTTTGTGCCAGATTATGCCACAGCCTCTAGCGATTATTTGGACGAATAAAGCCCTTTTCCCTCAAGGTGGGCGTGGCTAATGTGCCACTCAGCAGCGCCAATCAACACAATAGTTATTAGCATAGAGTATGCGGAAGACACTAGTGACGGGAAGTTTGAATCGTTTTAGTGACTGGGTTCTTTGAATCTTTTTATTTAGTCATTTAGTTCATTTAGTTTTTTTGATCAGAAATAAAATAAAATGTTACATTTTCAATAAACAGGCCGCCAACACGTCTACATATACAAAATTTGGCTATAGCTCCAGTAATTAAAATATTACAATGCAGCTAAGGACATATGATGATAAACAGAATGAGCAGCTCACCATCATATCTTCTGGTCCGAATCGTTTGTTCTTTTAAATCTACTGCACTGCATAGCGTCTATGGGAGTCACATGACAAAAGAATGAACGACTCGGACCTGAAGATTCGTTAAGAACCGTTCAATTCTGTTTCTTGTACCTACGGAGGTTTTGCGATGATTTGCGCACACATGGCCAGTAGAAAATGAACGAATCGCTCTCTGAGACTATTCGTTCTTCGAGGACTCGTTCAAAAAGAATGAATCGTTCATGAATGACCCATCACTAGAAATGACAGCGATGCATCTACAAGCTGACGCAATCCTCACAAACAAAAGCATGATACAGCATTGCTTACTCCAAAAAAACTGGTACGTATATTACACTATAAAACTGGACCTTGTGCCATGAATGAGAACAAAATGTTGAGTAGAAAGGGGAGCTACAGCATTAGCTTAGTTATACAGTATGCCAGATGCTGATGCTGAGTGTGGGGGAGTGAATCATGTGGAACGTGTTTGCTTTACTGGGACTCGCGTCAGGAGGACTCTGTTCTCGATCTGTTCCCCTCACAAACTTGCCGTTTCGAGTGCGCACCCCTCATAGTCTTTACAGGTTTCTGTGCCAACTTGCCACGCCAACTGGCTGCAACCAGTGCTGACCGGCGCAGATTAGGACCGACTCGCCGACCTATACTAAATCCTTTGTTGTGTGGCCCTCAGCCTTGGAGGTGTCCACCTGCACACGAGGACAGGACGAGAGAACAACAGGGTTCGTTCCCATTTCAGTTAAAGTGCAATAAAACCTCTGATCGTACAGGAGTTAATACGAGCAATTTAGCAAAACATCTGTTAGCCAAGAACAATATAAATCTCCTGCATTGCACAGCGTTTGAACGCTATGATCGCAGACTACCGTGCCTCACTGCCCCAGCCACCTGCCGATATGCCTTAAAGAGCTATACACTGATTACAATGATCACAAATAAGATGATTGAGGAACGCTAATTGCTTATTCACATGGAAGCATATGTGTTTTTTATTCATTTTTAAATACGATGTTTTTAACAGCTCTATAACGCCGTCATGCCGAGCATAATGTAAATTTCCATTGCTTTCTGGTTCGCCTTCGCTGAAGTGTTGTCCATAAACACCACGTAAGAAGGGCAGAATATTATCAAATGCGGTAAGAGAGTCATTACCTGCAGCTTTCCATCTCTCGCTGAGCTGTGTGAAACTGTGAACAAGGCTGCTGCAAATTACTTACACCCCAGATGTCATGTATTTCAAAAGCTTCCCTCTAGAAAATGCTTTAGGGCACTCAATGCCAAAACTGGGAGGCGCCACAATACTTTATTTCCAATGGCATATACTGTATGCTGAACCTGTATCATCCCATTAGATGTGTTTTTAATTGAATGATGAAAACAATAACAAGTGTTTCACACTTGCAATTCAAAACTAGCTGTCCTTAGTTAATAGTACTGTACATGGCAGAAACGTCACCACAAATGCTGGCAAGGTAAGTAAAAATGTTATCTTTTTTACCAGGGTGTCATTCTTGATGAATCAGCCTGTAGTAGCCATTAACAGGGAGGGTCTCTGACACAGTGAATCATTTTACCCACAGCTGATAAAAGGCATTATTCCAAAGTGAAACAAATGGCCAACATTTAAATGCAGGAAATGAACAGAACGAAATAACATGTTAGTCAATACGCCTAATAAATATGGAGTAATAATGGAGTGTAGCTCTGAAATGTTCCCTCTGGGCTCTTTAGTAGTCAGTCTCATGTTCACTGTAACTCCAACTCCAAATTAACTAGAAGAATCTTGAATCTGTCAATATTTTGTGTGATTGGCTTAGAAAGTCTCTCTCTCTCTCTCTCTCTCTCTCTCTCTCTCTCTCTCTCTTTAGTTTGGACACACGTTGGTCATACTTTCCTGTGATGGTCTCCATGAGTGCCAGTTTCATCATGGTGCTTGATAGATTTTACAAATGCACTTGACACAATACTGTTCTTGCAAAAATGGTTCCAGAACAGCTGACTCTCATGTCTTAAAATAACAACTGTTTTTGTTGTTGTTTATTACTTATGTATTATTTCATAAAATCCAAACTTGTATTCAAACTTTTGACTGATGCTCTTGATATAGATATAGATATAAATATAGGAGACACAGGCTTCCCTATTACGAGTAGTATGATAATGCACCCTGATAAATTGTAAAAAGGAAGAGGAATAATTTTTGGAACATGACAACGTGTTCAAGGTGTTAGCTTGGCCTCCAAATTTCCAAGAACATGAAAGTCACAATCGATCATCTGTGGGGGACCTTAAAGGATCTGTTGCCAATGTCTTAATACCTGACACCACAGCGTACCTTCGTATAGGAGGTCATGTGGCGTCCATACTGTATCTTGATGGGTCAGAATTCCTACTGTATATACTGTATACACGTATACTGGTCATGTATACCTTCTCCATCATAGGGCTATATTAATGCACTCAACTTAATTACTGCTTAATTCCAACTTTATTGCTACCCCCTAGGCTTTAAAAAGCAGGATCAAAACAATGTTGTATGTGACAAATAATTGTTGGTTTCTGTAAGGAGAAGCACAATGCCGTATACTCTTGTTCATTTATGCTGTAAATTCTCTATGGATTTGCTCTTCAACACATCTGTACTCATGCATACTATACAGCTGTCATGATCCGTTCCTGCGCACAATGGGTGATGAATGAATGAATAGCATGAAATGCACAGTGTTACTTAATCTACTATCAAAAAGAGTCCTTGTGCAATAGCAGCTTGCATTGGTATTTTATATTGTATATTATAAAATATAAAATATTGTATATTCAAATATTAATAGTATATTGTATTAAATAATCTGAACATTTGTACCGAATATTTATAGTAGTATTTATATATTTCTAATACTTTTCTCATTATTATTATTATTATTAACAACAAACACCAGGACACATTTCTAATGCATACAAATATCCATGGTAAATTGAATAATACTGACTTTATCTCTGACTTCTCATTTTATTAAAAGCTGCACTAATGAGAGTTGCAGTAATACTGTACATCAACGTAAACCCTGAACAGGTTAAAGTGCTTAAATGAATGACATACAGTACATAAGCAACACTAACATAAGCACTATTTCATTTATTTATTTATTTATTTATTTATTTTTACTGGATTAAGTTCTTGCCATGTGACCTATTAACAAAACCACTTTGCACGACATTTCCATTAGCAGATCCTGTAAATGTTACTGTACAAATGAGAATCCGAGCCTAGTCCAGGATCAGTCCTGCTCGTGGCATTGCAGAACAACCAATGAGAAGCTTTCACTTTTAACAATGCCCGGTGCGACAGTATGTTCCTGGTCCGCTGTCTGCTTTTCATCTCACTGACCTGGCTCTCTTCCTGGGGATCGATTTGACAGCTTCCCATAGTCAAGTGATTTAGCTCTCAAGTATACTTACTCTAAAGCCGTGGTGATGCAAGGCATAACGAGAGTGAAGAGGGATGATGGAAGAAACGTTGAGGTAGGAAGGGGTAGACATTCGGTGATAGAGATGAGGATTTCTCCTCTTTGTGAAATGAGGCAAATAACTCGCCGTGTTTTCAGAGCACACAGCTCATGCCAGAAAGCTTATGTAATTTCTCCATCTCTCCATTAACCGCAGGCTTTGCTGTGGAATTTGAAATGTGAGATTTACAGCTGGGTGTTTGATCAGGACTTCAGTTAGAGCTCTGATTCTCGCACTCATTGTTGAAAAATGTATAAAAGGTAAAACTATTTATTAATTATGTGGTTAGTTTAATGAATTACGCTTTGCCTGTGCGATCACGCTGTCTGTGCATGAATGAAAAAAATGACACAGACAGCGAGAAACTGTCCGATTTTTAGCCCGTTGGATTAACGCCACTGAACTCTACAAATGGCTTCCCCTGAGTCCGGCTTATTCACTGAATTCAGACTTCAGTATTTAACTCTCTCAGCATTAATATCTCTTTACTCCACTCTCATTAATATCCCCATGGAACATACGGTCCTGGTGAAGCAGAAAGTGGGATTTTTCTCAGAATTTGATAATCCAATTTGTCCATATCAATTTGCCTTTTTCTTTCTCCCTTTATTCTTGCTCTGGATATTAGCTCAATATTCAGTTAGTCATGCTGTACAGTCCAGGACGTCTGCTAATACAGTGCGCCGCATGACTGACATGTCAAATAATTTACAGAACGTGTACACTCATTGCCAGCCATTTGACCTTCAAACACTCTAGCAGCGAGCCCTCCCTGTAACCAGCTTAATAGAGCTTTTGATCTGAACCACTTCATATATCCGTCTATACCTTGTTTATTTTGCTCACTTCATTTCCGAACTAAATGCATTCAGCCCATGAAGGACCTACAAAACAAAATTGGCTCTTTGTCATATTCTGCCATGTTTAAAAAGAGGCAAAAAAATATCCATAATAGTGCTGAACTGCATGATTGATGAGTGCACTGTAAAAGACAAAAGATGAGGAAATAATGCTGGCAGACGGCCCTAGGTAGGTTTATGTGAAGAGAGGCGGTTATAGTCATTGAGAGCTTATATATGGTCTCTCGGTGACATTGGTATCTATGGGATGTTGCCAACCGTCTCTACCAGCTTTACTATAGTATGTGTTAGAGTTTTCTATTATGTCACGTGTTTATTTTAATGATTTGTTTATTTTTATATCACACATGACATTGGGAGGTAAGAGGTGATGGAAGAAGCATCAACTGTTACATCACAGTGATGCTGCACTTGGCCAGCTGGTCTGTCTTAGCAGCAGAACCGCTCTGCCTTACCCAGAATACACCATGCAAGACTAAAGAGTTTACACTACACTACACTTTTTCTTTTTTTTGCAGTAGGAAGCTTTTTTTTTTTTGACTTTCTTGTCCTATTTTTGTCTTCTCCACTGTAGACTCATAAACTTGCAATGCCCACGAGTGTCTGAGGTTTGCCAATGCCTGTAATGTGTACAAGTCTGTACTAATGTTAATACCCTCTCCATTTCCAGAGCAGGCACAGAGAAGGCAAGACGGTCAAGTGAATAACTCCGAAAATAGAAAATGCTATGTATGATGTAGACCAGTTTTGATGAGCTTAATTTATCATAGTACCAGCGATATAGCCAAGTCCTTTTCAGGTGAGTCCAGAAGAAGACTATAGATTTATCAAGAGATGAAGTTTTTTTTTTTTTTTTTTTTTTACAGAAAGAAAACAAGACCAAAATTGCAAGAAGTCTCTTTCCAGGCTCTATTGGTACATAGATATACAGTACATACTGAGAAAAGTATAATATCATGATAAATATGATATTCTTTCATAATTTCATAATTCAGTTTCAGCTTAATTTAATTTACAAAGTGAAACTAATATATTTCAATTATTTTTATGTTTTAATTTAAATGATTATGGCTTACAGCTCATGTATATCAAAACTCCATCTGGAGTTTAAGTAAATTAGTATCCATACAGTATAAATACAGTATAGTTCTTGACATAGCACTTACAGAGAAAAAATGCCAATAGACTGTAAAATATAATCCGATATATTAAATTATACATTTACACACACACACACACACACACACACACACACACACATATATATATATATATATATATATATATATATAAGTAGATTTTTCTTTGTCTTTGCACCTTTTAATTTAGAAATAATGATTTAAAAATATGATAAGTTACAGGTATCTAATAGTGTGCTGTAGCCTAATCCAATAACTCAAGTTTAGTACAAGTTAATTAACTTTTTCAACTAAAGATGTTGTGCCTAAGCTTACTGTAGTATCAGTATAAATGACAGTCTTATTTGTTAATGCTTTTTTTAATACAGGGAACAGCAACAAGTTTTTGGCATGATGCAATTTATTATATATGGCATGCCGTTTAGGAAAATATTCTTGAGAGAACTTAATGAAAACTCTGAATATATTGAATGAAACGTGAGAATATTGAATGGATTCCAAATATATTGATTGAAAAATATATATATTGAATGAATTCTGAATATATGGATTGAAAACTGATATATTGAATGAAAAGTCTGAATATATGGAATGAAAAGTCTGAATATATGGAATGAAAAGTCTGAATATATTGAATGAAACATGACGTCATCGAAACCCAGCGCCATGAGTGGGTTGGATGAGTGAGTCGGCGAGAAACTTGGTTGCTGCAATTGTGAGAAATGAAGAGATGGTGAACACATTGATGAGTGCGTGTACGGCCCAAAGTGGTGGCACAAGCCGCACTCAGTACCAGACGATGGATGAAGAAATGTATTCGCTATTTCACCGCGGAAGACCGGTGTTATGCGCTAAAATGCCCCCCTGCCACAGATTGCACCCCTACATAATCTCTATCAAATATTATATTACAACATAAATTATGATATAACTATTATAATTAACCCTTGGCACGTGACAGGTGTCGAGACCATGAATACAAATTCTCATAGAATGTTTATTTTGTGGCACATTTATTTTACAGAGATTTGTCATATAATACAAAAATGCTTGCACTAAATAAATATTTATGATGAAAAATCTTTCATAATAATTTTATATAATGCTTTTATTAATAATTTTATATAATATAAATTTTATAATGCTTATTTTATAATCAAATCCATTTGGTCTAAATTGTAATTTCTAAATCATAAACCTAGAAATTTCTGTTCTAATATAATATTCGACGGAGATTAAATGGGGGGGGGGGTGCAATCTGTGGCAGGGGGCATTTTAGCGCATAACACCGGTCTTCCGCGGTGAAATAGCGAATATATTTCTTCATCCGTCGTCTGATACTGAGTGCGACTTGTGCCACCACTTTGGGCCGTACACGCACTCATCAATGTGTTGACCATCTCTTCATTTCTCACAATTGCAGTAACCAAGTTTCTCGCCGACTCACTCATCCTTCTAAAGATGGCGCTGTGTTTCGATGACGTCATGTTTCATTCAATATATTCAGACTTTTCATTCATATATTCAGACTTTTCATTCCATATATTCAGACTTTTCATTCCATATATTCAGACTTTTCATTTCATATATCAGTTTTCAATCCATATTCAGAATTCATTCAATATATATATTTTTCAATCAATATATTCGGAATCCATTCAATATTCTCACGTTTCATTCAATATATTCAGAGTTTTCATTAAGTTCTCTCAAGAATATTTTCCTAAACGGCATGCCATATATATATATATATATATATATATATATAAACAAAACTTTTTTTAAGCAGAAATACAATATTGTATTGAGTGGACCATTATTCTTTCAAGACTCAACAACGCACTGCTTTTGGGTTTCATATGACCGTCTTCTGAAAAGACCTTAAAATATTAAATAATTGTAAACTGGACAAATAGTGTTTGTCCCTGTTTTGTTCAGTGACCACTATTTTTAATTAGGATTTGATCACCAGATTAAATTAGGTAATTCGTAGTGCTTTTAAAATGAATAAATAAATAAATAAATAAATAAAAAGTGAACTCGTTATTTAGCCACCCTATAGTCTTAGGAACACTTTCCTCCAAACGGTGTCATTTGTTATGTTTAGAGATAACAAATTCAAAAGTTTCACCCTGACCATCCAAACTAAGAGCACTAGTAAATAGTCTGTCCCAGTAGTGGTGTGTGAGTGCTTTTTTATGAGATCTTTTGTTGAAGTTTAAAGTGCAACCCTTACATTTATAAAACAGCTTTTAAATATTTTACTGCGTTTAATTCATGAACGCCGCACTAGATTATAATAAATCTGCTATAAGACTCTGTGGCTGTTTCTTGTATTCATTAATGTCGAAATGAAATAACATGCCGTTAGCTGCCATTGAGGAGAAGAGGAGCCCACTGGTGTTATGCAAATAAAAAGCAGTGTTACAGTAAATCTCATTGAACATAAAAAAAAAGACTATTTGTATTATGGGCTTGTTTGATTTGGGTATCTGAATACACTGTGTGCTTTATCACCTTTCACATAAAGCACATGAAATGGACTACAGTATGTTACACAAGGTCATTGTCTTTTTCTTTTTTTTTTGATGAGCTTTATTAACCGTTAATATTTAAATATTAGTTATTTCTGGATGTGGATGACCCAGGAACTGGGCATATGTCAATGAGATGATTTTAATAGTTTGAAAATGTTTTATCCGCACACAACATGCATTTTCTGAAGGTGCTTCTAATTATTCTTTATATAGTGAATTTATTGAGCACACTGGTGCACCAGGTGTTCTGGTGCCTTCCTATTGCACCAGCATTGATTTTTTTTGTTCAGTGATTTGTGCTGCATTGTCTTTTCGGTGGAATTGGACCGGATGGGTCGGCCTTTAGTCCCCGCAGGCATGGGTTAACCGTGGGTAATACAACTGATATATTATTTTAAATTATATCAGTTTATCATCTTTTGTATATCAGCTTACTGGGGTTTTCATTGATGATCAGTGCTATTCAATTCACCTGGGAGTGGTGGCAATGTTATGGCTGATTGGTGTATGAACAAAACCAGCATTGCAACTTTGCCACTGATTCCCAATGCTGATGTTATTTCCACAGAACCACATTAATTTTATTTTATTTCAATCCATTATACATATAGAAGCCTACATTTATACCATTTGATTTACATTTGTCTCTTAATAAACTTTACTATAGTTCACTGCCTGGTTAAAAAAAAAAAAGTCGATCAATTCAGAAAGTTAAATTATTGGTCGGCATCAAGAACAGAAAACAATTAAGATTTGAAAGATTTGATACAGTAGGTTGAGAAGTGTCCAATGCATCATTAAAACCTGTACGGACTGTGCTGAACCTTTAACCTCACGGAAGAAATGTGGTTAGAAAAGATTGTAATCAGGAAAGAAGCAAAAGAAAAAAAACATGTCATGTGGTCTGCTGAGTCCATCCTTTCTCAATTCCAGAGCGATGTGCTCGTCAGGGTACAGTACGTACCCATCATGCACAGGGGCAACTGTACAAGACTCTGGAGTCATGGTCATGATCTGGGGTTGCTTCAGTTGGTCAGGTCTAGACTCGGCAACATTATGTACCACCTGATGACCTGAATGTACTACAGTAAATGATCAGGTTATCACATCTACGGTGTTTTTCCTTCCTGATGACACGGGCATATTCCAGGGTTCAAATTAAGAAAAAAAATGGTGGTCCTCTTGGTGCACGAGCAATCATTTTCACGCATGCGCACTATAATCAAAGCTAAAGGCAGGCAGTGAAATCTTGGAGTGTGTGTCATGTTTTTTTGTTTTTTTTTGGATAGTGTATATTAGTTTGATAATATTCTGCCCTTTTTTAAATTCCAGTACTTATGAGTGCAGAAGTTTCTCAATCTCAGTTTTAAATCAAAATTCTTCACCAAACCGCAGTATAACTCATAATGATTCATTTATTAAGCAATATCTTGTTTTTTCCTTTATTCTCCTGCTTCCTTCCTGGCACCACTGCGTACACCTGCAATTTCATATCTGAGCCTTTCCTAAAAAGTGCTTGCATAAATTATGGCTATATTAAGTGTCTAAAGCTCACATGGAAAAAAAAAAGCAGTTAATTATACACATACAGCAGCACAGCATTATGAACTCAAAAATGCATACTTGAGATTTCTGAAAGCCTGCTGCCATTAAGTAAATGTTTTAGCTAGAGATTTTGTATATAGTTTACATGCAATCTAAGCTATAAACGAAAACAAAGAGCTAAATTAATCTACTCAGTTATATGAAATGCTACCAGCCCTCTTATTTTTTTTCGCCGTGTTTGGGCTGAATTAGAAATCATGAAGTAGAAACAAAATCACTAGTTAATTACATCTTTGTATGTGAAGTTGGTGTGTTTACATTTACAGCATTTGGCATACTCCCTTTTACAGAGCAACTTACACTTTATCTCATTGTGCATCTGAGCAATTAAGGGTTAAGGGCCTTGTTCAAGGGCCCAACAGTGGCAACTTGGTGGTGGAGGGGTTTGAACCTGGGACTTTCTGATCAGCAGTCAAATGCCTTAACCACTTTATTATTATTATTATTATTATTATTATTATTATTATTATTATTATTATCCTTGTTGTCCTCTACTAAGGATGAAGCATGGTGCTGACCAGTACTGATGCTGCTTTTTTAAGGATAAGAAATCATTTAAAGTCCTGAAATTGTACTCTACTCAGGGTGAAAATCACAAATTGGGTAAATTGGATGTCCTAAATGCATTATGTGATCCATGCAGGCTACCCTTATGATCCCAAGTTAATGACTGTGACCCTTCTTCGCACCATATACAGTCTCAGACCCCACTGTGTATTTCAGCGTCAATATATATCTCTGGCAAGTGTGACATGCTAGCCTTACAATAGAAACTAGCTACGATTGCTTCCATTTTTTAATTTAACATAAAGTCAGGATGCTGTATCTAAAGTACAGACATCTTACTGTATGCCATTCTTTTCTAAAAAATTAATCAATGCGGGGGACAAAAACAAAGTTTAAAATCAATGAAAAATAGAAATGCATGTAGCTCTTTCTTCCTAAGCTCTTTTTGTATGTCTACTTTCCCTTCGCCGCATGTGAATGAAGTTATAGCAGTTTTGCTACTAATCAGACAGATGTGGTTTCAACAGGATGTATCTCTCTCTCTCTCTCTCTCTCTCTCTCTCTCTCTCTCTCTCTGTCCCTTGCTCATTTGTGCTGATTTCAGCCTAAAGTAGCAGCATCGACAGGACACCGTCTCCATTTACAAAGCCCTGGCAGGCTTCCTGGTCATGTTCTGCCCAATACGCCAGCACGGATCTTGTTACAAAAAAGGGGTTCTTTTATAGTGTGGTTAGGATTGGCAACCTGAGAGAGGGGGAGTGAAAGAGCAAAATCGAATCTAATTAGTATATTAAAACTGACGATCTAGCTGGATTAATGGGGAGACTTTTATTGGTACTGTAGTCCCGTACTGACCCTTATAGTGCCCTTTTCTTGCAATCTTATATTGGCTTTGCAGTTTGGAAGGGGAAATGGTGGCACTAAATCAGTACACAACAGCAGATTCCTCACAGTGTTTGCTAAAATTGTAATTCTTACTCATTGGCTTACATTCAGGAGATTCAAACTGATGTTTTAGAGGCTGGGCTGGAGGGCTGCATCAGGTGTTCTAGTCCACCCAGTGCACCCAGTGGAGCCCTGGGAAATGATCTGAAGTTGATGTAGGCTTGTTAAACGACCATTTATGGGATTGAAAATTCAGTGTTGATTTAACGCTTAGAGTTATACCCTATGTGCCATTTAACCAACAGCTTTCCGTAAACATATTGTGTGTATCTCATTTCTCTTGTACATAAATTGCTTTTGCAAAGTTGTTTCTCTGCTTAACCACAGTGCCTACTCTACAGTACAGTGGAACCTTGGATTGCGAGTAACGCAGTTTACAAGTATTCCGCAAGACGAGCAAAGATTTTTAATAAATTTTGATTTGAAAAACGAGCAAGTCTTGGTTTACGCATACACCTCTTATTTTGACACCGAGCGTCACTCTTGCGCTGCGGAATTGTGGGTAATCGTCTCCCCTGCTGGGTCTTCACTTGTGCTCGTCTGTATTAAGTGCTCGTCCCTTACTTGTATGATCAACATCTCCCTCTCTGTTTCAGCGTCTCTTATGTGTGTGCATGTAATTTCACACACACACACACACACACACACACACACACACACACACACACACAGACACTCTCTCGCCTTTTCACCCCCTCCCCGGCTTCACAAACACACAGTAACTCTGCTCTGTCGCGATTCTTTTCAAAGTGATTCTGTTAGTATGCTGTCACGCCAGTGCCAGAGAGATTTCTTTTTTTCCCATTAAAACAGTGTTTCCGTTGTGTGTGTGTGTGTGTGTGTGTGTTTGTTGTGAAATTTAAAAAGTGATTCCGTTAGTATGCAGTGACACCAGTGTCCGAGAGATTTCTTTTTTTTTCCCATTAAAACGGTGTTTCTGTTGTGTGTGTTTGTTGTGAAACTTTAAAAAAATCGAGGTGGGAAGAGGGAGGAGGAGTGTTAATGTGTAAAACAAGGCGAGGGAAGGGGCTAATCACGCTCACACACACACACACACACACACACACACACACACACACACTGTGCATGCGCGCACAAACACTTGTCTGTCGGGATTTATTTGTATTTTTAAAGGTAAAGGCCATGTTAATTTGTTTTATTTTCACTTTATAGATTGTATTAATTATTTTTGTGTTTAATTTTTGGGGCTGTGGAACGGATCATTTGAATTTTCATTATTTCTTATGGGAAAATTTGAAGATTTGGTTTACAAGTGTTTTGGAACACGAGCCCACTTCCAGAACGAATTATGCTCGTAATCCAAGGTTCCACTGTATCTCTTATAGTTCTGTTGAGTATATTACATGATGTACGAGAATGTATCTCATACAGGATATTATGCGATGCCTACCTGTCATTTATTACTGCTGAAGTGAATGCAATGGCAGTAACAGCATGTAACAGTCTTTTTTCTGGTTCAGTTTCATTTCTTCTACATATTCCTTAAACACATTCTAACCACTCGTGGGAGCCGCTATGTTGCACAGGAAGTATTATTGCTTCACAGTCAGACAAAAAACATGTCGTGCTTTGTTCAACATGAGTTAATATATATTTAAACTCATTATATTAAAGTCTTTTTTTTTTTTTACTGGCAGAAAATTGGAATGTGTTGAATTTTGTTGCACACAAAACCTTTTTACCCGCACATGGTTAAAGACATAAATATAAAAACTAAACGTTCAGTTTAAAAGGAACATCCTCTGCCAGTTTCAGTTCATCATGTTTTGTTATGTAACACGGCTTTTTGTTTGCACAAAATTTAGAAGTTCTTAGTGTATAAAACAAGAATATACAGTGTTTTTTACCTTTAGGAAGATCATTTCCATAAAGAATAATTAAAAAAAAAGGGTTTATCAATGTTTGATTGGTTGTCAATGGACAATTGTACAAATAAGTGCAAAGAACACTGCATACTAACTAATATACAAAATATAAGTATTATTCACACATTATATATAATATAATATAAAGTTTCATATGCACAATATAATTGATGGATCATACTCCATTTTGTTTCAGTTCATGTGTTCATTGGTAGTCAAAGCTTTAATGGTTGTTCAAAATGGTCTTATATCTGGTAGACTCTGAAGGAAGCAGTATACGTTTAGCACAGTCTAACCACTTTGTGAGGAAAGTTGTGGCGAAGTCTGGTAGTTGTTTTGCGAATGCTCTAGTACCATCTGTCTGTATTGTGGTCTTGCCACCGCAGAAGGCCGTGGCCGTGCAGACGCAGTGCTTGTGGGCAGAGAGTGGTGAGTGAAAGAGTTCATAATTTCAGCTATTCTCATAATCTGCTGTAGGGTGATAAGAGAGTGAATAGAATGGAACGGGGGATGTTTTACTTTCCTGGTCTGGAGGAAGAATAATATATTCTTGATTTAGCATGTGGTGTTAAAGGTCCATGGGGAAGTGGTACTGTACTGTAGGTCTTGACTTGATCTACAGTTGGTTTCCTCTAGTCAAGGATATTCTTTTTTGCAAAATCAAGAGATAGATTGTTGTCTGTTTTGTTGGACATCCAGTACGTCAGCTGCCACCTACATAAGTTCTCTGATGACTCAGAGAGCGATGACTCCAGTGCGCATCCACAATGGGAGTGACTCATAGTCCAGGATGACAGCAGAAAACTTTGCCTAGTGATGCAACGAAAAACCACCTGGGGCTCAATGATAACAAGACAAAGGGACTGATAGTGGATTACAATTCATGAGCAGGGCATGGAGATGGTGCATTAAATGAAATGTATACAACAGGCCACTGAGGTCTAATGTGACCAGCAACTACTCTATGCTGTCATCAATCAGGATGGAGAGAGTAGCTTGTCTTAATAAACTGGTCAGGTAGGCCAACTCCATCACAGGAGTCTAATCAAGTCTAATCTCATTGGATTGAACAACAGAAAAAGAGGAAGGTAACAGTTTTAGACCAGATTGTAAACAACTCTGCCCACCTTGCCCAAGTAGTGACATACAAAAGCACTTTTAGTCAGCGGCTCATCCTACCATGGTGCTCGAGGGAGTGCTGTTGGGGATCTTTTTTGCACGATACGATCAGGTTTTAATGCCTCCATGTGTCAGTGCCTACTCCAAATGTGTCATCATGTCTTCAGTGTTGTGATCCAGTGAGTCATCCATTCATCCAACAGTACAGTACTGTATATAAACATCTTTCCATCTACAGTATATTAATGCTATGGATTTTTTTTGTTTGTTGTATTATTCTTATACAGAGGGCAACTTTTCATATGAGATTTCAGGTAGCTTAAAATGTAGTATATTATGAACAAGACATTTCTGTATGCATTGTTACAGACAAACTAATATGCCTAACCTATAGCTCCTTTCAATCCAGTTGTCTGTCAGTTCCAGATATACTTAGACCAGTTGAGTGGTACTCAAATTGGAAATGCATTTCTTTATTATAAATAGCTATGAATATAATTCATAGCTGCGTATAAAGGATTGTTGTGATACGTAATGCTTTTTCAGTAAATAATTAACAAGTATACATTATTATTATTATTATTATTATTACTCACTCACTCATCGTCTATACCCCTTTATCCTGTATACAGTGTCGTTGTGGTGTTGGAGACTAGGTGGGGTACACCCTGGACAGGGTGCCAATCTATCTCAAGGCACACACACATTGACATACACCGGGAAATTTGGGACTCCATACACACAGAGGGATCAAACCCGGACCCTGGTGGTTCAAGGCAACAGTGCTGACCACTAAGCCACCTTTATTAATATTACTATGAAAAATAATTAAAATGTAAGGGAGGGAAGAAAAAAAAAATGATTAAGAGCTGTTCCAACACCCATATAATCCATATAATGTCACTATTATAAAGAATTAAGAGCTACTGTATTCTAAAGATACTATAATTACCATGCAGATGTCATGCTGGCTTGTACGCGAAAATAATGGAGGAAATCATGCAACATGTACTTCCAAATAGAAAAAGACAGTATACTGATCTACTTTCCATAATCATATGATGTGTGTCATTTTTAATTTCTCGACCGTACCGAGTGATTATGCTTCATTTTCAGATAACTGGAAAGCCTGGCTGAGTTAAATAACAGATTGTTTACAGCTTGTAATTTAGAGCGAGCTCATGATTTTGTCTGATGCTGTCAGTTTCTGACACAGCACTGTCAGAATTATGATAAAACATCTGGCAGGACATTAAGCAGTATGTATCCTGACTGCTGAAAATTGTTGATTAAAATAAAATGCAGCAGATTTCTCAATCCCAAAGTTTGGAATGAAGATCAAACGCTCTGTTTCGTGTCAAAAGAAACAGGTTTACTTTTGGAAGCAGGTAGTATATGATTGATTCTAGCCAAGCATATTGCGGTATAAGTTCTGTAGCCTGTTTCCTTAGATGAGGTAACAGTTTGAGCTGAAAGATTACGAGTGGGTTTTTTTTTGTCTGCTTCTATTAAAATAACTTGCTTTGATTGTTCTCAGTATTTATAGTAAGTGCATCAACATTCTTACACACGGGGGTACAATCTTAAGTCCAGACTATTCACAGTTTTGACATGTCATCTATAGAATTACATTGGAGGTAATTTTATCAGTGAATCCACTTTTTCTTATAAAATATTATTGTAATAATCAGTTTTGTGAGAAAAAAAAAACTGATCATTGTACAGTGTAATAATTTCAAATGACGTTATTTTCTAGGTATATTTAAATAATGATTTAAACCTGGTTATTTTTTGTTTTATTAATTTATTAATTCATTATTTACCTGTAATACAATATAATACATTTTGAGGTTTGTTTATTTATTTATTTTGCGGTATGATGAACTCATACCATACTCATACAGTACCATAGGTATGACGAACTCTCAATACAATACATTGGTCATATGTTATAATTTATTCATGAAGCATTATAAATTGGACTGTATTGATTTATTATTTATTGGATATAAGTCAATAGCATGTAAAGTAATATAGTGCAAATATGAAAGAACAGGAATCAGGACACTGGTTTCTCACCTACCATGCGGAAGGCCGGGTTCGATTCCCAGCCAAGGCCCAAACCCCAGCCACTGGATGCAGTGCCGGTCTGAGGGTTGCATCAGGAAGGGCATCTGGCGTAAAACCTGTGCCAAGCTGTTGCCCGGATCACCGTGACGACCCCTTAACATGCAGACAAAAGACTAACAACAACATAAAAGAATAAAAAATCACATGTTGAGTAAATATGTAAATATATAAAAAGTAATAATAATAAAGGGAATAGTGTTGATTGAAGAAGAAACTTTCTTTACTTCTTCACTTACAGCTCTTACTGTACATATACTGTAAGTTCCAGAATCTTTGAGGTTTTGTAATATGATTACATTATTCAGTCATAGTATAATTAAATATTTATCGTATACATGTACACTATTAAAAAATAAATAATATATTTATTATGTCTCAACTAACTAATATATTTATAATGTCTCATAATATTTATTATGTCTCAACTAATTAACTTCAGTCTCACAAAGACTAATTTGAGAAGTTAAACATCTAACCTCTGGAATAGATTCAATTTATCAATAATTGAATAATCAGTACTGTATAAAGTAGGACTGAGATTCGTAGGACTGAGTGTCTTAAACACTTCTAAACCAATGTAAAGCAACTTTAATAGCAGTAGTAATAGTCAAAGTAACTATTTTTGAACAGCAACTTGTGTCTAATTTAAAACGAAATTCAAAAGGTGTTATAATAACAGATTCTGCACTTACTCAGAGCGCCACATGTGTCAACGCTTGTGCTAATAGTGTGAAATTGGATTTGAGTTAGCAATCAGAGGCAGCGAAAGCTTGCACCGGTTCGAGAAAGCTCTGTTTTGATCTCGCTTATCAGTGGACACAGAGCCGGTGCGAGCCCTAACAAAAAGCTAATTAATGCATAACCACAGCAAACCCTCCAGAAAGGAAAGCGTATATACAATCTTCAGTCTCGGTAATTACTCATTAGACTCTGGGCCATTCAATTCGATCTGGCGTCATTAGCCGCTTTATAGGCTGCATCTGTGCCGGCGTGCGAGGGAGAGGATTACAACTCAATGCTGTAGCTGTCTCCGTGTCTTCAGGTGCAGATTTCGGCTCCCATTTAAATGAAGCCATCACAATCGGTTTTGCCACCTGGCCGAGCTTAGCTTCAGTGCCGCACAATCCCTTAGGAGGCAAAACAATGTGCAGAGGTTCTAAAAGGATGTGATACAACCACATGATATCTAAGGAAAATGTATAAAAAATAAAAAAAAGCCGCTTATTTAGTAGCATATTTAATTAAGTGGGTGGGCAGCAAATGTTTTTTGCTTGTTTATTTGTTTGTTTTATGGATTATGCATAAGCATTTCATGCTTAATATGTCACTGAATTAATCTCAAGCACGGACAACACCAGTTAACGTTTACAGGCTTGAAAGGATTCGCCCAAAGTCATATTTATACAGTAGTTATGAATAGCTGATGAGGGAAATGGTACTGTAAGTGGTCATGGCTTTACTTTCCATGTTCATCTGGATGAATCTGAAAAGAATTCCTGCATCCATTTTGTCCATGTTTTCCTCCAGACAATTTTTCTTTTCAGATATTTAAATATAAATACTTAAGAAAATAATAACCCTTCTTCTCGTTAATTTGTTCGATTCTGAGCCGCGTATGTATCTGTATCTGCCCGGCTGCGATTACACACAAACACTCTTTATCGCATCGTAATACAGTTCGTTTAATTTTACCACCCCAGTTTTCTCACTCTCTAATTGCTCTGGAGATTCCCCTTGCCTGTATACTTCAGTCTTTTATCTTACAGGACTATGCAGTATTGTACATCAAAAACATGTTGCTGTCAGCTCCCCTGGTGTCTTCCATGTTTTGTTTTTTTTTTTTTTTTTTAAGGTTGTTTTGTAAGTAGTGCAGACATAAAGCTAAAATGTTATGCTGGTAGGAGTTACATAGTCTATACTGTAGATTTTGCAGCAGCGAACCATGCGTTTTAAAAATGTTTCAAGTTTTATTGTCATATACACTGTAAGGAAACATTTCCCCCCCCCTGGACAATGAAATTTTTCCTTTGCTGTCCCCCTAATGAATGCGGCTAAAAAAGTAGAAAATAAGCATAAAAATAGAATAAAATAATAAAAATAAACATGAGTATAAAAAGAATAGGTATATAAAACTGTATATATATCAAACATAGAATTAAGCCAAAAAATTAAAAATATGAAAAAGTGTGAAAAGTGTATACAGTGTAACCTTTGATTGGAAGCATAATTCGTCCCAGAACCGGGCTCGTATTCCAAAACGCTCGTAAACCAAATCTAATTTTCCCATAAGAAATAATGAAAACTCAAATTATTCCTTCCACAGCCCCAAAAAATAAATACATAAAAATAATTAATACAATCTATAAAATAAAAATAAAACAAAATTAACCTGCACTTTACCTTAAAAAAAAAAAAGTAAAAATAAATCCCGACAGATAAGTGTTTCCGTTTGTGCGTGCAGGCGCCCTGTGTGTATGTGTGCGTGGAATTAGCTCCTTCCCTCGCTTTGTCTTACACAGTAAAGCTCCTCCTCCCTCCCCCACCTCACTTTTTAAGTTTCACAAGAAACACACACACAATGGAAACACTGTTTTAAGGGAAAAAAAGAAATGATGACACTGGCGTGAGCGCATACTAACAAAATCACTGCTATGAAGTAAAAAACAAACAAACAAACAAAAAAATAAACAAGCACTTTACCTTTGAAAAGAATCGTGACAGAGCTGAGTTTCTGTGTGCATGTGTGAAGCTGGGGAGGGGCATGTTAAGGCGAGAGAGTGTGTGCATGTGTTGGTGTGTGTGTTGGTGTCAAATTATGCGTGCGCGCACACACATAGGAGAAACGCTGAAACAGAGTGGGAGATGTTGATTATACCAGTAATAGACGAGCACTAAGACCCAGCAGGGGAAACGATTACCCACAATTCCGCAGCACAAGAGAGAGAAAAATCATTGGCTCAGTTGTGAACATGTGATGCTTGGTGTCAAAATAAGAGGCGCATACGTGATGCATGATACTCGGTACTCGTAAACCAAGACGTTCACTCGCTTTGCAAGTCAAAATTTATTACAAATCCTAGCTCATCTTGCGGAATGCTCGCAAACCACGTTACTCGCAATCTGAGGTTCCACTCTATGTACAGGACAGACCATTCAAAGAGTTTTCTTTATTGTGTTCTTTATTGTGTTCTTTAGCCCAAATGCGTCTCTTCTGTTTGTTGCCTGTCCTTAGCAGTGGTTTCCTAGCAGATATTCTACCATGAAGGCCTGATTCACACAGTCTCCTCTTAACAGTTGTTCTAGAGATGTGTCTGCTGCTAGAACTCTGTGTGGCATTGACCTGCTCTCTGATCTGAGCTGCTGTTAACCTGTGATTTCTGAGGCTGGTGACTCGGATGAACTTATCCTCCGCAGCAGAGATGACTCTTGGTCTTCCTTTCCTGGGGCGGTCCGCATGTGAGACAGTTTCTTTGTAGCGCTTGATGGGTTTTGTGACTGCACTTGGGGACACTTTCAAAGTTTTCCCAATTTTTCAGACTGACTGACCTTCATTTCTTAAAGTAATGATGGCCACTCGTTTTTCTTTACTTAGCTGCTTTTTTCTTGCCATAATACAAATTCAACCTCTTTGAATGAGAAGGTGTGTCCAAACTTTTGGTCTGTACTGTGTATACTGTAAACATATTTAATGTGTTTATTACACAAGTGTTTGGTAAAGACAAAGCTGCAATGGTTTGTGCAAATAATTGTGCAAATGATTGTCTATGATTATTATTGTGCAGATAAATTGTGCAAAATATGCAATGAATGTCCAAGATCTGTGTCAGTAGTTGGAAACAGTTGAAAATACCTGTTTTAAATTGTGAGCTCCTTCTGAAAAAAAAAAAAATGCAACTGAACAACTAGTGAACTGCAATTAAACTTGCAACATACACAATATTATTCACAATTATTAAGTATTATATTCATTTGCGTAGTACTGCCTAGACGAAGTGTCTTTATTTTCCCTCCATTTAAGAAATAATATGTAGGTAAAATTTCTATCCATTTCTGTGAAAAACCTGAAGATCCACTCACCAACGAAGCAAACTGTATTTCATGCAAGAGAACCAATAAAACATATAGTATGGTTGTAATTGGTGTAGTAATGTTTAAGTTGTGTGGAACAATTCATGCATTAAGTACGAATGGAATATTGCAACTGATAAGTTGATCTTAGTAGACTTTTTTCAACTTTGTTGTTAAGTAATAAAGATAAAAGATTTTTGGAACTTTTTGGAACAGCTAAAAAAAAAAACAAGAGCAATTAAAAACTGTGCAGGTCTTATGAATCCGGCGATAACCGCGCGTGGGCACACATGCAATTAATACGAAACTAACTAATTAATTAAAACAAAACTAATTAATATCCACAGAATCACACACTAGGTGGACGCTGAAAACACGACCTTCTAAACCAATAAGCAGGAAAAGATGCGCCTTACAGAATCCAAGGGCAGAACATTTATCAAACAATAAAAATATTATTTTAAATAAAGAAGAACAAATATGACATATAATGGTGCTGATTACTTGATAACTTCTTCTTTCTTTTTTGAACGAAGAGGGGGAATAACACGATAATACAGGTGAGCCGTACTTTACTGAATCCAACAGCTTCTCCTTCAACCAGTCTTACATACTGTAACTTTTCACTACCTACTGTACAAAAACTCCCAGCTGCTCCCAGTATGCTAAATATACATTCTTTTTTTTTTAAATGCTAAATAAACTGGGTGTTTCTAATGCAGGCATAGTGACACGCTGATATCATGAAAGAATATTCTCTTTACCAGTACATGAAGAACAGCCATTTATTTAAAGAATCAATAATCGTGCTTTAATTCAATTACAAGGCATGAGCTATACAGTAGGTTTAAATTCGCAATGCCTCTGAGAAAGCCTCTAGTGTTCAGTAACAACATCGCAATCGTTGGGGGAAAAAAAGCTGAATTTCATCTCGCTTCCTATTTTTCACCTCGCAACACAGACATTGCATCAGAAAGGTTTTTGGAGGAATAGGAATGTTTGTAAGTAATACAGCAAGTCAAGTGACAAGAGGTGAGTCATTCTGTAATTTGGGGTACATTCCATGTCTGTGGATGATTTATTCTAAATATTTTCTTTCTTCAAAGATATTATATTTTATCTATTAAGGGAAAGCATGATATAATATCACGCAAATATTATGTGCGTCCTATCCTTCACTTAGTTTGAAAATTGTCTTGATGTTTCCCATATCAACTGATGTCATTCCTCTCTAATAAGTGTTTTTTTTTTTTTTTTAACTCACCCACTCAACATCTGCACTGTTTTATTCTGTATCCAGGGTCAGAACCTGTCCTAGGAGACTTGGGGCACTAGGCGATGTACACCCTTGACAGTGTGCCAATCCAATGTAGGGCACACACATACAGTACTGTACACACACAGGCAAATTGGGAATGCCAATTAGCCTAATCAGAGGAAACCAGAGTACCCAGAGGAAACACACCAAGCACAGGGATAATATGCAACCTCCATGCACACAGAACCAAGACGGGAATCGAACCCGGAACCTTCAAGTGCTAGGCAGGTAATAGGTCATCGTCTTTGAGCATATTAATTGACCTTGAGCTTACAGACTAGGTTATTTGAATACAATTTTTATTTTTTGTTCATGGTCAGCCAGGTGAGTCCGAGGGTCACAATAAGGAAACTGTCACCTACTCTGTGGTACCCAGTAGTGTGCATAATTGCTCATCTAGCGTTATCAGTGTACATACAGTGCTGTTCATCACAGCACGCATTATTCATTCATTTGGGTACACCTCGACTACTCCCTCATCCACACATTTTTAAAATCCAGTCGTTGTAAGTATAGTAGATAAAAAGCGGAGATATAGAGCTCTCTAACACGCTGATCAGGCAAGCAAGAGAACATTTGGAGAAGCAGATAGAAGCACAGTGCGAAGTTCTGTTAGTAACATACAGTAATTAACAAACTGCATAGTAAAACCATCCTTCACCTTAAAATAAAAAAAAATATTATTTCAGTTTGTATACTACAGATTCAGTTCACTTTCTAGGTTTATAATTACATAATGAAAATAAACAGAATCAGTGCAATAAATGTGCAAAATGTATAATTTGACACTATTTACTGTAAGTATATACTAAATGTGAAAATGCGCGCACTTGGACGATTTGAAAAAACATCTGTAAATGTTCATTTTAAACAGGGGCGCATGCAGAACTGAAGCTCATGTCCATCAACAAAGCCTTAATTATAGCTTAATTATATGGGCACAGAATGCATAATAATAATAATAATAATAATAATAATAATAATAAAGCATATTGCATGAACCAACATTTGATATCCTTCAATTCCTTTTTTTATTTGATAATATTAGCAATTATCTTCCAGCCTTCCCATTTTAACAGATGTTGCCATCTTTAGATCAAAATAAATAATAAAAACAAAATAATTCAAATGGACACTCTGACTGGAAATCTAGTTTTGGGTTACTTCTATTTAAACGTGCCAAGTTGACATTGTTAATACAAAAAGAGATGATTAAAAATCACAGCCCGTTAAAAAAAAAAAATGTGATTGCAGAGAATTAACTGATTAATCAGGAATAGTGTTATGGATTAATTGCCCTTTCTGCGTGACTTTGGCAAAAAGAATTCTGAGTAAGGAGAGAAAGCTGTTAATTGACAGAGTGCTTTGGCTTCTCTTTGTAACTTCAAATCCTTCTACAATATTGAGAGAATTTTAAGAGGACAGGAAGTATTTAATAACTCTAAAACAAATTTGAAGAAAGGAAGAAAAAAAAAGTTTCCCAGTAACACAAAGGTTTTAAACAAATTTTAGTGTTCTTAATATTTATAACGTGTGTATTAGTTGCCTATAATCTGAGTTTCTCATTTACATTAAATGCTTTTTGTCTGAAATGCTTCATATAGCGCACAATCTCTGTTTACTAAATGAATATTTGTAAAAAAATATTAATAAAATGTATATTTTTTTAAATAAAATTTATAAAAAAACGTTACATTGTTATATATATATATATATATATATATATATATATATATATATACATATATATATATATACATATATATACATGCATACATACATACATACATACACACACACACACACACACACACACACACACACACACACACACACACACATTTATTATTTATTTATATATTCACTGCCCTATCCACCCCTTCTTTTTTGTGCAGGGGAAATGAGGACCATTCAAAATGTGTACAACAATGCCTTTAAGAATGAATGGAAATTGAAAAAGTTTGATAGTTTATTAGTAAAAGAAAATTTGGTTAAATTAATTTTAAAAGTTACAATATCCCAAGGTGCCTTTTTTAAGGGTAAAGAATGGCTAAAGATTTGAACTCCCAAAATACAGTCTAATGATCGCATCAATCAATCAATCAAACAATTAATCAATCATTCAATCAATCAAAATGCCACAGGTGGAAAAAAAATCATTAAAATTATTTTTGCAAAAGTAAAAACTACTACTACTGTAATACTACTGCTACCAATAATAATAATAATATTTGTGAACTTGGTGTTCAGTTTCAGTGGTAGCTCAGTGGTTAAGGCGTTGAACTATAGTTCATGAAGGTCTCAGGTTCAAATTTGACTACCAAGTTGGGCCCTTGAGCAAGGCCCTTACCCCTAAACTGCTCAGATGTATAAGGAGCTAAAAATGTTAGTCGCTCTGGATAAGGGCGTCGGCCAAATGCCGTAATGTAAATGTAAATAATGGCATCCAGAAAACTGCATGCTAATGTCAGGTTTAAATTGGATCTCAGAGTTCAGAACATTCTCTCCCCTGTCATCTTAATATTCTAATCATAGCAGGTAAATCATATTCTGTACTTCATCTACGCCACACCGCGTCTTGTGGAAGCACAGGCACCGGGCTACACGCGCACCGTAATTTCAAGGAGGGAGCCGAAAATTGCATCTAAATGGAATCATAAGCCGTCCAGGCAGCCGCGGGCTCTGCTGAGTCTTGACCTTCTGTTTTAGCCAGGCTGCTATGGGATAATGAGAAAGCAGACCCAGGGAGGGCACTTTTTCATTGATGGCTTCAGAGCAATTTCATGGCAGTAGTAGGGATTGCTAGGGCTGAGAGTGGAGAAAGCAGAAACAGAAGAGGGAAGAAACATGGACAAGAGACAAGGCCATGCAATAAGCAGGGTGACATAATACAGATTTATAGTTCTAGATTTATAGATAGCATCCTCCTTTTTTTAAAGTCCATCTTCACATTTCTACTCTTACAGTGATATTTCCGCTTCCTATAGCTAAAATGCCTCTTGTAGCCCATTGAGAATGTTGCAATCACCACAGTGATGAAAAAGCCAGCTGTGCTACTGTGATTGTGTATTACGTAACTGCGCTTTTTGCCAGCAAGGAAGGGAGTGTGATTTGGGGGGGGTGGGTGCTCACTCTTATACTCAAGGAGACATTATGTGTATTGATGAGGATGGCAGGAACTCAAAAGGAGCATTAGTTGATAAAAGCTCAGAGGGAAGCCCCAATCTCCACCCTATTGACATGGAGCCAGGGGATGACTTGCAATCACTTGCCCCGAGTCAAATATTGGAAGGGGTTTTGATTGCAAGGCTCTGATGTAAAGCTTGTCGATTGATCTTCAGGTCCTCATTGACACTCACATCTCATTTAGTTGGATGCGAGAATGAAATTCCGCATCGGTCGGATTTCACATGAAACGGCGTTATTACCATAAATAATTATTATACAGTTCCAAGATATGTGCAGCTTCTCATTTTTCATATTTCACGGCTTTCGGTGTTCTCTGATTGGTCCCAGATTGTTATTTTAGGCTTAACAAGACAGGTGGTTAGTGTTCCTTCTTCCTTCCTTATGCTCTAAATTATTCTCCTCATTAAAACCATCTTTTTGATGGAAATGGGAGATCTGTTACAGACTTTGATGATGAAAGCTCACACAACACTGTGCGACCTGAAATGATTTTTTCCCCTAAGATAGTAGTTATGCAAATTCCAATTGGACATGGCAAGAGGGCTCTTATTTAATAAAATTTACACAATTTTAGGATTTTTATTGACAATGTTAAACAAGACTTACAAATCAGGTAAAAAAAAAAAAAAAGTTTTAATCACTATACCTTCTCAATACAAATTCTTCTTCTTCTATTTAATACAGTACATTGTCCTCCCCAGAAAGACAGCTCCATATACACTCATCCCCTTTTCTGCTATGTGCGTTGTTCTGTTTGAAGGTTTCTAATCACTTTCTAATTATCATCACCATTAAAATCATTCCAAAGTGCTTGTGAGACACTTTGGCTCTCCATTGCGTATCTTTTTTCCCCGCTAATAAATATATTTAATTGATTTTATCTAAACACTTCTCTACTTACAGTATTTCCTTAATGTTAAGTATAAAGTCAAACGTGCACTAAAAGATTTTATTGCACATTAATGAACTTGAAAATGTCACCATCGACAGAAAGCGAGGGTGAGGAAAAAAAAAAAAAAAAAAACGAGCTCAACTAATGTGAGATGTAGGGAAAGGGGGATGGAGGTCAGCAAAAATATCAGTGTAAAACAGTTATATATGGTGTGTGGCAGTGGTGGCTCAGTGTGGAAGATCGACGGTTCGAGCCCCAGCTCCACCAGGTTGCTGCTGTTGGGCCCTTGAGCAAGGCCCTTAACCCTGTCTGTTCCAGGGGCGCCGTAAACATGGCTGACTCTGCGCTCTGACCAACAAGAAGCTGGGATATGCAAATAATAAAGAATTTCACTGTGCAGTAATGTATGTGTGACCAATAACATACATGTGTGACTTAACTTAACTTATATACAACTATCACTCACTCATCCCTTAATCCACTGATCCAGTTCAGGGTTGTGGGAGGCCTGGAGAACATCTTACGCGAGGGACTAGGTCTACCCTGGATGGGATGCCAATTCATCTAGGGCAGAGGCATGCACATACTCACACACTATGTGGAATTTGGAAACGTCAATTAACCTAATCTGCATGTCTTTGGACTGTGGAAGGAAACCAGAACACCCGGATGAAACCCACCCCTTAGGAGGAAACCGAAGGCTGTAATTGACCCCTCGACCCTCGGAGTGTGAGGCCACGGTGCTAACCCTTACACCACCGTGCTGCCAATTTAACAAATCTTTGCCACGTACCTACTGTTTCTTTTCCTAGACGGTGATGTAGAAGCAGATCTTGCTTTTGAAAGAAAAAATACCAATCAGTAAATGAATGACTAAAGTTACACTCTAAACCTATTTTCTTTCACAACACGATCTGTTCTGTCAAATCTCCTCAGCACATGAATTTTTCCAGTCTGTTCATCAACTTTTTCTCAACCAAACCCTCCTGTAGCCCTGCACTCTGACACACTCGTACTGTTTCGTAGCCAGTTCTGACAGCTCATCATGGCACTAATAAAAGCACACCTTGCTGTTCTCACAGTTACAGCTGCGTGTGGTTTGAGCACCATTTACGTGTCACTCTCGGATTGTGTACAAAGAAGATCAGAGGCTGCCAGGGTTTCCGTGCCAGGTGTGACGGGTCACTGATGTGTGCTGCGATCCGATGCTGCTGTCTATTTCTGAACATCACCTGCCGCAAGGTGCGACGAGACGAGAGCAATTGGAGTAAAAAAAAAATTGATGGAGACACGTAACCGAAGCAGTGCACTTGTGTTCTGAGGATCCTTAACAAGAGCGAACAGCAGGAGCAGCATCATTGTAAGATGTGTCAAGACCGGAGGCAGAACAGGAAGGCTGTTGCACTTGCTCGATAGTTTATGCACTGTAGAAGATGATTTGTGCCCCCCACCTGTCTCAAACCATAAAGTTAAACCAGACTTGTTGCAGTCATAGGTCTATTAATTTAAAAGTAAAACGTGGATAATGGGCGGCACGGTGGCATAATGGTCAGGGCAGACTGTTCGATTCCAGCTTTGGGTCTGTGTGCATGGAGTTTGCATGTTCTCCCTGAACATGGTGGGTTTCCCTTGGGTACTCCAGGTTCCTCGTGCAGTCTGAAGACATGCAGCTTAGTTTAACTGGTTAACAGGTATGTGTGTAGCCCTTGCGATGGATTGGCACCCTGTCCAGTATGTACCCCACCTCATGCCATGACTCCAGGTCCAGTATGCCTTTTTCATCATTGACAAATCTCTCAAACCACATTTAAAAAAACAAGCCTGCGAATGGGTTACGGGTTTAATGTGAGTAACATTCCAGTCTCAGAACTTTTTAATTTTTGCTAAGCCTTAACTTCATGAACTTCATTTATCAACTATGACTCAAAAAGTGGAAAATGCTTTCATAAGTTCGATTCAAGCCAACAATTCCCACCACATTTTTGTACTTATGTATCCACAGTATTATAAATGCCAATAGATAAATAAATGCCAATCAAACCTAAAGTGCAAAGCATACTCACAGACCAACTGATTCACATTCGGTGCTGCCTGAAAGCTCCATAAAAGGCGAAGCTTAGAGAGAGCTGAAAAAGAAAAAAAAAGGGAAATAACCACTAAACTGTGAAAGAGCGCCTCCTAAATGCAGATTGCATTTGCCAAATCTTTCAGCACATCCACTTCAGCATTTCAGTTGCAAAAGATGCACATTAACTTTCCCTCCTGCTAACTTCAGCATTTCATGGGATCAGCTGAATCGTCAGTCGTATTTGTTGTAATTTCCTGTGAATTTCTATTTAAACGTGATTATTCACAGTAACTTGGATTCTTTTATGTTAACCCTATTGGCAGTAATCATTATACTTACACTGACATACAGTATGCTGGCTTAGCGTTTAGCACTGTTGCCTTGCACCTCCAGGGTCCAGGTTTGGGTCTGTTCCCGCCTAGGGTCTGTCTGAGGTTGCATGGTCTCTACGGGTTTGTTGGGTTTCCTTCCACAGTCCAAAGACATGTACAGTAGGTTGGGCTTATTAGCATTCTCAAATTATCCGTAGTGTGTGAATGCTGACTAGAGGTCTTACCACGGTTGTAAAATTGGGAATGAATACAACGGTCACCGTTGGCTTCCATCCCTAATTGGTTGGATTGACATATATTAATTTATGTTTTCTATTAATATAATTTCTTCATTGATAAATAAGTCGTAATATTCAAACCTGCATGGTTAACAAAGAACCTGAAGGGGTCAGGGGCAGCTCAACCGTTAAGGCATTGACCTACGGTTCAGAAGGTACCAGGTTCAAATCCCACGACCACCAAGTTGCCCCTGTTGGGCCCTTGAGCAAGGCCCTTACCCCTCAACTGCTCAGATGTATAATACGATAAAAATGTCAGTCGCTCTGCATAAGGGTGTCTGCCAAATGTTTAAATGAAGAGCCCCAAAGAAACTGGGAATAAACGAACAATGCGGATGGACAGTACTAATTAGCTAATTATCCAAAACAGCACCTTTTAAGCAAAATACTGCTTTATTAAGCAATCCAGCACCTGAAAATCCTTGGTCCCAGCATAGCAATAAAGGTAAAATTCTCGATCCAAAATCAGCTTGTGCCATGCTATCTTTGGGAAGTTTTAATACAAGTCCAGCCTCGGTTGCAGTTTCTTTGTCCTGAGCCAATGTACTTGTTCTTAATTACTCGCTGTAAATATGGAACTCCAGAATTGATGAGGCATCTTAATTCCAAGTGCTGATAAGGCAGAAAAAAGAAGGAGATGAATTGCATTCTAGTCGGCCTTGCCAGACAATCTCAGGTGTTTGCATGTTCTTTGTTTAACATAGATAAACCCCTCGACGGGATACATGTACATAATTACTGTTCACGCTGTTGAATATCCCGGAGCATAGAAAACCGCTGGAATAATTAAAGCATGAACATTGCCTTGTGTTGGTTTTAATTTGTCTTTGCGAATTCTAGCGTCTCTAGATGTTCCGTCGGAATTCGGACAGGGGAAAAATAATACTTTTTTTTTTAGGTCCATCTAATTAACTAATAGGTTTGCGTGTGTAAAACATACAATATTGATGCAGACTAATTTACTAACAGGATCTGCAGAGGATTTCAGCGTTTCAAAGGAAGTAACATAGAAAATCTTGACCATTTTGTGTTGATAAAAACATAAAACTTAGACAATACTAGTAACAGGTGCTAAATGCAGTGTAGTGCCTATTAAACATTTAAACATACACTACATTAAATTATTTTCAATTAAAGTAATACAAAATCACATTCTAATTTATATCATCTAATCCTGAAAGTTGCTGAGAAATTGCACAAACAAATATTAACAACATAAAATTTTGTATTAACTGATACATATTTGTGTGTATTTGTGCTTATTAGTTGCATGAAGTTCTCATTCATTGTTCAAAATTCCTGTAATTTTATTTTTTATTTACTATTATTATTTTTTTTATATTTATGATTTGTGAAGGCCATCGCTCACACCCTTTAGCTTTGTCAGGAACCACTACCCTGTTTTCATGCCACACATAGAGGAAGTGATGCTGTCATGGCAGTGCTGAACTACAGTACAGTACATCTCCCATCACCCTCCTGCATGTCACATCACTGTAATCACATGCACCTGGTTTGTTTTTGCGTCTGATTAATTGGTGTATTTAATTCTGGGTTTTCTGTTCAACCACCGACATGCTATTGTGTTTTTGGGTATTAGCGTGTGCTCCAGCGTCATTGCTTATACCGTAGCTACTGTATACAGTTGAGTAGCCATATAGTAGTTTCTGCTTTTGTTTTGTTGTTATTTATTCATTTTTGTGTTGGTTTGTTTATTTGCACAATGTCGATTAAGGATTCAACACCTGCATCCTCTCTGTCACAAGTCCCTGCTAACAACTTGGCTTTATACTTTACTGTATACTGGGGGCGGGCAGTTGGCAGGCGTGAATAAAGCAAAGCATTTTAGCGCACCCAACTAAGGACTTTGATATACAGCTGCAAAACCAATAAAGGTAGAATGAAGTAGTCCCTCTTTAGTGACAATATAAAAAAAAACAAAAAAAAACCCCAAAAAAAACAAGTTGTATTCTTAAAATGTGAAGCGCCACTACAAAACCAAATATGATCTCTTAATTATAGTCATAACCTCATCGTTGAGGCAGTTGAGGTTCGGATGGTTGGGGATTTGAGCCATGCCACCGCTGGATCGCCACTGTTATTTAGACTTATATAGGGCAAGACTCTTAAACCTACACACCATACAACCCAGCAACTGCAGCATGCAGGTCGGGTCCAAAAGGATGGTTAGGGAATGTTGAGGGAGGGTTGTGATAGTGATAGAAAGAGTGTCAAGTGTAAAAACCCATGCGGTTCGAGTGATACGACCCCTCCGGATAAAAGTCGCAAAGCCCAGGGAAAACAGTCATAAACTAATCATTGTTCTTGCCATCAATATGCTGTTGCTGCTATTCATTCCTGTAAGTTCATCGAGACCTTTCCAAGCAAGCAATGTTATGTTACTCGACAAATTTTTGTAGAACACCCTTACACTATATTACAGTAACTAATTTGATTAGATTCTGCTGGGAAATCATTGTCTTTCGGTTTCATCTTGTTTACTCTTGGTACGTTGCACATACAGTAATAGTATTTGCATATTTATTCTTTGCAAACTCCATAACACCCAATCAATTCACATCATATAATTATGAAATAAACGTGACAAAGTAAATGCAACCTCCTGTACTGTACAGTATGTATCGCAGTTAAACGGAATGCTGATGTGCATACAGTACTGTACAGACTTCAGTACAGTATGTGCCTTACTGGATGTCTTTAAATATTCCATACATTATCCAGACTACTTTACATTCATAGACAGTGCCTGCCAATGTCACACTTTGTCTGGAAGCACAATGTGCAACAGCGAGGTCAGCTTGTATAGATTCGCCCTGAGTCACTATCAATAACACGATAGATAAAAATTTAAAACCAGTTATGCGTCTGTCAATGCCTAATTCCTTCTTCCATAATCTACCAGCTCCCTTAAGAACTGCTGTCTGTCTCTCTCGCTTTTGCTTTCTGCTGACCACCCAGAATTCCAATCTTCCCCGTTCACTGTAGAACCGTCCAGCTCATCATCACCCCCCCCTCCCCCTCCTGTCTTCTGTGAAGCCACAATAACCCATAAATGGGCAGGTGGATCATAGAGAAAAGGTTTATGGTTTACCAATAACACTGTTTTTATTGCCTCGCTATAGTGCTGGAACGTGCCACTGTAAGCTGCCTAAGCTGCCTAAGCCATGAATAACTCTTCTTCCCACAGCCGGGCCTATTAATTTATGCATTAAGTTGGACAGCTTCCAGTTCCAAAAAATTTTTTCCGGTGGCTCTCGGTCATCAGAGGAAGCCTAAATAATTTGCTGGAGGGTAATTGGATGGTGTGAGGAGAGCCATTAAACCAGGAGCCAGTGGCAAAAGCGGGGAGGCAGTGATCAATCAAGCATAGCGGCGAATCAGTGGGGTCCAAACACAACACAGCTCATTTTCCCTTAAAGGTTTTTAATAGATGTTTGTTTTGTGCAAACACTAATGGCGGCATCAAACAATTATGGCCCTACAAGCCACCTCGGTCTGAAATGGAGTTCAGTTTTCTTTATTAAAACGCATTCAACCAGTCAAGCAAGTTTAAGCAAAGTCAGGTTATGACAGCTAAATGTACTGTAGCATCATGTTCTGTTAACTATCATTTGTGTTTATGGACTTTTTGCAAGCTTAGCACATTGATGGAAAAATTTGTAGTTTTACATTGGTACTATACTTAAAATAAGTTTGAGAGATTTATACTGCACTTGAGGTATTATTAAATTTAAATTTAAATTGGATGATCAATGAAATACTTACACAAATATTTTGATTCCTACAGGGAAAAGTGCCTCAACAATAATATATCTTAATACACAGTATGATCAACAAATGGTTGGATCATTATAGGCTAAGTAAATTACTGTATACGTTCCCTACAGAATAAAGGTACTATACTGTATGCTTAAGTCTCTGTATGCTCTACAAATCCATGGATCAAGAAATACAAAAATACTTCGTTTTTCTATATTTTATTCTTATTCTATTCCATAATTTATTTCCTATTGATAATCTTGATTTTAAAGTCACGAGCAGTCATATAAGCATTTCACCACATATCGTACTGTGTACAGTATAACTGTGTATGTGACAAATTAAATATTGAGAATTTCTATAAATCTAGAAATTTTACCGCATTACTATTTGTTTAACGCAAAACATATGACCAAGTTTAACCCCAAGGGCTTTCCATAATCGCAGCGTGGTTAACCGGCAGTGTGTGATAATGGCATGTTTAATGCAGATAACAAGATGACTAAGGAAAGCTCAGCAGCAGTTTCACTATAAAAAGCTTATTGATGGAAGTTTGGATCAAACCAAAGTTGTGTACTAAACTTTTTTTTTTTTTTTTTTTACAAGAATGCATTATGTATAAGACATGTGAGTGGTGGCTCAAGTGGCTAAGGCTCTATTTTCAGGTTTGATTTTCAGAACTAAGGATCCGGGTTCGAGCCCTGCATTGGAGGTAATAACCACACTCCGCAGTGCGGGTCATATTCGAGAGATTTGATTTAACATTTGTTAAATGTTAATGATTGCGATATTATAAAACTGCATAGTCTCTTTTCCTCTAAACAGTTTATTATGCATTTCTTTATTCCAAAGAACAGAACATTTACAATACAAGCTAATTTGAGTACAGTGGAACCTCGGATTGCGAGTAACGTGGTTTACGAGTTCCGCAAACCGAGCAAAGATTTTTAATAAATGTTTTAATCGGAAACTGAGTAAGTATTAGTTTACGAGCGCCGACTATCATGTATCACGCATACAACACTTATTTTGACACTGAGCGTCACTCTTGCGCTGCGGAATTGTGTTAATTGTCTCCCCTGCTAGGTCTTAGTGCTCGTCTCTTACTTGCATAAACAACATCTCCCTTTCTCTTTCAGCATCTCTTATGTGTGTGCGTAATTTGACACTGACACTGACACACACACACACACACACACACACACACACACACACACACACACACACACACAAAAACACACTAAATTTTTTAATCAATTGACCATGCTACTTCAGAATAAAAATACTGGTCAGCTTAACCTGTTTTTCTTGAACGTTATCTTGGTGGTAGTGGTATTTTAAACAACACTAAAGATATTACCCAGGAATGTTTAAATTCAAGACACAGTCTAGTCTTATATTAGCTTTTTAGGATCATCACTCATGCATTTGTTAGAACAATGCTCATCTATTTGAAGGAGTTAGCTGTTATCACTCTAAGTCAACAGAGGCCATTTTGTCAATGTTTGTATTGGTTGAAGAAGCAAGACAGCTCAGGATACGGAGATGGTCCACATTGAGCTTTTCTTTGTCTGACTTGAGTGAATACTTCAAGGTAATATTAATGAATTAGTGAGGGCGGGGATTATAAAGTGAGTTTTTTTTTTTTTGCATTTTTTTCCCCTTAAAGGGCCACAGCTTCTTATACAATATTCTTTGTCATGTCTGATCAAGCTGCCTTGCCCTTGGCTGACGGTTTAGGTTCCTGTGAACTCGGGTATTAGCTGTAACTATTTCCACAAAGTCTCCACAGTCAGGAATGGCTTATACTGTACATTTGTTTATCATCACCTTGATGGTGACCTGACACTCATCTATCTCATCGCTTTTTTTGCAAGTCCAAATGCAGGTAATTTCATTCCGGTGCTCATGACAGTTGATCCTCTCATTATTTAGCTGTCTGTTCAGACAAAAAAAGACCTCCTAGCCTCAAATCCTCCGGATTACATTTTATCATCTCATCACAGGGGAACTGAAGCAAGGTTGAGACCCTTGCTGATTACAATCCATCTACACATGTATCTGTTGTCATTATCTGCCTCCATTTCTGACTGATGTTCCCAGAAAGCCTGATTACACAATAAATATTATGCGCCAGCCACAATTTCCAACCAGATCGGTTTGGGAGTAAGATTCGAGCAGAAACCTGGGATTGCACATTAAAGAATAGCATGAGTGTCGAGGGGCCCGTGACATGCTTAATCAATGCACATGGCTGGCCATAGGGCCTGAATCAACCAGCCTAATCAAGACTAAGACAAACCTTTGATTAGGATATCAAACCCTAATCAGCTGAATCTTAACAACTGTAGTTTCTATCTAGGATTCGCATTATTCTTTATGCACCACATATACAGTAGATGCACACAAAATTTTGGTGCTGTTATTAAAATTAATTGTTAGTCTGGGTCAGAAAACTTGTGTGTTATATACTGTAGCTTTACGTCTTAAACGTTACAAAGCACCGAGTGAGAGTGGAGAGAGAAAAAAAACATAATGCATCATGCAAAATTGTCATTTATAATAATGTATAACTTATAGTAACTATAATGACTTATGTGTAAATTTTTATGTGTAATGTGATAAGCACTCACAGGCTTGAGACGTTATAAGAAAACATAATTAAGGGCGTTTTTGATTGGACACTGGAGAAATGAAAAGGTTGTGTGGTCTGATGAGTCAAGATTGATCGTATTCCAGAGCGAAATTCAAAGAGATAAGAAAGAGGAAGGGTTTTAAGGGCTTTAAAAGTGAAAAGAAGAATTTCAAATATTGTTTTATGGAAATCACGGTGAGGGGACGTCAAGTTCAGGCGTGATATTGTGCTTGCAGTATTAACATAAGATCACAGGCACCTTATAATGTAAAAGAAAGGAAGAATGAAGCAAATTATATTACTATCATACAATTTCCTATATAAAAAAAGTAATAATAATAATAATTTATGCCAGACAGAAGTAAAACTTCTTGCTGTTGTAGCACGCCTCAAGGTTCTACATGCTGTGCATCCTTAGATGCTTTTCTGATACGGACATGTAGGTTACTGTAGTCTACCCGTCGACTCAATGCAGTCTGGCTATTCTCCTCTGACCTCTCTCTCATCAATGTACACACACACACACACACACACACACACACACACACACACACACACACACACTCAGACTCACACACATTTTTTTCAATTAAGCAGGTCAATAGAGAGTGCTCAAGCATCCCATTTAAAAAATTGTGCCAAGTGTTATCTCCGCCATACGGCTATGAGCTAAACTATGATTTATTACTCGAATAAATGCTGCTTTCTGAGACATCATTCATTTAGAATTCCGGTTGCCAAACAGAGCGAAAGGTGTGCGTCTGTGTAGGCATGTGCATATGTATTCATGCGCACACACACACACACACACACACACACACACACACACACACACACACACACACACACCCTAAGTATCATTTGCACTCTTTTCCTTTTTCTCTTCCCGCAGACACACTTATTTGCTCTGAAATATGCACACAACACATTTCTGTGTGCATTATTCAGAATGTGCCACTCTATCACTGTCTTTGTGACAGGCTCTGCAGTGTGCAGCTGAATTAAAGTCGAAAAACGACTGTGGTCTGTGCAGCTTCCCTAACAAGGAACTGCTTTAAAACTGAAGCCAGTTGCTTATACGCAAATAATATAACAATGGAAATTGCAATGTAGCGTTTTATAAATACAGTTCGCACTGGCTTAGGAAAATGGGGGCGCTTACTGGATGTTGATCGAAATTTCGAATTGCAATGCTTTAATACAGACATGGAGGGAGTCTGAATGCATCTGCTCATAATTCATCATCATCATAATCATCATCGTCGTCGTCGTCTACACTAAAGACGAGTGCATGCTTAGTCTCTTGCTCTCTCAGCTCTTAGTTATCTACCCTTGCCTACTGTATATATTTCCAGTATTTTCCAACCTTGTTGTTTACTTGTTTCTCTGCATAATTAAGGAACAATTCTTGCCATGGCTTGTCAACCATTGCACCTAGTTAGATTTGGATCGTGTTCATCCGAGGCACTGATGTGTTTTCATACGTTCCTATTTAGATCAAGCCTAACACCTGGGTATCTGACAGTCTGACATACTGGAAGCAACTCATCTTAACTGAAAGACATTATAAAAGCATTCGTTATTATTCAAGCTCAGGAACATGATTTGCAAATATGTTCTAAATGAAAAACAATCTGTGTGGCATGGTGGTGTAGTGGTTAGCACCGTCGTCTTGCACATCTAGGGTCAGGTACGATTCCCGTCTTGGGTCTGGGCACATGGAATTCGTATGTTCCCCGCCACATGCCCAAAGTCTCCTGGGATGGGCTCTAGCTCCGCTTTATTCTAAATATTTAAATGCAGTACATAATATCATTTTAAGGAGAGAGAACGCTATACATAAACACATTTATTAGCAATTAAAGTCGAATTTCAGGTTTATACATTATGCCCCACTCCATGCAAAGTGCAGGATCAGGTTTAGAATCAATACAGTATCAGAACTAAGAATAAACAAGTAAAGCAAAGGATTCCAGCTTTCATAGCTGCAGGATGTAACTGATGCCAATTACAGATTATGTTAAACAAGACGCAGAAACACTCATTTAGTAAAAGCCAGTTCTTGTGCCAATACTAAACATATTTGTGGAGTTCAGAGTTCAAAATGTTTCCTGTGTCAAGGAAATATTTAGTCTTTTTTTTCTGCATGTACGTTTGCAGATCTTCAACCCTTTTCTTTTTATAATCCAAGGACAAACAAGCTGCGAGGGCCAGGAGTGTGAACTGGCAGAGGATACCGTCAGCAAAAGCAATACCCATGAGAAACCAAAAAACTGCAGCTTTGTACAATTTGCCATGCCATTGGGAGCAATTTGTTTTTTTTTTCAATTTCAAATTTAAAAGTGTGATCCTACTGTACATTATATACTTCCATTCTGTACCAAGTTGCACAACGTGTGTTGAATGAAAATATACAGTGGAACCTCGGATTGCGAGTAACGTGGTTTACGAGTGTTCCGCAAACCGAGGAAAGATTTCTAATAAAATTTTAATCGGAAACCGAGCAAGTATTAGTTTACGAGCGCCGAGTTTCATGTATTACACATGAGACTCTTATTTTGACACCGAGCGTCACTCTCTCACCTTTTCACCTAACCCCCACCCCCAGGGCTTCGCAAACATACAGAAACTCTGCTCGTCTCACATATACACAAACAGACTCTCTTTTGCCTTTTCACCCCATCCCCGGCTTCACAAACACACAGAAACTCTGCTCGGTCGCGATTCTTTTCAAAGGTAAGGTGCTGGTTCATTAGTTTAGTTTTTTTTTTTTACTTTACCGCAGTGATTCCCTCAGTATGCGCTCACGCCAGAAGGGGCTAATTCCACACACACACACACACACACACACACACACACACACACACACACACACACACACACACACACGGCGCCTGCGCGCACCAATGGAAACACTTATCTGTCGGGATTTATTTGTACTTTTTTTTAGAGGTAAAGTGCAGATTAATTTGTTTTATTTTCATTCTATAGATTGTATTAATTATTTTTATGGATTTATTTTTTGGGGCTGTGGAACGAATAATTTGAGTTTTCATTATGTCTTATGGGAAATGATGATTTGGTTTACGAGTGTTTTGGAACACGGCCCCACTTCCGGAATGAATTATGCTCGTAATTCAAGGTTCCACTGCATAGGTTTTAAGGCTATTTACTATTTACTGCATTTCATTGGGTTTGAACTTATACTTTGCACAATGACAAAGTTGAATTTTATCTTCTTATGAATTCAATATAATATTCTGATTGTTTTATGTTTGGAATGGTATGACTTTTAATTACTCCTCACTCATGAACTTTTTCTCTATACCACCTATCCTATACCGGGTCGCGTGAGATCTGTAGCCTATAGCGGAGGACTTGGAACACGAGGAGGAGTACACCATAGACGGGGCGCCAATCCATTGCAGGGCATAAGCATACAGTGTACACACACACACACACACACACACACACACACACACATACACACACACACACACTAGGGAGAGTTTGAAGAAACCCACAAAACAACAGCAAAAAAACTGAGTCAGAATAATATTGAAACAAAACAGAATAAAGATGATAATAATAGACTTAATGAAATTAACACAAGCTTTACATTAGACCAGGATTTCAGTTACTTGATTTCAAGCATGTTGGCTCAGTGGTTAGCAAGGTCAACTTGAATCTCCAGGGTTAGAGGTTTGAATCTGTATGTTGAGCTTGCATGTTTTCCCCATGCTTGGTAGGTTTCATCACACAGTCAAGTCAATAGACATGCACAGCAGGTTAAAGGTTAATCCAAAATGCCTGTAGTGTGTAATTGGGTGTACAAGTGTGTGTGTGTGTGTGTGTGTGTGTGATTGAGTCATACGATGGGTTGGAACGTACCCTGTCTCGTGCCCAAAGTTCCCTGGGATTAGCGTATACTGTCGATAATGGATGGGTATTAGTACTGAAATGTAAGGTAATATTACTGATCTTCGAAGTTTTACTGCCAAAAGACAGAAGGGCCATCAAGAGTAGGTTTAATTCTACAATTTTATTGTAAACTTTAATGTTCCACACTTCAGTGTTTTCCATGGCTCGAATGAAACATTATGCTTTTTATGCTACCCTGGGTCCAGATGCATACGTTTTATTTAATTCTCTGCAACACTTACCTGATCAATCCATGACACTTACCTATATTTGCTCACTCCATAATGATATAAGAATAAGAATTTATGATGGCAGTGGTGGCTCAGTGGTTGAAGGTTCTGGATTACTGCTCAGAAAGTGAGGAGGTTTAAGCCTTACCACCACTGAACAGTCATTCTTGGGTCCTTGATCAGGACCTTGATCCATCCGTGCAGTATCATGGTTGACCATAAGCTCCTATCCCAACTTCTTAAGAAACTACAGTAGGGTATGCAAACAAAAGAATTTTCACTGTATAGTATACAGTATGACAAATAAAGGCTTCTTCTTCTTCTTCAGTTTGGGATTCTATAATGGAATATATTTTTCATTAGTATCACTTTTAGAACAGTTTATTCCATTTTAAAACATGAACATTAAGCATGGACTTCGAAGCATGCCTGCCAAGGCTGTTCAATATGCTGAACTGTGTCATGTGCACTTAATAGAATGAGCATATCTGAGGCTTAAGATTGATATTTTCTTCACTTCAGAAATGGTGTAACGGACTAGTGCATGCACATACAATGAGGATTACGGACACACACATTAGCAAGGAGCCTAATACATAATGCGCACACACACTCACACCGATACAGACACGCACCGGAACTCACGGTCACACATAAGCAGTCATTCACTGTCTCACACACAGGCTTAAGTACCCTAAGAGGCTTAAAGAAGCCCTCCACGCTCCCTCACTCTTCATTTTTTTTCTTTTCTTTTTTTTTTTTGATTCTCACTCACTCACTTACCCACACACACACACACAACACACCCCCACACATACATCTAGTCTCGCTGACAGTCCTAGTTAGCAAGAGAGCTGAAGCCAACGTGCGGCGCCTGCAGCAGTATCAGCACGCCCTGCTGCACCGTCATTAGCATGCACAGCTTTCTTTTGGACATTTAAGGTTAGCAGCTCCCTAGACCCGTTTGCCTTTGCTGCAGTTTAGCTTACGGAACGCATGCAGACGTTTTCTCTCTCTCTCACAGACACACACACACACACACACACACACACACACACACACACACACACACACACACAGAGACAAATATTTAAAATAAACGTTAGCCCGTATATTCTGATCATAACTAAGCTTTTTGTTTATCCTGAACTTTCTATTTCACACTTCACAAACTAGTCCTTGAGCTACCGTCAATTCCAAAAATTTCAATTCAATCATCAGAACAGAAGCATTTGGTGATGTGAGATTTAAAACATTCATGCACACATTATCATAACTTATATGCCACATTGCACCTATGCTTTTTCTATTTTGTTTATTATGGCAAAATGATTTTCATCTACTGTTTGTATGTATTTAAAGCCGGTGGCATTGCTGAGCTGAGACGTTAGTGATGTTAGTAAAGACCCGGTTGCTTTGATAGCAGCCTTCAGCTTGTCTGTATTTTTGGGTCAAGTGTTTCTCATCTTTCTTTTGAAAATACCCCCTATATAGGGTTTAGGTGTGTTCATTTCCCAACTAGGGACTGTGGAAGCTACTGGTGACCATTGTATTTATTCCCAGTTGTACGACAGTGGCACATGTGCACTGTTTTTACTCTACATATAATCCAGAATATGAGAGTACTTTTAGGTAAAATAAGTATTTAAAAAAAAAACAGCACAAGATCAGTATGTAAGTACAAGTGCATAGGTATATTTATATTAATTGTAAATATTATTATGATTATTATGGGCAGTATACTATACATATAGACCATAGTGGCTGTGCGACCAAGTCCAATTCTGTTTCCTCTGGGTACTCCAGTTTCCTCCCACATTGCCAGTAGTGTGTAAATGAGTGTGTGTACGATTGGCACCCTGTCCAGGGTGTACCCAGCCTTCATGCCCTAAGTCTCCTGGTATAGGCCCAAACCCCCCCTGTGACCCTGAATACACGATAAAGCGTTATGGATGATGAGTGAGTAATTGTAGGATAAGCATAACCCTACTGGTTGCATACTGTATGATACCATCACTAATGTTGTGAGCCCTGAGTTGCCAACAGATGATGGGTTTTTGTAATGATAAAATCCTTTTTTTTTTCTTTTCTTTTTCCCCTGCAAGGATTTTCACATTGGCGATGTTGGGACATCTGCTATTCTCACAGGTCTGACTCAACTAAGAATCTAATTATTCGGGGACAAGTTAAAAAAAAAAAAAAAGATTTTGAACCAAATTATAAAAATACTCTATATACAAATCCTTAAATTCTAATTCCAGTCGGGAAACAAAGTCCATTAATCTTTACTTTCTTACTATCTATTTATATGATGTCCCACCTTTCTTTAGTTTAAATGAACATGAGTCTTGCACGGGTGGACAGGTGGCAGGTGTCGGTGCATAATGAGTGTGATAACAAGCATTATGTGGAAATATGATTCTACTGCCCAGGTGCATGTTTTCATGCTTGTAGTTGTTGACACATTGCTCATGTGACCAAAAAAAAAAAAAAAAAAAGCTACAGGCAGCAAAGTCACGTCGCTCACCTGCAGATCGACTTCTCATGTAAATACAGTATAATGCCACATGCACTGGGAGGAGGTCAGTAAAATGAGGAAGGTACATAATAAAATGGAATCCTTGCACAGGCAAACACTACAGTATGACGTCCATTACAATCCACATTAATGTATATTTTACCAGCATCTCTGCAGATGTTCAGCCCTTCCACCAAGTTCTTAAAGTAAATAAATCAGAGGTTTTTCATGTGCGCTACTCCTTTTCACTCCAGGCATTTTCTCTCTTATATTTTCCCCAAGGAACATGATTGACCTAGTTAAGAATGTCTTGTGCAACCTAAAATGCTCTAAAGAATATTTGCACATCGGTACTCATATTCAGAACATTATGATTAAGTAGTAAAGAGCGTCATGATTAACCTGTCGTGCAGAAAGGTGACAAGTCGTGGTGCTTTCAGTTTCACAACAGGAAATGCAGCTAAAGTTGGAACCTGTGAAGGAAAATTGTAATCACTTGTTTTAAAACAAGGCAAAAATTAGCAACGGCAACAGATGCAGGTGATGATATTTTAAGACCAAAAAAAAAAAAAGAAGTTTATCTACATTTTTTTTTAAATACACAAAATAAATAAATAATTTGCGTTAGACTTAATACAGAAAGTTTGGCAAACCTACAATTGATATTTTGTGAGATTTTTTTTTTTTTTCTGGTGGAAAAAAAAAACATCAGTGAAACTCTAAATCAAGGTTTACTAAAGTTGGAGACGTGTAGGAGGATCATGAATGAGGCTTCCTCTGTTTATTTCTGTGTTACGATTCTTGTTAGTAGTGCATCTTAAGAATTAAGAAATCCAGCACATTAAACGATCAACTGAATCTTGGAATTCATCTAATTAGGGTCAAGGTCACGGCAAGGTTAAATATCTAAAAATTTTGTTTTTTTTTTGTTCTATTAATGTACATCTAGCAATAGAGAACCATCCATATCTATCCATCATGGAACCTCCGCAGTCCAACTAGGGACCATGGTGACCATTGTATTTATTCCTATTTGAACAACCTCCGGTCAACATTCACACGCGCACTAACACACTACGGGCAATTTTGGAACGCTGGTCAATCTAATCTGCATATCTTTGGACTGTGGGAGGAAACCGGAGAGAACACAGGGAGAACATGCAAACTCAGTCATGCACACAGACTCGTGGTGGGAATCGAACTCAGGACCTTGAGGTGCAAGGCGACAGTATTAACCTCCTGGCAGAAGCAAGCAGACTTTGTGTTCAAAATATCCACATGCATCAGAATTCATGCTGGCGTTAATTGACGCAAGAGTCCCTGTAGTCCTCACATTTTGCCAGACATGCTGACATTGTACTGACTACAAAACATAATTATGCAACACATGGTTCCAATGAGACTTGGTAAACTTCAGTCACATTATGTCAGATGTTTCTTTTTAGAAAGAGCTTCATTTGTTCAGGAGTTTCAGGGGACAATTTAAAACATTTGATTGATTCATTTTATTAATTGCACTTGTTTTAAAGTGAGTAAAAATGCAAGGAATTTCTTGTTTATTCTGAGTGGAAAATTTTAATAAGAGAGTTTAATCTTTATTTAATACAAGCATTTTACCACCAGTCCATGGACAACTGTGTGTCTATTTCAAAGTCAATGGGTAATAGCATTGTTGTTCTTTTATTAAAAAAAAAAAAAAAAAAACATGTTAATTGAAAATATCTTTTCAATCCTTTGTTTTTCATTTCTACATATTTCTACGACTAACTGTACATGTGCTTCAGGATATGTATTTCAGTGCCTTTTGAGTTATTATTTGATAAGCATGTACAAACAAATCTTTCACCTTCATGTTATGCAAATAGATTAATCACACATTACCATGTGCCATGAGGCGTAAATAATGAAATAACCACATGGTGCTATTTTTTTTTTCTTCTTCAGGTAATTCTCATGCTGACCAAGCTGTACGACTTCAACCTTGGAAGTGTCACTGAGAGCTCCCTGTGGAGGTAAGTTCGCAAAAACCATCATGTAATAAAACTCATTTTGGTGAACACATGTTGTGCGTTTTCCTGAAGACGCTCGAATCTTCTTTATGAAAGCTGCTTAAGCAGAGTTCGTACGCAAGTTTCAAATCCGGTTTCGCAAAACACGGTTGTCCTGTTGTTTCTCTATTGCGGCATGTTGGATTTGAAACAAAGCAATAATGATGGGGATAATGCACCAGCTGTCTGCTTTATTGTGAGGATATACACTTTTCGCTTTTCTTACATCTAATCCTTCCCTCTCAACAACTGAGTCGGTATCATGTTGAGGCTGAGTATGAATGAAAGTGATAAAGGATTTAGTAGGAAATAGTAAAGGAACAATTCACTAGACGGCAAGTAATAAATGAGACAATAAATGATAGTGTGAGATATTTATAATTTTTGTATGTTTACGTACTTCAGCAGTTTTGGTGGAATATCTTCAATTATTATATTTAAATCATCATTCCCTGATTAAATAAACAGTTAAAATTTTAGTTGATGAAAAAATCTAAATTTTGCAATCAAAGTATTAAATATTACAGTATAGAAGTTATAGGCAAGGTTTTTTTTTTTTTTCTCTTTTCTTTTTTTTGCTTCGTAGTAAAGCTTAGAACATTTTAGCTATTATTTATTTTTTAAATAAACATATCTTTACATTTATATTACAGCATTTGGCAGACGCCCTTATCCAGAGCGACTTTCATCTTTGTTTTCATTATACATCTGATCAGTTAAGCGTTAAGGGCGTTACTTGAGGGCCCACCAGTGGCAACTTGGTAGTCAGGTATACAGGGCTGAGGATTGTGTAGTATAGAGTGAAATATACATTTTTAAGCACAAAATGGGCAATATGATGGACTGAATTGTAACTCAACATGACTGAGCAAAAAAAGGAAAAAAAGAAAAAGTACTGTACATGATTTTTATGGTTGTTTTGGATTGTTTCTATGGCCAAAAAAATTAAACATTAATATTAATAATAATAATAATAATAATAATAATAATAATAATAATATGTTCATTTAGTGGGTCCTACATTTTTGTGATGTTATTCACATATTCCAAGACTGTTAAAATTGTCCCCTTTATAAAAGTAATAACACTTTTTTTTAAATAATTGACTTCTATTCCTGACATCTGAAAAACCAAATACTGTACACCTTCTGAACTCTGAAGCATCCCCGTTAACACACACCGGAAATGCTTCCATATAAGCATATGCAGTACAGTGTGTGTGTGTGTGTGTGTGTGTGTGTGTGTAATATATATATATATATATATATATATATATATATATATATATATATATATATTTTTTTTTTTATCATCATTGACCTACTGTATGCTGTGTTGCTGCCACGTATCTGTGCCGCTTGAATTGTCTTCATACAAATTCCAGTCCAGTTAGTTATAAAATTTATTAAAAATTGCAGCCTTTTTACATACCAATCAAATTATATATATTAAAAAAATATATATATCACAACCTGCTTTGGTAAATTTGGTTTGGTAATTTTCTAGGAAATTGTACTCACCCAGATGAGGATGGGTTCCCTGTTGAGTCCGGTTCCTCTCAAGGTTTCTTCCTATTTCCATCTCAGGGAGTTTTTCCTTGCCACTGTCACCCTCGGCTTGCTTATCAGGGACAATCTGACCATTTTGAACTATACACATTAAATCATTCTTTTGACTGTGTAAAGCTGTATGACAGTTGGTAAAAGCACTATATAAATAAAATTTAATTGGATTGAACTTGTAATATACAATTAATACAAGCCAGATACCCCCCCCCCCCCTTTAATACTATCATTGGTCTCTTGGCTGATAAGTCATTCCATTAATTTTGGCCATGTGTGGAACAACTCGATTTTCTTTGTAATCTCATCATTTTCTCCACTTGTTGATGACAGTCTTGATGGTGCTCCATTGTACATTAAATGTTTTAGAAATTCTTTTTAAAATCTTCCCTAATCAATACTTTTCTAGAGTGAGGTCCTGGACTTGCTTCGTAAGTGATTTGTTGTCTTCAGTAGGCATGATAATACAATGCATAAGAATTACTTTTGAACACAAGCCTGAATGTGACTTGTTAATTTCAAGCATTGTAACACATAATGTATTGTAATAGAAGAGTATGGAAACGTTTGCCATTAAGGGTGAAAAAGAAATCTCATGATTTGTTTTGATTGATTTTTTTTATTTTTATGACAAAACCCTAGCCTTTTAGACTGTCAGTGTAGACGTTTAATATTAACTGTAATTCAGCTACATTGCTCTTATTCTTTTAAATCAGTACTCATAATTACAGGGGTGGAAACCACAATCAATCCTTAAGTTATTAAATTTCTTATTGGCTTGATACCTAAAATTAATTAATTTAATCCAAAACTCAATAATGTCAGCTTCGACCTAAGGCCCCAATAAATAGCCAGAATATCAATTTACACATTTGAATAATTAGCCTTTACAGAAGCCAGAAATCCATTTAACTGTAAAACACAATTTACCAGCCACCTTATACCTTTTTTTTTTCCAACCATAAAGAAAGGTTATTGTCCATCATGGCAAATCAGCTTACGACCAATTCGAGGCAACGACATTCATCAATAGTGGTACACACACTCATCAAGGAGCACTATACTAATATGAGGCAAGGACTACGTTTTCTTTTTAAAAAACAGCCTCAATTCAACATGACATTGGAAAAATAATGCCTCAATTCTTCTAGTCTATATTGACATGATTGCTTCTTGAAGATTTCCTGAAGATTTTCCAGGTGCACTTTCATGCCATGTCTGTTGTGCATGAAAACCCCAGGAGACCAGCAGTTATAGAAATACTCACAACAGCCTGTCCGGCACCAACAATCATGCTACAACTGAAATCACTGAAAACATATTTTTGCCCCATTCTGATGGACTATACAGTCTGAACATTAACTGAAGCTGTCAGACTGTAGGTTCATGATTTTCTGCTTTGCACAGCTGCCACCTGATTGGTCGATATTTAGGTTTACACGTGTTCTTATAAATTGTCTAAGTTGTAATTTGTAATTAACTTGGTGGTTTTACGATTTAAAGTTGTTGTTTTTTTTTTTAAATGCAATGAATTAATAATGAAATTCTATGGTACAGCATACTGACACTGCTTAAATCTCAGTGTCCTTGACTTGGATTATCTTTCATTGTAACAAAAACTACGTACAACAATGATCTACATCTTTAGAGCATAATACATTGTTTCTGTATTCCACTTACTTTGGTTTGGGCAAGCCTAGGCTTCAAAGATTGACCAAATGCACCTATTATTCCTTTTATACCAATTTCCTTGGACTTTAAAGCAATCATCTCAGCCGATCCCTGTTCTGTGATCCCTGTTATGTGTTTATTATTCACATAAAATGTCACATGCATTATGCAATCCCTTAATTCTGTAAGGCTGCTGTGCGACAATAATCATTGTTAAACTACTGTATATGCTATATACATAAAATTTAATTAATAGTTTATGTTGAACATCCAACATAGAAGTGGTTACTCTAAAAATAAAAAAGTACAGTCCATCTCAATAAGTTTATACACAGTGTGTATAATATATACATATATAGTTTATATATATATATATATATATATATATATATTATATATATATATATATATATAGATAGAATAGATAGATAGATAGATAGATAGATAGATAGATAGGTTAATTTATAAAGAGAATCTCTTATGCACTCTAAATTCATTACATGCCATTGATGATTATGGCTTATTGTGCATAGGGAAATATTAGAATATTTTCTAAGATCAACCAAAAAGGTTTTAAAATTAAGAAATGTCTATTAAGAACTTCTAAAATGTGTGTTTGTTTATGCATTTAATACTTACATTATTCGTAGCTCCTTTAGCATGAATTACTGCATCAACATGGAATTACATAGAGGCAATCAGCCTGTCGCATTAGCACTCAAGCGCTGTAATATTATGGTGTGGCCATTGCTAAGTCGTGCTGAAAAAAGGAGATTTGCATCTCCATATAGCTTGTCAGCAGACAGAAACATGGAGTGCTCTAAAATCTCCTGGTAGATGGCAGCTTTGACTTGGGACTTGATAAAACAAATGATATGGCAACCTCAAAATCATCACCAACTGTAGAAACTTCACACTGTACTTCTGTGCCTCTGCACTCTTCCTCCAGATTGTGGGACCTTTATTTCCAAATTTGAAAGCAAAATGAATTATCAGAGGACTTTGGACCACTGAGCAACAGTCCAGTTCTTTTTCCCATTAGCAAGTAAGACACTTCTGACATCTGGTTCTAGAGTCAGTTGATATTAGGGATGTAACATTTGTATGTGCATGGTGGCTCTTGATGACCTGACTCCAGGCTCACTTCACTCATTTTGAAGCTCTCCCAAGGTCTTGAATTGGCTTTGCTTGATCTTAATGTTACAGTCATCCTTGCAGTCATCCTTATTTTTATTTCCTTTTTTTTCCTACCACATTTTTCCCTTCCATGAATATGCTATCATGCAGAACAGCAAGCCGTTTCAGCGATAACCTGCTTTGGCTTTCCCTCATTGTGTAGGGTGTCAGTGATTATCTTCTGGACAACTGTCAAGTCAGCAGTCTTCCTCATGTGTTTACTGATCTAGACCGAGAAATTCACAGTATTTATACTGTATGAATGGTAATTTAGTCAAACTTGAAATGAAATATTCTGATATTTTGGGATACTGGATTTTTTTTTTTTTCATGAGTTGATAGCCTTATGAAAAGGCTTGAAATATCCCACTTTACTGTATGTGTAATGAATCTAGAATATATATTTTCACCTTTTTCAATAAATTATGAAAAAATATTCATTGATTAATAGAAAATGTATCAAAATCTTCTGACCAAACATATCGTTCTTAGGGTTTAAATGGTTATTAAATAATACAACCAAACACTAAAAAAGAGAATGACCTGTTATATATTAGAAGATGGTGAGTATCATATCTGTAGAACATAAAATCTGGCTGATTTGCCACCTATCAGTTGGGGTTTTCAGTAAGGCAGCTCTCATTATATTAAAACTCAATTTGGAGCACAGCCTGCTCAGCATGTATGCAGATTCAGAGCTATTAAAAACTAATGAAGGTTTTGAAGTGTATTCTAAAAGATTCAAGTCACCACTTTATTGAACGGAAAGAAACGTGCTTTTGTCTCCTCAAAGTTCAAATAAGGTTCAGGCTTTAAAACAAAGCAGCACCACACATACAACAGACACCATTTATCCATAAGACACGTGTACAAGTGAACGCTTGATCACTTGAAAGGTTTCTGCGTTTCTGAGGTTGTTTATCGGAAATTTTCACCATTCTTCATTTGAAAAATGAAGTGCATTTGTAAGGTCAGATATCGAGAAGGCCTCAAAGGTCTTCTATGGGCATGAGGTCAGGACGCCGTGCAGGTCAGTCAAGTTCTTGCACACCAACCTTGCTCATCGATGTCTTATTGGACTTTCATGTTGGTTATGTTGGAAAGGAAGGGGCCATCCCCAAACTCTTTCCAAAAAAAGTTGGAACCATGAAATTGTCCAAAATTCCATGGTTTCCTAAAGCATTAAAAGTTCCTTTCACTGGAACTAATTGGAAGAGCCCAACTCCTAAAACACAACACCACATCATAATTCCACCTCCTAGGTGCTTGATTTTATACATCTGTAACCATGGAAGTGATAGGAACATGAAAGAGTGGCATGCAAAGATCCTCGATTAAGCAATATCATTCAAGTGCTGTTGTGCTGGATATCAGCATGGCTGATGATGTGGACATGGGCACAAAGTGGCACCGAACAGCAGTTAATGTAATTAACAGTTTTAAATCAGTACTATGGAGCCAAATGGTGGGAATAATAAACCATGGATGTGGTTGACACTCCTGTAAATCTCGTAAGTTTCTCTTTATATTCCCACTTATCCTGCTTTAGAATACAAGCTATGTTAATCTCCTGGTTCTGGGGTTGGATTCCAAAATAGCATTAGATGGAAAGCTAGTACACTATGCCTACAATGTGTACAATCTGCTTTTTCCACACACCAAGTGGTGTCCTTGATTATTGGTTAGGAAGGGGTTTGGGATTCAGACTTGCGTTACAAGCTAATTATCAGGGGTAAAAGTGCAAAAGTATTCATACCACTTGAACTTTTCCCCATTTTGTCACATTTCAACCACAAATGTAAATGTTTTTTTTTTTTACGAATAAAAATCTGAAAAGGTTGACAGAGTGCAATAAGGAATCCCGTTTGCAGTTTGCGACAAGCCATGTGCAACTGCAAACAGGACTTTTTATGGCTTTCTTTTTGCCACTCTTCCATAAAGGCCAGATTTGTGACGTGCATGACTAACAGTTGTGTGGATAGATTTTCTGACCTCTGCAGCTCCTTTAGAGTTACTATGGGCTCTTGCCTGCTTCTCTGATTAATGCTCTTCTTGGCTAGTTTAGGTGGATGGCCATGTCTTGGTAGGTTTGCAGTTGTGCCATATTCTTTCCATTTTCAGATGATGATTTGAACGGTGCTCCTTGAGATGTTCACAGGTTGGGATATTTGTATAACCTAATTGTGCTTTAAATTTTTTCACAACTTTATCCCTGATTTGTTTAGTGTGTTTTATGGGCTTTATGATGCTGTTTGTTCACTAATGTGCTCTAACAAAACTCTGAGTGCTTCACAGAACATTTGTATTTATACTGCTTACATTACACACAGATGGACTCTATTTATCATTTAGGTGACTTTTGAAGGCAATTTGTCCAACTGGATTTTAGTCAAACGTATCATAGTAAAGGGGGTTGAATGCATATGCGTGCTACAGTTTTCAGATTTTTATTTGTAAAAAAAAAAAAATGGAATGTGTGTATATATATATATATATATATATATATATATATATATATATATATATATATATATATATATTTCCCTTCAAATTCAAAATTATGTGCCACTTTGTGTTGGTTTATCACGTTAAATCATTAAATAAAATAAATGTTTGTCATCATTGTTGTTTGTGGTTGTAACATGACAAAATCTGGAAAAGTTCAAGGAGTATGAATAAAGCACTGTAAAACAAGAGAAATGCAATTTGGAATGACCTAGATCAAATACTAAATATTTGTTCAAGTATTGTTCAATATGATATAACAATTTCAGATGTTTTTTTTTCCCCTGCTGAAAGATCTACCAACCTACTTTCCGCCATCCTGAAGACTGACAATTAGTGTAGTTAATGATAATTATAACATCCGGGATGTGGAATGATACATACAATATACTGTTATTAAATGTTCCAGTACTACTACTGTCTAATATAACCACTTGTGGCATGGCTCTCGTCCAATCAGATTACCCAGTTGGAACTAACTGTTGTATAATTGATATTAAGTTAACACACGGCAGGTTGGTTCCATGAATTAATTCTGTTGACGCCAGTACCATCTGCAAGTCATAGCAGATATTCATCATTATCTGTCAGTCACTGCTCACTGTAATCTCAGAGTCCTGTTCCTGGCTGTGCTCTTCTGCTGTTCTTATTGCTGTTTTTGTTCATTCTGTGATATTCTTATGCCATCACAGATATAAAGAAAGAATATTTAAGTTACCACAAACATCCTGTTATATTCGAATCAACAAAGTGTTTCCTCTTGCAAAACCATAATTTAAGATATTTAGTTTGTTTGTTTTTCCATAGTATTGTGAGTAAATTTTAAAGATAACTGTGCTTGAAAATCCCAATAGTGTAGATCAATGACTATTAATTATTCTACTTAATTCAGACTAACCAGTTTGGCATCAACAACCATGCAACGGTTAAAATAACTCAGTTATTATATATTCTGATATTTGATGTAAACATTAACTTTACCTCTGATTTTACAGTGTGTATTGTGCTGGTGCCACAAAATTTGATAGTTGTTTAGACATTAATGTGCAGGTCAGGGCTGTATTGGAGGCTAACCACACGTAAAAGGCATTTACGCATGTCCTAACTTTATGAAATATTGTTTACCCACCTCTGACTAGCATTTAACCATCTTTTACTATCATTTTTCCAACGTTGACTAGCAATTGTTCATGTTTTGACTATTGTTTGCTTACCTATGTCTAGCATTTGCTCAACTATGACTAGCATTTACACATTTTGAATAGTGTTTATCTCTGACTAGCATTTACCCATCTCTGAGTATTGTTTGCTTACCTCTATCTAGATGTTTCACACCTTTGACTAGAGTTTTCCCACCTTTGAGAAGCATTTATCCACCTCAGTCAGAGATGTGTAAACTCTAGTCAATCATTTTTTTTCACCTCTGACTAGTGTTTGCTTGCTTATGACTAGCATGTTCACATATCTAACCAACCTCTGACTAGCATTTACCCATCTTTGACTAGCGTTTGCTCATCTCTGACTAGCTTTTACAAACCCCTGACTAGCGTTTGTTCATGTCTGACTAGTATTTACAAACCTCTGACTAGCATTTACCCACCTAGTATTTCCCCAAATCTACCTAGCATTTCCCACCTCTGTCTAGCTTTGCCCACCTGTGACTAGTGTTTGCTCACCTCTGACTAGTGTCTTACCCATCGTTGACTACCGTTTTTCTTTTTTATTTCTTGCTAGCAGTTACCTCAGACTACCTAACACAGCTTTAAAATTTGCTCCCAGGATGGCCTCTCAACAACTCGGGTTATTCATATTGTTTTGCCAGATCAAACCATAGCATATACTAAATCAGCATTTACAGTACCTCGACTGTCTAATGTGACCAATCACATTATCTCTTGTGTCAGCCAGTTGATTAGTTAAAGTTTGACAACAGGGTACACTACAGGTTTTGAAGCATGGAAATGGCAAGCCACCTCCTGCCGATGCCAGCAAAAAACACAAAGTGTTGGGCGGGAAATGGGCTTGTGAATATTCTTTTATATTATTATAGGATTATTTTTTCCATGAAGTATTCTAAATATTTTTTTTTTACCAGTACTTGTGGTCTACCTTACCTTGATCACATAATTCATAGGTATCAGTTTCATGAATTTGTGTGTGTGTGTGTGTGTTTGGTAGGTATTTTTAGGTATGTATTAAATTTGCAAGTCTGCAACTAAAACTGAGCTGCACTTCAAGCATAGCCTTAGGCTGTAAACAGAACTGTCCTTCTCAGCTCAGCCACACTAACCTATGCTCCATCGAAAGAAAAATGTAACCATTCAAGTTAAACAGCTATAGATCCAGCTACTAAAGCGAATGCTCATTACAGCTGAGTGAAATTGGTGACTAAATCTTGCGAAAGTGAAGCTTTTCTCTGGGCATCATTTATTTCTTTTGACCCAAGATGTCACTTTTTTTTTTTTTTTTTTGGCCTTTTCCCTCAGCACCTGTGTGCCAGTGGCAGAGACATTACACGGGTCCAGGCGCGCGACATTAAATTACATGTCTTTTGAAATAGCCTATGAGTAGCTGATCGATACAAAGATGATGTAATTTTCCAATAGTCCTGTGTGACCCCTGCGACAGTGCAGAGCGACGATCATGAATCACCTCCTGCCATCTGGGTCCAGAGAGAAAAGTAGTGTATTTCATCTGCTCTGTAACCATTTCATTATAAATCTCGACAGGAAAAGAACCCTCCAGAGTCGGGCTATTTATTGTCAGCTCCTGGCAGGAGTTGCTCCTTTATGCTGATCTCAGAACAGCCTCTTTTTATGAGTTCTTGTAATAGTTAAGGCTCAAGTTAAAGTAAGGTTTTAGGACACTATAAAAGTGGTATCTGGAATGTTTTAGGTTGTGGTTTGTCCTGAACAAAAGAAAATGGAAACGGTTGTAATAAATTGTGGCTGGTGGCATAGTACTTTCAGCATGCATATTTAAAAGAATTAAAGCCTCTTGTATCAAGTTCTCTTTTTAAGCTTTGCATCTGATTGCTAGCACTGAAGCAACAGACATTTTGATTAAGTCTGAATAAGAGATGCCTTATCTTAGCCACAAATTAGGCTATCTTAGGCAGGGACTTGATTATTAAGGCCACGCGCAGAATAAATTTAAAGTAGTGAGTGGAGAAAAATGAAAAGTTGCTTCAGAAACTTTCAGAAGTTTGAATTGGCACATCTCAACAGAACATAGGTTTCGCATTAGTACTAGGCTGAATTATTTAATGATGTTCCCCTCACATCAAATTACTTCAGCACTTGCTTAGGCTAGATGTGAGATGACATCCCATGTTGAAATTGTTTCGTGTTGTAAAAGTTTGGGGTTTTATAGATGTGAAAAATCTGGGGTTTGGAGTAAGGGACCCATTTATCCAGGGGTGAAAGTAGTTTTAAATTCTTACTGGTGCTATATTGCAAAAGGGTAAGGAGAATAAAACACAGAGATGATGGACAATCATGTTTCTCTTAATGTCTCCACTTATTCCGTTTTCTCATAGCCTGAACTAACTGACTGTTTCTGAATTGAATCTCAAAGAGCACAATATGAAAAGCTACTACACAATGTATTGCTAGATTCCCTTGTTCTACACACATCATGGTGCCATTGTTCAGATTTTTAGTTTTTTCATGGCTGGTTTTAGATATGGGCTTTGGCAGGCAGCTCCTCTCTCCTTTTTCCAGCCCTTTCAGATTCTTTTAGTGGTACACAGTACAGGACTGTATAGGCCTAATTTAACCAATGCCTTTAACTGTAGAATAAACACTGTAGACCTTGTCAGTATTGATCTTTAAACAAAATCCAATGATATGAGGAAAGAATATTATTTATAGGCTGATTAGTTTTTGAGTTATTGCGGATTTGGATTCAATTCAACTGACCAATCAAGCAAGCTCGTCGTAAATATAATAAATAGGATTATGGGATGCGATACTGTATACACTACGTAAACAAGCGGATAGATTTTTGCCGTTAAAAAAAAATAATAATAAAAAACGGTGTTAACTTAAGTTAAAAGAGACACTTCAGAATATATGTGTAATCCACAAGTGAACTCAAAATTATGCTGAGAAAAAATGGACACTTCTAGAACTTAAAAAAAAGTTAATCCCCACAGTATGTCTGTCGTAAGCACTGTAACCACGTCCGAGTGTATAAAATGTGGAGGCGAGGAAAGTCATGTGGTGGCCAAATGCCTTGACATTAGCAAACAAGGTCAAATGCTGTACTGAGGCTGTTTTTGCAAACGTGCACATATTGGGTCATCCTGATATCTTTATGTGGCTGGGATTTTGAAAACTATCCCTGTCATCTGTTTTGGTGACACAGAGGCCAGTGTCTGGACAACTCAATCTATACATAATTGAAGGGCAAAGGAAAAATTTTCTGGAAAACCATGTACACCATTTTTTTTTTTTTTTTTACAGATTGCAATGTGTGCAAAGGTAAAATCAAGTTGAGAGGAGGATGAGGCATCACACATAATACCTATAGTATCACAAACCTTACCTACAGTAGGTACTTTGGAAAGCATTAAAGGTACTATATGGAATCGTATAATAATACTGGAAACTATTTAAGCCACATTTGAAATATAATCCTAGATTAAGGGTGTCCAGTCTTCACCAGTCAGTTTTCATTTCTGCCACACCTGATCTAGTCTAGTGGAATAAAAATTGTATTGGTGGTTAAAATTGTATATCCCTGTTCTAGCTTATGAGGACAGGACTCTTTGTCCTCTTCCAGTGTACAGTACATATGCACACAGATGTCCATGACTGTGATTGACAGGGATGGCGTGTGCTATTCTCCTCCAAATCACAGAGCATTTTCATTTTTTTTTAAACCTTACCATTGGTGACTGTTTTATCACCTGATTTCAAGCTATGTGGTTAAAACAGTCTTGTTTTTAATTAGTAGTTGGACAAAACAAAATAAATTGTCTCTAACAGTGCCAACCGCACCACTAAAGTGTCCAGTTGTCAACATTACTTTTTGATGCTTGAGCGCATTCTTGTAAATAGCAGCACACGAAATGAAATCTAATTATGAATTCTGGAAAAATAAAGTCTAAATGTAACATCAAGTCTTATACAAGAAGGTACTGTATACAGTAATTCTGCATTCTTTCTGCATACTAGGAAGGATTCCTTCCTATGCACTAGAGTGCCACAAAAGGTTCCACTTTTGATCATTGTTACAGTAAATAAACACTGTGACAACACTGAATCAATATTATCTACTTAGCTACATCTGAGACATAATAACAGCTTCAGGTAACCAGTCGTGAACTCTGACATTTAAGGCTTTTGAATGTCTCCATGGATAATTAGATCGTCCACATTTCTCAGTGCACCTGCAATTAAGAGTTCTGCTGAAATGTTTATGACGACTGGAAAATGTACTAAATGATTTAATTTCATGCATGGTCCTCAACTGTTTAAAGATATGGTCAGACTTAAATTGTGACAAGTAATTCACCAAGTCTACGTTGTGTTCTCTGATTAATTTGCAGGTCAACTGACTACGGCACCACTTACGAGAAGCTTAATGAGAAAGTTGGTGTGAAAACCATTCTAAGTTACTTGTATGTCAGCCCAAATAACAAGCGAAAGGTAAGCCTTGCTTATAATCTCCTACATATAAATACACTGTGTGGTCCAAAAATAAATAAATCAGCATTTCAGATGGGTCAAATTATTGGGCTTTATCAAGATCTGCAGGACTAAGAAGCTGGATGGATACCATCTGAACCATCGACTTTGTTGAGGGAAATGTGGTTGGAAATTTCACTATAATTATAGACTACAGTAGGTAAAAATAAAAATAAAAAAACAGTAAAATAAAAGCCTAGATATGTTTAATAGTGAAAGTAAGTGGATTTCGATATGCACACAATGCGATGAGAACGCACAGGATTGCTACTAAACAGCTGTGTGGCCAAAGGAAAACCTTAGTGAGACTTATCAGAAAAAAAAGGAGCAAAAAGAATGGACTTTGAAGCAAGGGAATTATGTCATGTGTTTGGGTGACATCAGCACTGTTCCAGAGCGATACAGTAGGACATCAGGGTAAGAAGGGAAGCGCAGGAACAGATGCAGCCATCATTCCCACTCTACAAGGCCCTGGAAGCAGTGTTAACATCTGGAAGCATCTGTTTCAGTTGGACAGGTCGAGCCTTATTATGCTCAACTGATGACCTGAATGTACTGAGACTGTATATTTTAGTGTATCATATATACCTTAAAATATAAGGACAAATTCTACCAGTTCATGTAGAAGAAAGCTGCCTCTCAGCTTTTTTTATTCATTAGCATTAGCCCTGTAGCACTTTATATCCTTATATTTAAAATGATATGATCATTACAGTTAAAGATCTTATAAATACTGTACATTAAATAAAGAACATTTCGCATAAAGCAGAGAGAAAATTTTCATCAAGAGATTTGGTTCAGATTCAAAGCAAAACACTTGCACTTCATTCATATTGATAGGATTGTAGTTTCCATCTCACAGGGCCACTGAGTTATGAACTGCGTGGAAAGAGAGTTGTAAATTTGCAGTGTTTTAATCAAAGGCGAGACAAGAGGGTTCAAATTTACGGCCCAGAGGCTCCTGCGGCTCATCGAGTGACGGCACAAACCATTAGTCTCGCTCCTCCCTTGTCCGCTTATCCTTCTTCAAATCCCCTTTTCTCAGTCACAAAGGGCTCATTTTCACCTCATTAATTATAGGCTTGTAATGAAGACAGAATATGTCTCTGGCATTTACTGTTGGACCAGTGTAGTTCAGATGACCCTGAAGCATCCAGTTTGAAGCATTTTCTAAGAATTATACCAATACTTAATTATTACTATAAGTTTTATAAATGTACACAATAATTAATGACCGATTAATACTTCACACATTCACTTACATGCCATTTTTTAAATTAAGTCTCTTAAACCCATTATAAACAGATAAGTAGTCGCAGACATCAATTAACCATGACATTCACACCACAAAACATTATCAATTACTGTAGATACCATTAAACTTATGGTAATTAAACAGGATCAAGGGAACTGAAGGCTCACTCATGCAGAAAGACAACAGATCACACAGTGCCCTCCAGCCCAAAATGTCCAGCCAAATGTCTAGAGAGGTCTCCAAACTCCCCAGACCCCTATATGATCGAGCACCCATGGGATTTCCCAGACAAACTAATCCAATCCAGTGATGACCCACCCCGCAATCCATGGCACCCAAAGGAGGTCTTGTGAAATGACCAGAGCCGCGCAGGTGTCACAAGTGGAACCTGGACGTGATTATACAGTATACATTTGCGTTAATGTAATGGCTGATCGGTGTATGTCACTTGTTTAATATTTTCATAATCCTTCATATTTAATCATCACTTTTAAGGACGATAATGACCAGAAATGAATTAATGCTTACTTTTAAGCATTTTTTGTGAATAAATATATTGTCTTATGGTCCATGGTGTTCAGCCAATAAAGGTAAAACCACATTGCACCACTTTTAAATTTGACCAAATTCTCCCTACGGTGTTCCACCTGCCGATATTTTTTTCTTTTTTTCCTCGTCATTTAAAGCCAAAGGAAATTAAATAAAATACTTTCACTGTGATATTGTGCATCTGTTGAGATCAACACTGCATGAAAGACCGCATGAATGTTTGTGGAGCCACGGGTTACACATCACTATTCAATCCCACTCAGTTAGATCAGAGGCGGATCAGTGGTGCATGTGATCCCAAAGAGAACAATCCACACTTGTTTTCAGATGTTAGTGAGGCTGGAGGAACATGGTGAAAAAAAACATGGTGAAAAAAAAAAAAAAGTTCAGATACTGTTGTAGACATTACATCATCCTCCCATCATTAAGCTATAAGGGGCCAAGAATGAACAATAAGGAGACAGCTTGTCCACAGAAGTGCATTTTAAGAATTAGTCCTTAAATATCATTATATTCTATTTTAAAGACGTTTAAATAATGTAGTTACTTTCATTGTTAATAGCGTAGGCTTCAAAAGATTAAAGCTGGAGATGTGCTTTGAATTAACTGACGTTAATTCAAGTATTGTTTGCACAAATAAATGGGCCAAAAATAGTGATGCTCAATTTTGAACAAGCCCACCTTTTCTGAAATGCTGGTAAATGAGTATTAATTAGTAGCAAGCTATAAAACATGTCATTTTCACTGACTGGTTGCATGCACAAAACACACACTGAACTGATCTTCTCATAAGAACTTGCTGCAATTATGTATACCTGTGCATAGTAAATAAAACTACATTATTAAGTAAGCTTTGTCTTTGCCATAGTACAATTTAGTATTGCGTGCACACACATTTTAATATGCATGGAATACCTTGTTCACTTGACATTTAAATCCGTAAAATAATACTTTAATAGCATGCAAACAGTGTAAACACACTCTGGTAAACACTTTCGAGCCTTTCACCTCCAGGGTCGAGGGTTCGAATCCCACCTTCGGGCCGCTTGTTCTCCATATGCTTGGTGGGTTTCCTTCCAAAGAGATGCACTAATTGGCCTTTCCCAATGGCTTGTAGTGTGAATGAGTGTGTGTGTGTGTGTGTGTGTGTGTGTGTGTGTGTGTGTGTGTGTGTGTGTGTGTGTGTGTGTGTGTGTGTGTGTGTGTGTGCTTGTGCCCTGTGATGGATTGGCACCCTGTCCATCATATACTCCGCCTTCCCTAGGATAGGCTCCAGGCTCCTAAGACCCGGCACAGTAAATTACAGTGTGTGTGTGTGTGTGTGTGTGTGTGTGTGTGTGTGTGTGTGTGTGTGTGTGTGTGTGTGTATATATATAAATAAAGAACTGAGAACAAAAATCTCAGATATTGTAAAATATTGTAAAATACCCACTTTAAAATACTTATTTTACCGAGGAATTTACCAATTCATTCATTAAAAATACTACAATGTGATTCTCTGGATTTTTTTTTTCTGTCTTATTTTGTCTCTTATTGTTAAGGTATACCTATGATGAAAATTACAGGATTCTCTTATCTTTTTAAGTAGGAGAATTTTCACAATTGTTGGCTGACTAAATACTTTTTTGCCCCATTGTATATAGGTGTATGAATATTTCCCCCTTTACAATCTAGCTCATCAGTTTTTCTTAAAAAAAAAAAAAAAACGAGATTATGAAGATTTTTTTTTATCACACCCGTGTATAAGACTACAGCTCCCATAGTCCTCAGTTCATGATCTCAAGCACCTGTGCCTGCTCTCATTTTGCTGATCACACACACCTACACTATTTAAATAATCCTCAGATAAGATTCACTTTAAAGAATCCTCAGATTCACTCTCAGATGAGTCTCCTTTTTTTGTCCATCACATTTCCTGATTGAGTCTTGAGCTAGTAGTTTTCAGCTAAACTGGTTTCAATAAAAGCAGAATATCTGCATCCATCTGTTTGCTTGGATCTTGTGTTCTGCTGATAATATTGTTTTTTTTTTTTCTTCCTTAAATAAACAGCCATTTAATTTTGTTTGAAAAAAAAAAAAAACCTGTTAACTCGTTATCACCCACTGAAACACCCTTCACTGCAGTGTTACAATACTGTAAATGTCAATATCCAGATTGATATAAACACTCGATATTTTTCACAGCCCTTGTGCGATTTCTAATATCAATATTTTTTCCTAAATATCACTAAGACTGCCACTTAAAATACAAGGAAGATATTTTTATATATTTAAGACCAGTGCATTAGTTAGAAAAGCAACACTTAATTTTTTTTTTTTTTAATTTCCCTCCTTTCATTTTGCTGTGTTCAAGTAGAGAGCTCTTTTTTCTCATCATTAAGGAGAGCTTGGTAATGAAGATGGAACACGTCTGCCACTAGTTCCTCTCACTGCTTCTCAGTGATCACGCAAAGCTACGCCTGGAGCTACATGATAATTAAGGATTACACTGACACTAAACACAGTTCCTTGTAGGTCTGTGTGTGGGGGGGAAAAAAAAGACAACAAAAAGTAAATGGTTTACGGAGTGTATCTGTGTGAACACGAATGACGATTCACTCATGGAGATTAAATTTTAAAGCCATGTCTAGGACCATGATCCATGACCTAAAAGATTAACGATGTTTGTTACCTGGTGTCATCACTCTGCATGGTAATATCTCTCTCCTACATGTTAGTGTCAGACGCTTGTTATCACATACAGCATTTATAGGATCAAGAAATAATTTTTGTGTTCCAGATTTAGTAAACCTATCCTCTGTAGTTATTGATCCTGCATATATGGTCGGATGCTGCCCGGAGCCCAGGCCCTCCCGAGACCCAACGCGGGAATCAAACCCAGACCAAAGAGGTGCAAGGAGACAGTGCTAGCCACTACACCTCTGTGCCACTGTGCCACCTCGCGGGGGCTTGGAGCCTGTATCAGGAGACTTATGGCACAAGGCAGGGTATACCCTGGGCAGAGTGCCAATCTGTCACAGGGCAAACACATACATACATACAGTACACACACTCACCTGCTCATTCACTCACTACGGGCTATTTGGGAATGCCAGTTAGCCTAATCTGCATGTCTTGGACTGTGGGATGCAATGCAATATAGTGCTAACCACTAAGCCACCAGCTTACATACTGTATATGCCTATGTTGATGAATGGCAACCAACCATGAGATGCAAAGCACATGTACAGTAGTTCATGGATTTTTTTTTTTTAGTGATGTTCACAAAACTCCACAAACATTAAGTTTTTAAAGAGCTTAAAATCAGAAGAAAAATTAATGTCTTAGAGGTATAAATGGATGTTGCATTGACCCTGTAATTAAATGATCATTCACCATAAAAACATCTGAAAAAGACAAATTACAGAAAAGGTGAATTAGGTGTGAATTAAATGATGTGAAAATAAAATGGTTTGACATGAAAACAGAAAACTAAATCTACACTGCATGCTGTTGATCATGGACACAAGGAGGTCATGCAGTGTATTTGCAGATTGAGACTTACTGTATTAGGTTGGTCATTTATGAGTCACCTAGGTCTAAAATGATGTATAGCTTTAAATGAAGAAAAACAGAACTGACCGTCACTTTGACCCGATCACCTGTGGGACGATTAATTTCCTACGAGATTTCCTTTTAAAGTCCAACAGACAAATGGTGGTCAAAATGAACATCGATTTGATTCTATGTTTTGTAATACAACATTTTTCAAATCCTGTTTATTGAGCACAGGTGTTTCAGCCACACCCATTGCTAATAGCTGCTTAAAACCAAGCAGATAGTCATGTAATCTCCCTAGACAAATACTGGCAGTAGAACTGGTTGTACTGAAGAGCCTTTAAATGTGGCACTGTCATAGGATAACAAGTCAGGTCGTGAAATTTCTGCCCTCCTAGATCTGCCAAGCATCAGCAGGAGTGGTATAAAGCACACTGCTGCTGTACTCTGGGGCAGTGGAAATATGTTCTCTGAAGTGATGAATCACACTTCACTATGTGGCAGTCTGATGGAAGAATCTGGGTTTGGCAGACATCAGGAGTGCATAAATAGTGCATGCTTAGAATGCACCGTGCCAGCAGTAAGTTTGATGGAGGAAGGATAATGGTTTTTCAGAGGTCGAGCCACTGGCAACCCCTTAAGCCTTTCAAACCCTCCAGTGAAGAAGGCCTTATACTCCCCTAAATATATGGATATAAAGTATGTATTACTTGTTTATCTATCTATCATATATATATATATATATATATATAATTTTATTTTTTTTACCGAAGGCACCTTTAATGTACTCGAAGTGAGTGGAAGGATGAATTCCAATTGCTAAATGAATCAAACAAAAATGGATTTAGAGTACAGAAGCTATGAAATTATGTTCATATAGGCACTCGAGACCTGGTTGGGCCTCCTTCAGCATCAGTTTCTTCATCTCCATGAAGCAGTTCAGCAGACGGAAGCATGAAGTGCTCTAAAGTCTCCTGCCAGACAACTGCGTTGGTTTTGCGCTTGATAAAACACAGTCAACCAGCACCCAGCAGATGACATGGCACCCCAGATCATTAGCAACTGTGAAAAATTCACACTGGCTTTCATGCAACTTGCATTCTGTACCACTCCGCTCTTCCTCCAGACGCTGGGACCGTGATTTCAAAGACAGAATGCAAATTTTACTTTCATCTGAACAGACTACTTTGGACCACTGAGTAATGGTCCAGTTCTTTTTCTCTTCATCCCAGGTAAAACACTTCTGGCATCGTCTCTGGTTCAGGAGTAGCTTGATACTAGGGTTGCAACAGATACTGTATAGATTCCAGCCTCACTTCTCTCCTTATGAAGCTTTCCCAAGTTCTTGAATCAGCTCTTTAAAGCTGCGGTCATCTGTTGCCAAATTAGACGATACTGTAGGCTTCTGAACAACTGTAAAGTCATCAGTCTTCCCCATGCATGTATATTAAAATATATAAATATGGGTCTTTATATTGTCTGAAAGGCATGGTTTGCTCCTTGTTATGGCTTGTTTGTTCCTGAAAAGTAATGGCCTTTTGTCAAGGCACTTTGAGACATTTGGCTTTTTCCACCTTCGTGGGAACAATTTGGGAAACATCCTTCCCTGTTCCAGCATACTTGCAAATGTGTGCTTAAAACAAGCTGAATTAAAGGCATACAGTAGATTGATCATTTTGGCTTACCCAGTCTTGAAGTCAACTCCACTGAACACATTTGGGAAGGATCTATTATGGACCACACCTTCTGGTCCATGGACACATTCCCAAATTCTCAAAGACACATCAAAATATTGTAGAAAATCTTCTCAAAAAGTCTTGAAAAGAAGTCAAACTATATCATGTGCTTCAATCTTTTGCACTGTTAGAAGGCTTGTATGAAAAGTAATAGAAGATAAGCTCTGATTCTAGTTACTCTAATTATATTAACTTAGTCAAAGGAGCTAGAACTCATTGTATTCATTGTTAATTCTTCCATTTATTTTCAACAAAGACTGTGTACGTTAGCTTAAATCTGGGCTGTAATAAGTTACTAACCAAGTGCCATCAGTCAACCACTTTTTTGAGATTATCCACAGTACTCCTAGTAATTTGAGGATTACCCTCTTCAGAGCAGAGCAGAGCAGGATTGATGGAAAAAAAAGAAAAAAAACAGTCAAACAAAAAAAACAGTGTCCCACATCGACTGGTGTTAGGCTCTCAACAGATACGAACATTGGAAGAATAATTTGATTATGAAAAAAATACTAAAAGTGTTACAATAATCTTTAAATAAATATTTTTTAGCATGTCATTGTGATTTGTTTTTGTTTTTACCAAGACCATCTAAATATTCTCACATGGCCACCCATATTTGCTGATTGCCATATCCAGTAGATAAAGTGTTATTGCAGAGTAACTGGCAGCCTCCTATGGGCTGTTTAAAAAAAAAAATTAACAGTTTAAGTGTACCAACTAGAAAATTTTGGAAAAGCCAGTTCGGCAAATGAAAACACAGTGTAGTGAAGCTATAATTTGCTAATTCATGCTGAGAGCTATAAAAGGTTACCCATGCTGAAAAGTTGAAATCATGACAATTGCTCCCGTAGGCACTACTCTCTTTGACTTATAGTTGTAGTTATAGATTTGCACAAGACGTACAGTATTGTCTCCTGCGTCTCAGGGGCAGAATTGGGTAATAAAACTGAAAATTAAAAATGAATTGGATTGCGATCAACAGCATTATGAGGCTCAGTGTATTCTATTGTTTTCAAAGGAGAGATAAGTATATATTTTTTTATGAGCTACTAAAATTGTTGTCCATGGTCCTGTCTTTTTATAACCCTGTTAAGTTTTGTGCATACAGAGTATTGTATGCTAGCGATCTCTATTCAGGTTCATGATCCAAGATTTCCTTCCTGAACAATCACTCTTCATAAAATAAATAATTAAAATATGAAGCTCCCCCCCCACTTTCCACCAATCCGACAAAGCACCCTCAGGGTCTGCTCGGCTAGCGGTGACCTCATTATCATTATCATTATTATGACTGCAGATGTTTCGCTCTGTTTAAGCGAGGCCGGTTTAAATTTTTTATAACAGTGACTAATTTGCAGTGCAGTTAGTTTCGAAACATGAACTCAGCCTCGACCTATTTGCATATGTAAAACTTGTATAACCCCTTTGTCCTGATGTATTTTGGGATTAATGCATAAGACACTTCTGAAGACAAACTCACTCACTTACTCACTGTCTATACTGCTTTACTCTGTATACAGGGTCATGGGGGACCTGGAGCCTATCCCAGTAGACTTGGGACACAAGGCAGGGTGCACCCTGGACAGGGTGCCAATCCATCGCAGGGCACACACATACACACACATTCATACGCTACGGGCAATTTGGGTACGCCAATTAAGGACTGTGGGAGGAAACCCATGACATGCGCGCACACACACACACACACACACACACCCCGAGGCAGGAACGGAACCCTGGACCGTGGAAGTGCAAGGTGACAGTGCTAACCACTATGCCACCATGCAGTCTTGAGGACAAACTTTTCTCCTTTTTTTTAGTGTTACAAAGTTTTGCACTTGTGAAGATTTTGAGTTCAGGTTTTAGCAAGTGATCAACTCTTTGGCCTTGAGCAAAGCCTTAAATTCTCAGACCTGTGTCTGGTTTGCCTTTTTCCTACAGCATTTTTGTGCCAAATAGAAACATACTGTAAGTAATGCTATAGTTCGTAATGCTCTGACATTAACTTTTTAATGTATTCTGTGGAAATCATGCACAGAAAAAGCCAGTGATGTTGTTGTTATTTGAATTTTACATTTATAACGCTTTATAAAAATATTTTCTAAAAGAATATTATACACTTCAGGGTTCATTTTGGATGATTTTAATTACTTTTATAAGCGATGAAAAGAGATGTAAATGAGTTTACACAGATTACTGAGTCAGTCACTTTCACAGTTACATTTACACATTTAAATCCTTTACTACTGGTAACAAGCCCTCATCTGTATATTTCATTGCAATAATGCACGTCCTCGCCAAAAACAACAACAACAACAAAAAAAATCTAAGACCATTAAATATTTTTTTGGATTGCATTTACAGTAGCTTTGATTAACGTGCGCATTCACCATGGCCTTGTTTCAACAACCTTAAGAAACATCACAGCTATTTTTGCCAGATGGGCTTCCTGCCTAATTGGGTGGTTTTTAATTTCGATTTTGTCAGTCTAAATTGGTGTAGGCGGGTCGACAAAATTTTGGGCTGGTCTAAGGTGAGATTCGCAGTTTTTCAAACATGCATTTTATAAGCTAATCTGAAACAAAATTTAAGACGAATGCCAGTACTCAAGTCAATTAAAGTGGAACCTATGATTACGAGCAAAAGCCGTTCCAGAAGTGGGCTCGTATATCAAAACACTCAAATTAAAGCAAATGGGGAAATTTGTTTTCATCATTTGTTATGGGGGAACATAACAAATAATGAAAACTCTAATTATTTGTTCCACAACCCAGAAAAATAAATACACACGTGGACAAAATTGTTGGTACCCTTCGGTCAATGAAAGAAAAACTCACAATGGTCACAGAAATAACTTTAATCTGACAAAAGTAATAATTAAAAAAAATTCTATGAATGTTAACCAATGAAAGTCAGACATTGCTTTTCAACCATGCTTCAACAGAATTATTTAAAAAAATAAACTCATGGAACAGGCCTGGACAAAATGATGGTCCCCCTAGAAAATATTGAAAATAATGTGACCAAAGGGACATGTTAATTCAAGGTGTGTCCACTAATTAGTATCACAGGTGTCTACAATCTTGTAATCAGTCAGTGGTCCTATTTATAGAAAAGTATAGACAAGCATGTTAAAGGTAAAGGCTATAAGACCATTTCCAAGCAGCTAGATGTTCCTGTGACTACAGTTGCACATATTATTCAGAAATTTAAGATCCATGGGACTGTAGCCAACCTCCCTGGACGGCCACGAGGAAAATTCATGACAAATCAAAGAGACGGATAATCCGGATGGTAACAAAAGAGCTCCGAAAAGACTTCTAAAGAGATCCAAGGTGAACTTCATGCTCAAGGAACATCAGTGTCAGATCGCACCATCCGTCGTTGTTTGAGCCAAATTGGACTACATGGGAGACGACCACGGAGGACACCATTGTTGAAAACAAATCATAAAAAAGCCAGACTGGAATATGCCAAACTACATGTTGACTTCTGGGAGAATGTCCTATGGACAGATGAGACAAAAATGGAACTTTTTGCCAAGGCACATCAGCTCTATGTTCACAGACGGAAAAATGAAGCATATGAAGAAAAGAACACTGTCCCTACTGTGAAACATGGAGGAGGCTCTGTTATGTTCTGGGGCTGCTTTGCTGCATCTGGCACAGGGTGTCTTGAATCTGTGCAGGGTACAATGAAATCTCAAGACTATCAAGGGATTCTAGAGAGAAATGTGCTGGCCAGTGTCAGAAAGCTGGGTCTCAGTCGCAGGTCATGGGTCTTGTAACAGGACAATGACCCAAAACACACAGCTAAAAACACCCAAGAATGGCTAAGAGGAAAACATTGGACTATTCTAAAGTGGCCTTCTGTGAGCCCTGACCTCAATCCTATTGAGCATCTTTGGAAGGAGCTGAAACATGCTGTCTGGAAAAGGCACCTTTCAAACCGGAAACAACTGGAGCAGCTTGCTCATGAGGAGTGGGCCAAAATACCTGCAGAGAGGTGCAGAAGTCTCATTGACAGTTACAGGAATCGTTTGATTGCAGTGATTGCCTCAAAAGGTTGTGCAACAAACTATTACGTTAGGAGTACCATCATTTTTGTCCAGGCCTGGTCCATGAGTTAATTTTTTTTATAATTCCATTGAAGCATGGTTGAAAAGCAATGTCTGACTTTCATTGGTTAACATTCATAGAATTCTTATTTATTATTACTTTTGTCAGATTAAAGTTATTTCTGTGACCATTGTGAGTTTTTCTTTCATTGACCGAAGGGTACCAACAATTTTGTCCACGTGTGTGTATATAAAAATAATTAACACAAAATATAAAGTCAAAAACAAATTAACATGCAACCTTAACTTAAACTTAACTTATCTGGTTTTACTTTTTTTATCTTATCAGATAAGTGTTTCTGTTAGTGTTTATGGGCACACGCGCTGTGTATGTGCGTGCGTGTTTGTGTGAAGCTAAGATGAGAGAGAGAAAATGTATCTTTAACCTGTCTAATGAGACTTGCTTTTGTTTTACGTGTGCTCACACATGTGTTATAATAAACATGCTTGTGTAAAAGGACAATACGTATATACAAACACAAAATAAAGGATGCTTTAAATAATATACATGTGGTCACGGTGTTATAGTAAACAGTACACGCACGCACAGATGTTGACTATATCAGTGAGATACGCCCACGAAGACCCAGCAGGGGAGACTCAGGCTTGTAGTGATAAATCCATGTCTTGTCACCAGTAATGATGCGCTCTAAAACTTTTACCTTCAGTCCAAATTTAGTTTGCAGATATCTGAAACATTTCTGTTTCTGCTCTTCATGGGTTGTTGGAGGTACCCATCCTGCACAAATCACTTTTTTTCATGTTCTTTCCTGAAGTCTGACATCCATTTTTGCTCGCACCATAGTTACAAATGACTTGATGGAACAAGTTATATAAGACAATTCTGCAGTGCGAGACAGAGAAAAACCATTCCGTCAGTTGTGATCATGTGACGATCAGCATCAAAAGAAGTGTATACGTGCCACATGATACTCAATGATACTTGGTACTTGGAAATCAAGACAGGCTCATTTTCAAGTCAAATTTATTAAAATTTTTTGCTTGTATTGCGGAACGCTCACAAACCAGGTTACTCACAATCTGAGGTTCCAATGTATAACCTTAATGGACTGACCTACAGAGGTATCTTACCATGCGACTGCCATGCCACATACATTTTTATTTTAAAAGCTAAAATATTGCATAAAATTTGCCTCGGCATACAAGAGAACGAACTGGGCCAACTCAAATTCTGTCCAAGTTGCGCGTACGTCCAGGAGCTGTTCAAAACCTGCACATCAGTGGAAGCAAATGTACATATTTTTTTGTTTTTTTTGCATTTTGCGCCAGATTTTATAAAGGCATAGCACCATGGGTCACAATGAATGTTATTAAGGACGGTCCCAAAAGGAATCAAAAATTTTAATTAAGTGAGGTTTAATGTCAATTTATTTATTATTTTTCTTCGTTTAAATGCCTTTTTTAAAAATGTTTTGATAGTTTTTATATGCAAAAATATGATTATAGTGTTAGAAATAATGGTAATCTGTTTGGGTGGCTGGAACGGAGTTTTCAAAAAACGGATTTTTGAAATTGGATATAGGTCATGGCCTGTATTCAGAAAGCTTCTTAGGATTCTCTCAGAGAGCCCCTATCTTAGCCTAAAAAGTCCTAGCTGGGGGTCCTAGACTAAAAGTGATTTAGGAAACTTCTCAGAGCAACTCTGAGGAAGGAAAGTCCAAAAACCTTTATCTTAGTGAGGAGGTGTGGTTGACCCACATTGCTAGGGATGACGCAGAAATGCAAAGACTGTGATTGCTTGACCTCTGCGTTTAAGCATCTCACTGTAATGAGAACTCTTGATTGTTGAACCTTTTACCTGATAATGTTTCACTACTGACCCTTGAGAATTCCATAAAACTGCAACATGACTAACTTTTGAACATTTTCTTGATGATTTGACTTTTGAACATTTTCTTATTGAGGATGTTTCTATTCCATACTCTGCCGTCTACTGTCAGGCTACTCTCAGTGATAAACCCATGTCAGTATCTGTATTTCAGTTACTGTTGAAGCAAAGCAGAAGTGACGTTCCACCAGTAAAAAATAAATAAATAAATAAACTGAGAATTAATTGATTAGCCTGTGTTTGAAGCATGCCCTGGGATATACAGTACTTCTCAAATTTATTAACGAGTTTAACTCGGAGTCAATAAAATTCAATGGAATCATCTCTTCATTAGGAAGAACACAGCCAAGGAAATAGACATTGATTAGGAAGGAATTGTGTTTTGATTTTTTTTTTTTTTTTTAAAGGTCACCATTCAACACACTAGCTATAGATGCTAACAGAACAGATTATAGAAAAGACTGTGACAGTAAGGCAAATGGCATAAAAAAAAGCAGGTCAGAGGTAATTATTAGTCTAAAGATACATAAAGCCAGTCGCTAAAAGCTTGGGAGCATGTCAAAGACTATCCTACTGTGACCAGCACTGTATGAACGAGTACTTTCAAAGATGTGATTTGCTCATCACTTTTCAAACAAACTCAGCTAGTTTCGAGTCTGATTAGTGGTCCATGTCAGCTCACTGAGGTTAATTGAGATTATATTCTGAATGCTATTTAAGCCTGAGTTTAACATGGTGGAAAAACCTCCCAGATATTGCTGTAGGCATCACATCCTCCTTGCATTAGGCTGTATGTAGCTTCAGTGTCACACTGCAATTTCAACTGCCAGTTTATCCCCACAAGAGAAGTAACTTAAGAATTTGTATTTCCTTTTTGGAGTAGTTTTGTACAAATATTTATTATTGCACAAATTATTATTATTATTAATTAAGATTTATTATAACATTTATTGCACTGATTTATTTACTTTTCGATAACAGTGTAGTTTATTATTTTTATTTATTTATTTTTTGTGGTAGTTTAAGGAAACATCAAAGCTGAAAATTAAATTTCTAGTTTTTGTATGCCCATAACTGAACTGTGACGAACTTGTGACAAACGTTAAACAGCCCTTTTAAAATGAAGGAGACAACTAGTTGACTAGTCAACTACTTTTTGGCTTTGTTCAGACTGTAGGCATATCTGGGTCTGTATTCACAAAGCTTCTTAGAATTCTCTCAGAGAGCTCCTATCTTAGCTTGAAAAGTCCTAGCTGGGAGTCCTAGACTAAAAGTGATTTAGGAAACTTCTCAGAGCAACTCTGAGTAAGGAAAGTACAAAACCCTTTATCTTAGTGAGGAGGTGTTATAGACCCCATTGCTAGGGATGATGCAGCAATTTAAGAATTGTACAAAGGTCTTAAAATGCTCTCTTTGTGAAAATAGAATGCATGATAATAGAACAGACAGTGTCATAATGTTTGTATATAAAGAAATTGTATAATCATGACTACAGGCTACTTTATGTATACTTTAAGTTTCTAGGCTAAATATCTTAAAGACAATTAAACAGCCAAATGTTGAAAACCTGTCTACTTTTGAAGCAACCAATTTCCACACGGTACAGTAGTTACTATATTTAAGTTTGCACATTTATTTACCAAACTGATTTTATTACTTCATTTCAGATTGATGGGAGCAAAATGGCTCGCTTTTACCAGTTTAGATACTTGCAGGACAGTTTATTTAAGTTACACTTTTGGATGGTATGTAGCCAACAATCCAAGAGAGATGGAAGAAAGTATGTGGAAGAGCAGTGTTTACTTTTAGCTTTACGTTCAATGTTTGGAGAATATTTCTTCTTTCTGCCATTTTGTCATCTGTTATAGAAACTCTTAAGCCTCTTAAAAGTTCTCCTCTTAGCAATTTGTATACTTAGGAGCTGTTTTTAGGGCTAAGATGTTTTGTGAATCATTTTTATCTTTACTAAGATTTAATCCTAAATTTAAGGGAAAAGTCTAAGAAAATGCCATAATTCTAAGAATTTTCTTAGAATTTCGTCACTAGGAGCAACTTTTAGGCTTAAGAAGCTTTGTGAATACGGGTCCTAATTTGTATCACAAATCTGACATTTTGGAATGACTGTCCGGGAGAACTTGGAAAGGTTGAAAACGAGATGTGTAGCCACATTCTGGATTAGCTGCAGGGGACGAATGGTCGATAGAGGAAGACCTGACAGAAGTGAGTGAGTGAGTGGCAGTTGTCCATTCCTGAAATAATAAGGGATTATTATTATAAGCACCTGAGTAAGCTATGTAGAAAGAAATGGGCAAATTCTTCTGATGTTGTAAAGCAGAAATTGGCAAGAACAAGTAAGGTTAGCAATGTGTGGGGAAAATGACAGTTGATTGCCCAACGTTACCCCAATATTGCGGCCAGTGGCTAAAGAAGTGATTCGATTTTTGTCCAGGAAGATCACAAGGTCTTGATAGGGGGATGAATCACCTGGAATGAACAGCAGTTCGATTTTATTAAGATTGAGTTTTGGCTGATGAGCTGTCATCCAGGAGGAGATGTCTGCCACAGACGCCAAGATCCGGGGGGAAACCTGCGTGTCTGGAGGAGAAAAGGAGAGAATAAGTTTCATGTCATCTGCATAACAATGATACGAAAAGCCCTTTGAGGATATGATCTTACCATGAGACCTGGTATAGGGGTTAGAACAGAAGATACCCAAGTAGTGAGCCTTGTGGGATACCAGTAGAGAATCAGTGTAGAGCAGATGGGGATCTCCTCCATGTCACCTTCTATTCTGATGCATCCGCCAAAATCAGACATTTCACTTCATCCTCTGTCCAGGGACTATTTTCCATTTCCATACAACAGTTAAACCAGCTGCTCTTTCAGAAAACAAAGAAAATTTTGCCACTCAGAAAAATGGGGCATGGCTCTTACATACTTGGCAGTAATGACGGCAAAAGTGGAAAAAAGGACATAGAAATGTTCTATAAAATTATAATGATTCATTTTTCCATTGTCTCAACACTCGCGTTTTAACCATGAATCGCTGTCCCATTCGTGTGTTCGTGTGGAATTCTGCAGCGGATTGTGAGTGATGTAATGGACAGTTGGAAATCTGATTTGAGTTTCAGAGCATCCAGTCTCAGACACATGTTTAGAAATCTGATATTTTGTTTTTCAATACTTTTCAGACTACATGAAAGCAGTCTGATTCCAAACTGATTCCAATCTGGATATGCCAAAATTTGAATTTTGGCTGGCAGTCTGGACAGGGCCTAAGTAATGTCTGTCAACTGGTAAAATGTGCTTACTTGGCAAAAGTTCCCATTGCCCTATTCACCCATATTCATCCATCCATTCATCGCTTCATGATTCATTGGCTTGAGGTGGACAAGATTCAACAACAATATGGATTCTCCAAACACCTCTCAGTCCTTTTGTGAGATGTTTGCTCATTTGGCTCAGGTTACAGGCTGACATTTCTCAAGCTGATGTGAAGGCTCCATAGGTGCTCTTGTCACCCTTTTGCCTCTGCCTCGCTGACCTTTCAACACTCATTGCTGAAGATTTCGATTAGGCTCTGCAGCCCTGATTCCCTCTTTTTTCTTACCTTGCCAACTGTTTTTGAAGGAAAGAGACAGTGAAAAACATACATGCATTTTTTAGGTATGTCAATCATCAGTGTGCCCCCCCCCCCCCCACTCCCTTTGCACTGATGAGTTCACGGATAATACAAGGTAATAAAACTGTGGGCAAAAACTGTGGGAACACTGTTCTTTTTTTTTTTTCAGGTGTTTTCCTTGCACATTACCAATGTCACATTCAGAAACTGTTAATTAACATTTCTTTGAGTCCCGTGTCGAAGGGTTAACCTTTTTCTATTTTTTTCTTCCATTTGTCCTTTCCATGACATTTTATATAGTATGAATAACCCTATTACAGAACCTCTGAAGATTCCTTTCTCTATATACAATATATAATCTTTCACAATTATATCTGTTATATCAGTAGACCAAAAAATAATAAAAAAAAAGAAACGCTTCACACTCCTTAATTTTTTTTTTCTAGCATTCAGCCGAAGGGAAAAAAAAAAAAAACACTCATGAATACCACCATTAATTATCCCTAGCCCAATTCTTTTGGCTAACACAGCAGACATACTTGGGGGGGTTGGGGGGGCATCTGCAATAATGAGGGGCAGTACAGGATGAAAAACGCAGGAAAAAAAGAAAGTCAGCAGAGAGAGAACTAATCAGCTTATAATTATCCCAGTAATACAAATCCTCATGTTTAATAGTATTGCGGTTATTAACCATATATTGTAGCAAGATTCATTTTAAATGTGTTTTTAATGTATATGAAGACCAATGTTTGGAAACAATCTACTGTACCTTTTCTGGGTGAAGACTGCAACTAATAAGCCAATGTAAGTCTTTGCTGTTTGAGCTGGAAAGAAACCGTGGCCTTAATTTCATTATTATTCTATCCTCGAGTACTTATATGGTCACATGTTAGAGAAGACTCAAGAATTCATAGCCACGCACACTGCCGTGCTCTGGGCGGGCCGGCTGAGAGTTAGAGCTTAATTAACCTTTGTCTTTTCAACCCTATTTGGTTTTGTAATTTAGAAGCACTGATATGGATTCTGTGCATGGCACAATCGGTGGGCAAAGAGGTGTCAAAAACACATGAGTTTGAGACTGAATCTGATAAGACTAATGATGACAGCAAGCGGAAAAGTTATGTTCTATCGTGCCAATAGTTTTTCTGACAATTTCGAAACCGTGTGGTTTCCCAAAATTGAAGAGCGTTAATATGAAAAGTTAGAAACAGGTAAGTTTTCATCTCATAATCCAGGGAACCTATGATACCAGTCCTCTGGTCAGTGCTTTAGTACAGTATATTTAAGGTTATTACAAAATAAACATTAGGAAGAAATCTTTAGTCAGAAGGTAATTAAAAACTCTCCCACATTTGTTTTTAAAGAAAATATTATCTGCATTTTCTGCAAAAGCAGGCAGTTCTTTGCCATTTAAAGTGACAAACATAATGGGCTCGCTGGCTTACAGTAGTTTGGATAGCAAGACTAAACAGCTACTCAACAGGTAAACGTGTTTGTGCCACCACTTTATAATTTATTTATATAAGAAATAAGGCCAGGGTTAAACACTTTTACATATAACATTTTAATTAGTAAGACATAATGTACAGTGTGGACAGAACGTTTTCAGACTCTTCCAAGTTTTCTGCAATTAATTTTGCACACTTATACAATGCATTCAAATAATTGAGTAATACTAAAGAATTAATTATAATTAAGACTTTTCCCTCTGGGGTAAATAAAGTTATTTGAAGCTTAAAATCCTTTCTTTTTTTCATCATTCTACACACAATACCCCATAGTGACAAAGTAAAAAAAAAACAAGTGTTTGGAATGTTTTTTGTATACAGTACATAGAGATGCCCCAAAAAGGAAAATATACTTCAACATGATATGCTGACATCATGGTTATGTCCCAGATTATCCCCAAAATTAACATTTAACAAATATTAAATTAAAATACCTGGAATGGCAGACTTCTTGCAGTGACAACTATATTTTGAGCCATATGTTTCTATAATGGTGACCATGTCTGTTATCTCCTTTTAACCGCTTTTCAAAATGTTTTAAACACACCCAGACTGAATGAGTGCAGTTGCCTTTTGTCATCGATTAGGTGTGCTGTTACACCAAGTAGTAATGGTTACTTACTGGTCTCCAGTAAGTGCAATAAAAGAAGCTTTTGCCAACTTCCTCACTTTTGCAGCCTTTTTTAGTGTCAGACAGTTCATACATTGCAGGAAGAATAGTTCCCCTCAAAGATATATCGAGCGCACAACTTTGGTTGTATCCAAAATTCACCTTGAAGCTCGTTCAGTACACCTGGTGATGTTTCCTCAGTCATCTTATTATTCATGTTAAACGTCCCATCACACACAGCCAGGTAACCGGACTGTGATTATGGGAAGCCATTAGGGTCAAACTTAGTCAATTGATTTTGTGTTTAAAAAAAAGTACTAGACGACTAATGACATAAGATAATGCATCAATATTGACAGCCCTAACATCTGTCATGTCATACCCATCACTTGTTACTTGGTTACAGCACTTTTGACAGAAATGACACCCTCACACAATGGCGCAGCTTCAGGTCTTTCCAAAAATGCTGTACTGGGTTCACGGCCAGACCCTGGCTGGTCCACTTCAGGACTTTCACAGAGTTGTTCTGAAGCCACTCCTGTGTTTCCTTGGCAAAATGCTTTGGGTCAAGGTTTTAATAAATGTAATTTTTTGCTCTCAACCTGAGAACTATACATAGCTGTAGATAGAGAACAGTGGGCAGCTCTTCCGTCCATTTAGCCATCTACTGTATTCTGACTAGTCTTCCAGTTTCAATAAGAGAAAAACATGCACACAGCATGATGCCATATCTGGGTAACCTGTTGGTTGTTTCAAAGCTCCTCCATTTCAGAGATGTTTGTGCTACATTTGGCCTTTCTGCGGGATCAGTCCAGACAGGCTGGCCTTTGATCCCAGAGGACCATATTCTTCTCTTTGGCATAGAGGAGCTTTGAGTGCCCATGATTCGGTCACCAGCTTACAGTACTTGCTAATTTATAATCAATGTTATTTAGTTCACATGGTAGTGGTAATGTTATGGCTGATCCGTTTAAGTGATTAAAGAAACTATGGTATTTTTGCAGACTTGCAACAAGTTTGACTATAAACTGAGAACAACAGTGTGTGTCAGTTTTTATAATAAAGAAAACATGTAATTGTATAAACCTGTGGTAGTTTAAAAGGAAATTAAATGTGCTGTTACAGGAAAAATATTTACGCCAAAGTGCGACAAGTGTACATTCATGGCCAAAAGTTTTGAGAATTACATAAATATTGGAAAAGTTGCTGCATTGCATAAAAATGGCTTCACAGGCAAAGATATTGTGGCTCCTAAGATTGCACCTAAATCAACAATTTATAGGATCATCAAGAACTTCAAGGAAAGAGGTTCAATTCTTTTTAAGAAGGCTTCAGGGCGTCCAAGAAAGTCCAGCAAGCGCCAAGATCGTCTCCTAAAGAGGATTCAGCTCAGCTGTGGGATCGGAGTGCCACCAGTGCAGAGTTTGCTCAGGAATGGCAGCAGGCAGGTGTGAGCGCATCTGCACGCACAGTGAGGTCGAAGACTTTTGGAAGATGGCCTGGTGTCAAGAAGGGCAGCAAAGAAGCCACTTCTCCCCCAAAAAAATATCAGGGACAGATTGATCTTCTGCCAAAAGGAGGGCCAATGGACTGCTGAGGACTGGAGCAAAGTCATATTCTCGGATGAAGCCTCTTTCCGATTGTTTGGGGCATCTGGAAAAAGGCTTGTCTGGAGAAGAAAAGGTGAGCGCTACCATCAGTCCTGTGTCATGCCAACAGTAAAGCATCCTGAGACCATTCATGTGTGGGGTTGCTTCTCATCCAAGGGAGTGGGCTCACTCACAATTTTGCCCAAAAACACAGCCATGAATAAAGAATGGTACCAAAACACCTTCCAACAGCAACGTCTTCCAACAATCCAACAACAGTTTGGTGAAGAACAATGCATTTTCCTGCACGATGGAGCACCATAAGGCAAAAGTCATAACTAAGTGGCTCGGGGACCAAAACGTTGAAATTTTGGGTCCATGACCTGGAAACTCCCCAGATCTTAATCCCATTGAGAACTTGTGGTCAATCCTCAAGAGGCAGGTGGACAAACAAAAACCCACTAATTCTGACAAACTCCAAGAAGTGATTATGAAAGAATGGGTTGCTATCAGTCAGGATTTGGGCCAGAAGTTGATTGAGAGCAGCCCAGTCGAATTGCAGAGGTCCTGAAAAAGAAGCGTCAACACTGCAAATACTGACTCTTTGCATAAATGTCATGTCATTGTCGATAAAAGCCTTTGAAACGTATGAAGTGCTTGGAATTATATTTCAGTACATCACAGAAACAACTGAAACAAAGATCTAAAAGCAGTTTAGCAGCAAACTTTGAAAACTAATATTTGTGTCATTCTCAAAACGTTTGGCCACGACTGTAGGATCTAGTACATGTTTAAGGAGTATGATATGGGCAGCATGGTGGCTTATTGGCTAATCAGAAGAAATGATTACCACTAGCACTGTCACCTTGCACCTCCAGGGTCCGGGTTCGATTATCGCTTCTGTGCTTTCATGCAAACATGGAGTTTGCATGTTTTCCCTTTGCTTAGTGGGTTTCCTCCGGGTAATCCGATTTCATCTGACCGTCCAAACATGCAGATCAGGCTAATTAGCTTTCCCCAAATTGCCCATAGTGTGTGAATGAGTGTGAGTATGTGTTTACCCTGCAATGGATTGGCACCCCGTCTAGGGTGTACCCCAATTCATGCCCTAAGTCTCCTGTCATTTTAATTTGATTGATATTAAAACAACTATATTTTATTAAAGTAACTTTGTGTTAACATTTACTGTATGTATGGGAAAATTTTGTTTGTGGCTTAATTCTTTACATTCCTTGTGAAGGTGCACTAAAAGGTCCCCCACATTTCTGCACCATTGTTTTCAATTGAAATCATTCATCCTCTCAGCCGGTCTCTGGCAACTCCCAGCTGTCTCTTTCTCTCTTTCTCTCTCATACACACACACACACTTGCTCCTTCTGTCTCTCATCAGCTAAAGGTCATAAAGGCAAATATCACTGCATGCAGTGAACTCAGCCTTAGTGTCCAATTTTCATACTTCTCTAGGCTGTGGAAAATCGATTTAAAACAGATTAATCACAGGCAGCTGCTGGTCCTACATCGAGCCTTGTCTCTGATACATGACCTATCCTCATGCTACAATGTGGTGCGAGAGGAACAAATTGAAAGAAAATAAGAAATGATTACCATTTGATTCAGATACCTGTAGTGAGCTATGCATTTCATTCGAGTGTGTCAAGGACTACTGGTTATAGCAAGGCTGCTGCTTTGAGCTGCCAAGTGCATGTTGCACATTTCAATACTGCTAGTGGTTATATTAATATCATCAGTTAACATTACACCCCTTTGTGGATTGCGACCTTGCAATGGTGAAGTGGCGTGTGTGGTTTGATGTGCCTAACCGTCATGTTACCAAGAGTGAGGCTTCAGGTATATAGTGCAATACAAGATGACTCGATTAAGGTTCCATCCAGATCCCAATCCCTAGAGCTAGACCAGGGGTAGCGTAAGCAAGTAAGTTTCTATTGACAACATGTCAACCAGTCATTTTGTTGACTCAGTGGCTGAGATGAAGTGAAGGATTCAGGTGCATTGCCAGTCAGGCAGGAAGGATGTGATGGACAGTTTTTGATTAATTAGATTTGGCAACATGGGAATCACTCACCTCAGTCACCCTGGAAGTGTATGCCAAGGTCCTGGGAAAAAAAAAAAAAAACAGCCCTTGAAATAGTTGAAATTGCTTTTATTCCTTTGTTTTTTTTTCCGTAATGCTTTTCTAGGAGATTTTTTTTTGTTGTTGTTTTTTTAATTTTGGTGAGGCACTGCAGGATGACTGGATTGATGGGTTCTAGCAGCACAGTAAGAGTTGAAATCATTTAAGGAAAGACTCTGATTCTGTCAAGGCTGTCTCTTGTCTCCACTCCTGAATATCAAGGCACAAATTGAAACTAGTAAAGAATGAGATGCCACCTGCAGATAAAGGGAGAAAAGATTCTTCAGGGTGAAAGAGTTTAAAACATCTTATTCACAAGTTACAAACAAGCAGGAGAGGCTTACTTTTTGGACAAACTTTGTGTGTGTATATATGTATGTATGTATGTATGTATGTATGTATGTATGTATGTATGTATGTATGTATGTATGTATGTATGTATGTAAGTATGTATGTATGTATGTATGTACACACACACACACACACACACACACACACACACACACACACACACAATGACTTTTGAACATGAATGATGAGATATTAAGATTAAAAATTAAAATAAAAGATTTTCCCCAGAAAATTATAACTTGATCTTGTAGAATATTATAATTTCGATGATAGAATCATAAGCTGTCAAAAGATGTAGACATGTTAATGCTGTCTTGGTCTTACAGAGGCAGGTTTATTGCTTTTTCAACATTAACCAGTGTTCTAGTGTTTCGCATTGACCCACACTGGTTACTTTTAGCACTTTTCGCTTGAAAATAGTTTTGCACTTGATAATATTAGCATTTGTTAATATAAGTGTGTCCTCTGTGATAAATGGATACTGATCTACTTATTGAGTAGATCAGTATGTAGCATGCTAAAAAAGCAGTATCCAGTGATGAATTTAAATACAGATTGCATTATACTGTAACTTGCGCAGAGATAAAGGTGCATAACTACTTACTTGTTGAAGTAGGAAAAGCCCTAGCTAAACCTGTACAGGTTTAAAGTTGTTTTAATAAAAAATGAACAAATAATAATAGTAATAATAATAAAAATTCCCTTTTATACTAATATACATTTCATACCATCAGTTGGGATAGGAAATTGTTGGTCTCTTTATAAACAAACATACTTTACAAGACACAGAATGTAATAGTAAGGCAATGGACTGTCATCTACAGTAGGAATTATGGCTGAAGTGTTAGCTACACTTGAACCCAACAAAAGCCTGAAACTAAAATAAAGAATAAATAATGTAAGGAATGAAGGGCAAAGAAAATAAATTAATTCCTGAATACAAATCTGACAAACACAAAAATAGGAAAACAATGACCAAATCTAAAGCATGTCTCCTGATGCCCCCTGTTGGCCAATGATCGACCAACACAGAAACTGTGATACAGTGGAGCAGATATTGGGACTTTTAGTCTGGAGCCAAACTGGAACTTGTATGAGTGCTGTGATGCTGCTTTGCATGGAAACTGCAAATACGCTTGGCACATGAGCTAGATATGAACTGGACAAGGGCACAGGGTCAAAATCTGGCATGAGTGCCATATTGGGACTTGGCATTGTGATTAGATCAGGGCCGGCACAAAGGATCTGGAATGGCATCTGGTATAGCTACTGCCCTGTGGACTTGGGATGAGCAACAGGCTTAAAGTTGTCATCTTGCTAACTTCTGCAGGGTGCTGGGCTGTTGAACTTTGTGGGTAGTTTTGGGAGGTGCCAGGTTTATCTCCACAGACTGCTAAGCAGAAGCATGGCTTGGAACTGTTATAGAAAGCAGGAACCTTTGCAGCCATTTTCCTTTACTTGCTCTGTGTTACCAGAGTTTCATCAGAACCCAAGAATTTCCAACCAGTGTCCTGTGCTTGATTTCTGTTACAGATATTTAATCAGAGGTCAAGGTGGGAACTTGCCTGGTTAGCCTCCGCTGGGCTTCAATCAATTGCCATTTCATTGATTATAGCCACTCAGAAATAAGTATTATTACATGGATCCAGTTGTTTTTGGCCAGGATGTGGAGGAGGTAGAATGTAAGTGCATGCACAACAATCCCATTCATCCATTTATTTTTATCTGCTTATCTAGATCTTGGTCATTGGAGCAGCAGTCCAACCAGAACCGCTTCTAGCTAACCATCTACTCCAGCTCTTCCATGGTAATACAGTGCCCAGCTGCTCCAAATCCAAGTGAGAGATATAATCTCTCCATTTAATCCTTGGTTAGTGACTCTGTTGGACATCCTAGAAACACTTCCTCAAGGAGGCAGCAACTATACAATGAGTCCTGAATGATGAAACAATATCTCTAAGGCTGAGGCCAGTAACCATGAGAAGGAAGGTCATTTCTGTCACTTGTATCAGTGACCTCATGCTTTCAGGCACTAGGAGGCATAGGTGAGTGTTGTGACCAAGATTGAAAGCTTTGGTTTTAAGCTCAGCTCTCTCTTGACCAAGTGAACAAGGCAGGCATGATGCTGATACTACACCAATCAATCTGTGAATTGTCTTGACCCACTCTACCCCAAGATACTGTCTCAATAAAAGGACGTAAATTATCTCATTCACAACTCAAAGTGGAGGACTCACCCTATTCCTTCTAGAACCATGGCCTCAGATCATGTCTCTCATCAGAACACCTTCACAATCAGCTACAAACTCTCATAGAGTGCCCAGAGATCACTCCTCAGTGAAGCTAACACGAGCATATAATCTGCAAAGGTGCGACGCTGGAATAATGCTATATGACTCTCCTACCCTTTTTGTTGTAATTCTGTGAACTGAATCAGTGGCAAGTGGCATCTTGTATGGAGTCATTGGTCATCCCACATGGAGATATTAGTGATGCAAACTAGACTTATAATCTGGTTAAACAGGGATCCTATGGTCTAAATAATAAGATTTTCACTTTATAACCTTGAAGGAATATACTGCACAGGATCTCACAAGAGGTATGCTCCTATGTCTTTCCAAGTCTGCAAATCTGATCTTTTAAAGGGAAAAAAAGTAGTACATGGAGGTGGCACAGTGATTTAGCGTTTAGCAACATTACCTTGCACCTCCAGGGTCCGGGTTCGATTCCCGGCCATTTTCAATTCCCGTCTCTGTGTGCATGGAGATTGCATGTTCTCCGCGTGCTTGGTGGGTTCCCTCCGGGTACTCTGGTTTCCTCCCACAGTCCAAAGACATGTAGGTAGGTTAAATGGCATTCCCAAATTAGCCATAGTGTGTGAATGAATGTGTTTGAGTTTGTGGGCGTGTCCCCTGCGATGGATTGACACTGTGTCCAGGGTGTACCCTGTCTTGTGCCCCAAGTCTCCTGCCTACAGGATTTAACGGTATACTGTAGATGATGAGTGAGTGAATATGGTACGACTAATGTCCTGACCATCCTTTCCAGTACCTTGGCAATGACTATGTGGGAGGCTGAGGAGTGTGATATTCTAAAGTTTTTCAGTCACCCCAATCCAAACAGTCCAAAGGGATTGTCAACACAATTTTGAAAAGACATGTCAGCTAGGATATCCCAATCCCGACAAAAGCCTTCAGGAAGTCAGCGACGATTTCATCCATCCCAGGAGCCCTGCAACTAAGGAGTTGTTTAACTATGTCAGTGTAAGCCCCACAAATGGTCGTCTCTGAAATACTTTTTCATACAGTACATCTTACTGCTGTATGCCTAGATTTGAGGTCAACAGTTGTCTATTCCTGCTGTAAACAGCTTTGGCAAGGCTTCTGTAAATTCCATAGACACACTTAGCCCTGATGGGTCTGTCCTGCATTTTCCTTGCCATCTGATCCAAATGACCACCAGTTCAATTCTTTTCCTCCTTTTTTTTTTTTTTTTTAAGTCCCCCAGTAGACGTATGAAGTCTTGTTGCAGGGACACCTTCCAACACCCCACTCAAGGGCTACAGTACAAGACCAAATCCTTTGAGCTTTTCTGAAGCAGATGTGATGTCTATGACCTTTCTGAACAGCTTCGCTTTCATTAACATTATTTGACAGAGGTTTTCAATGTAGGCCAGAAGCACCAAAGTGAAGCTAGGTTAGTTGTTTGTGGTTTGCTGCTAGCAATTAACCAACATTTCTATTGCCCTTAAGTACAGGTGGGCCATTAAACTTGTGTTAAACTTTAAAATACATCACTAAATGGGTTCAAATTGAGGATGTCAATGCAAATTAACACTCGTATCCACACAAAAAAAAGTAAGCCATTTATGGTTATTGGGTCCAAGTTTTAACTTTTAGAACACTGAAATGGTTAAAAATTAGAATGTCATCGCACATTAAAACTCATACATCCAGTCAAAATTGTTTTTTTTACTATAAAAAAAATCTTAGTTGTTTGTGCAGCTATGCATACTAGCCTGTATACAGAGAACATTTAGTTACACAGTAATTTGCATCAATTACAACTCATCTGATGTGTGTGGATGTTAGTTATTTAACAAGGACAATGTTAATCAATGATAGCAAAAGCTATGAGTGTTAGAAAGAGAAACTTTGTTCACACTACCTGTCCATCTATCTTGCCTTTTATTATTATTATTATTATTATTATTATTATTATTATTATTATTATTATTAAATAGTGTTCTGTGCTGTCTGTAATGAAAGCCATGCATGCAGGTTCTATCCACACTTATGAGAAAGTTTTACTCTCCTTGTCTGACTTTTTAAAAACTGTACCCAAGCCAAAGTTTTCATGAATATGCACATAAACACATTTTTAAAGCATAACTTTAGCAGTAACGCGAAACAAGAAAGATCTTAGATATTCTGTGTAATGCTCACAATATATACCACTCAAGTACAGCTGAGTTTGCGTTGTCCTGTCTTATAATGATGCCAGTCAAGATACCTACTGCTGTTATGAAACTTGCTTATAAAAGTTTGACAATGATTCGCTGGTACATTCTGACTGTTCTCGAAAATTGTTGGTTACTTAAAACTTGCTAAACAAGCAGAAAAATAACTTTGAAACAATGAAACTTACAGTGCCAGTATATCTGACAGAACTTCCCTACAGTACCATTTAAAAATAAATCCATTTTGTTCTCCTGGCGAATGAGAATAAAAGGAGGCCTTTGAGCTTTTTACAGCCAAAATGGAGCAAAAGCAGAGAATTTTTTGTTTGTTCACATAAACTGGAGATCTATCTAAACATCCAGAAAGGGCTAAAAATGAATTTTACACAAACGGTTTCTTGACATCATATTTATGTAAATTAATCATCTTAACTTATATAATATAATCTGTACCTATTATATAATGTAATATGCATCTCTGTCATCATTCTATATGTATATTATATTTGATCATACTTTAAAAACAGAGCTTGGAATGTGTTTAAGAATCCTTAAGCAGCTGGATTTATTAACAAAAACCATTCAAGCATGTATGATATTACAAAACCAGAGGGTAAGTCTGAACCAATAATTAACAAGCAACTTTCCAAACATATAATATAATTTCCACAGAAATCGGGATTAGTAAACTGTCACAATTATTTATACTGTATACTCTACAACTTAAAAGCTATTTGAAGCTTGTGAGCTCGCAGTTAGGTTAATACTCAGACAATGACCTCTATTAGCGAAGCGGTATAAAACAAAAATGCTAGTGAGGGAGAGCACCATATGAATAGACACCACACTGAATTTTACATTGTACTACTAAACATTGCAACACTGCAATCAGAACTCCATACGCGCTATCAGCATTAATATCAATGTATAAGCTTTAGCAGGATGTCTAAATTAACGTAATTTGATTACACATGAAAATTGATTAGTCAAGGCAGGGGGGCAGAAAATGTTACAGTTTGAGTGACGCTGTTTTATTGTTTTAGGTAATCGACAAAAGCTCTGACCTTTAAAACTTTTGAAATCAGCCACGGCCCATTGATCTAGCCATGTAATCTTTTTTATTTTATTATTTTTTTATTCACCTCCCCTGAGGTGATAATGATAAATACAAACAATTCACACACACACACAAAGTATGCTGTGTTAGAGATTTAACTTTCAGTTGACTGCAAAAATTATCTATAAAATTATCTATCTCTTCAGAATGTTAAGAAAACCCACAAGCAACTTGTACAACCCTTTATTCCCTTGGGGTTTTGTGTCTTTTATCCTAGGCAAAGGTGATAAAAGTACAAAAAGTACACACATACTGTATATATACACCTAAAGGATTATTAGGAACACCATACTAATACGGTGTTTGACCCACTTTCGCCTTAATTCTACGTGGCACTGATTCAACAAGGTGCTGAAAGCATTCTTTAGAAACGTTGGCCCATATTGATAGGAGAGCATCTTGCAGTTGATGGAGATTTGTGGGATGCACATCCAGGGCACGAAGCTCCCGTTCCACCACATCCCAAACATCCGAAGAGCTCTATTGGGTTGAGATCTGGTGACTGTGGGGGCCATTTTAGTACAGTGAACTCATTGTCATGTTCAAGAAACCAATTTGAAATGATCCGAGCTTTGTGACATGGTGCAGTATCCTGCTGGAAGTAGCCATCAGAGGATGGGTACATGGTGGACATAAAGGGATGGACATGGTCAGAGACAGTGCTCAGGTAGGCCGTGGCATTTAAACGATGCCCAATTGGCACTAAGGGGCCTAAAGTGTGCCAAGAAAAGATGCCCCACACCATTACACCACCACCACCAGCCTGCACAGTGGTAACAAGGCATGATGGATCCATGTTCTCATTCTGTTTACACCAAATTCTGACTCAACCATTTGAATGTCTCAACAGAAATCGAGACTCATCAGACCAGGCAACATTTTTCCAGTCTTCAACTGTCCAATTTTGGTGAGCTCGTGCAAATTGTAGCCTCTTTTTCCTATTTGTAGTGGAGATGAGTGGTACCCGGTGGGGTCTTCTGCTGTTGTAGCCCATCCGCCTCAAGGTTGTGCGTGTTGTGGCTTTACAAATGCTTTGCTGCAGACCTCGGTTGTAACGAGTGGTTATTTCAGTCAAAGTTGCTCTTCTATCAGCTTGAATCAGTCGGCCCATTCTCCTCTGACCTCTAGCATCAACAAGGCATTTTCACCCACAACTGCCATGTGATGATTAGATAATTGCATTAATGAGAAATTGAACAGGTGTTCCTAATAATCTTTTAGGTGAGTGTATATATATATATATATATATATATATATATATATATATATATATATATATATATATATATATATATATATATATTTATAGTATTAAAGTATCTGCATTCGATTACATTTGCCTTTTTATGGTGAAAATCTCTCACTGTCTCTCTGCTTCCCAATTGTGAATGTGCTGGTTTTGTCACATTCTTCGCTGCCTGCAACCAGCCCACTTCAAACACCCATTGCATTATTAGGCATCTCACTGGAAAGGCAAGTCAGTGTACTTACAGTAAATGTAGTTAAGTAAGGGTACAAATATTAGTAGGATGTAGTGGAGCAAAAGTAAAATGTATCCTCAAAAAAACTACTCAAGTAAAGTAAAGATGCATGAAATATGCATTTAAGCACAGTTACAAAGTAAATGTGCTCAGTTACAGTGCCTTCCACATCTGATCCTAGGGATCGCCACATCGGACCATTTGATCTGGCGAAGGTTTTACTAGATGATTTGATCTATGAAGTCATTTTTCAAAACATGTCCAACATGGCATAAAATCTGTTCGAGTATAGATGTATTTAATATCAGATCATATTGATACAGATGATCAAAAAGTTTATTGATGTACCTAATAAAGTGAACAGTGGGTCTTCTGGAGGGTGAATTCCCACAGTTGTGCATCTTAATATAGCGTGCACGTCTCAAAATCACCCACAAAAAGATGATTCACACGTTAGAAGATGCTTTAGACTTTAACAATACTCAGTGTATGGCCCAAATAATGTGCTTGTCTTATTTTTGTTTTGTGGATTATGTCACTTTTGGGTTTTAATACTGTAAATAACACTGACTATATTAACAGAATGGGACTAAAGATGACCATTTATCCTTTTAAACTCTTAACATTACTCAATGCTAAGTTATATCTTGGTAGCATTCTTGAACCCTAATCTATTTTAAAAGAATGAGTTTTTTTTTTTTTTTTTTTTGCAGATCTCATGGTAGCGATGTCAAAAAATGTTGAAAATATAACTTGCTCCTATCTTAGTTATTACTTATGACACATTTAGGATGCTGTATACTTCACTAATGTCACCAACCACATACTGTATGTATTTTTCCTGAGTCCTGTTAGCATTTGCATAATATTAGCTGACACCTCCTATCTTTGACTCAGTGTTAGCCATGTTCTTGCTTCATGGTAAAGTGTTTTGACTGAGAGGGTTTGACTTTTCAAGGATTTGACTGAGAGGATTTGTTTTGATGCTATCTCACTTTGATCCAGATCATGCTGCTGACAGACCCGGAGGTGGAGAACAGTCTGCTAATCAGCACGGATGAAGGCGCCACATATCAGAAATACCGCCTCGGCTTCTATGTGCTCAGCCTGCTTTTCCATCCCGAGCAGGAGGATTGGATTCTCGCTTACAGCCATGATCAGAAGGTATGCAACCCTTCCTAAGCTGGAATTTGGGTTTTATGATTTGGAACCTTGTAAGTTATCAAAGGACACAAGGCTGTCAACAAGCATTGCATCAGCGTTGCATTAGCAGCTAACGGCAGAGATTTGCAAATAGCTAAACAGCCAAGTGGGGGTAAAACAAAACAAAAACCAAAACGATAAAACTCGTAATTGGACTAAAGATGTATAGACAGCTCAGGATGGAGATGATAAAATTTCACAAGAAAAAAAGTCTTTTTACATCCAAAATTTGGTCATTTGAGCTCAGAAATTTGAGATTATTTAAGGATAAGAGAGTTTGGATTACATCTTAGAAGAGAAAATTATAACAGAGCCTGGCATAAGTATTCACCCTCAGACACATTTTGTGTCTAACATTTTAAGGGGGGATAAAAGATGTCAAAAAACCTTTGACAGTTACAGCTGCAGGTCTTCTGGGATAGGTGTCTATCATCTGGCTATCATCTATCATCTGAGAATCATCTGGCTAATGTTGAACAATATTGACCTCGTCTTCTTAAAAACAATAATAAAACTCTGTCTTACTGATAAAGACCAACAATGACCAAGAATTTTCTTGCTATAGATTTTTATTTGTATTGAAGTCTTGGTTTCGACATTCATCCGTAAGAGACTAAAGTCCTCAAGTCTCTTGCGGGCTGCTTTATCTTTATTTCCTACTATTGTCCTGTATTTGACTTGATCCAAGTTGCTCTTGTCCCCGTCCATTTCCCAATACCTGCTGATGAAAAGCACATAATGCTAGCACCACTATGCTTCAGGGTGTTGTCAAGGTGATGAGTAGTTTCCAGTTTCAGACTAAAGGATTGTTTTGTGCCAAAGTTGAAAAGGTTAGTTTTATTCTCATCAGATCAGAAAACCTTTTCCTGCACATTTACATTTAGTCACCAACATGGCTTTTGGGATCAAAATACAAATGGGAATTAATATGGCTCACCATTCTTATAGAAAGCACAGCTTTGTGAAGTGTCTGGGTCTCAGTTGTCCTGTGAACAGTTCCTCACCTCATTGAGATGTGGATCATTCCAGCTTCTTGAAAGTTACCCTTGGCTCCTTGATTGCTTCTCTGACTAATGCCTTCCTTATAAGCTATCTACGTTTTGGTGGATGGCCTTCTTTAGGCCTCCTTAAGTCACAGTTTGTATCTATTTAAATAAGGAACCACCCAGTTTCTGTGAGGAGTTAATTTCTTTCTTTCTTTTTTTTGTTAGTAATAACTAAACTTTTTTGAGACTCTGAAACTCTTCCTGGACTTGATTCCATGGTACCAAGAATCTTGACTTAAACTCCTATGGAACTGTTTAGAGCCTGGTTACTGTATATCTGTAGACATCAGTAAATTTGCACTGTCTGGTTACTTGTTTTGTTTTCACAAGGCTGTGCTCTAAGGACCAAAGTATGTGGACACATGACCATGACACCCATATGTGCTTGTTGAACGTTCTCTTCGAAAGGCATTGCATTGTTATGGAGTTGTTTCCTGTTTAATGCTATAGTAGTCTGGTTCTTCTAAGGCTTTCCTCTAGATTTTGGAATGTGCCTATGGGGATTTGTGCCCACAAAAGAATTAGTGAGATTAGTGAGAAGTTGTGGTGGTGTAATAATTCAACCAAATGGTGCTCACTAGGGCTAAGGTCCAGTAATGGCTTTGTTCAGAACGCTAGAGTTTTTCTAATTCTACTTAGCAAACCATGTTTTTTTATGGGCCTTTGCCTGTGCACAGGGGCATTTTCTTACCGGAAAACGTTTGGTTGAAGGGAAATTGTCACAATGTAGCATGCAAAGACATTTTAGACATCACGTGCCACTAACTTGCTGGCAAGTTTTACTTTTGGCCAAATAGCGTATTTAATTATAGCCAGCTTGGCTGTTCCTCTTGACTTGTGTATTGTTATGTGGAGACAAGCTGTGCAGCTGCATTGATGTACAGAACATCACTTCCAGTGATCAAAAGTACACGTTCTTGCCAGAAGCCAAACTAACCATATGTGAAAAGAGCCCTCAGCGACCAGATGGTGGTGGTGCTGTGGACTGTGTGTGGCAAAGACTTGTTTGCATTCCTGATACAGTACAGTACATTGCATGTTGAGGCCTGAGCAGATGCATTTAGCTTCACTGCAGCCACAGTGGAGGTTTCACCTTTTGACTTGCCCAGTGATCCTATTGTTATCATGTTTGCTGTGCCTCAGCTCCTCAACGCAGCAAAAAATAAATAAAAATAAAAAATACGGGGTACCTTGTGTTTAATCCAGGAGGCAAACTTTAAAAATTTTTTTTTTACATTTTCACTTTTGTCTTACAATCTGCTAGATTTATACTAACAATCATAATAACTACTACTACTGGTAGTAGTAGTATTTCTCGCTGTAACGTGTGAAGTGTTTTCCTTTTCACACTTTTACACAATTGTAACAAAAGGAAAATATACAGGACCATACAGTATAAAGCGAGAAGTAGAAACATACTGAGACACAAAAACAAATACAATGAATTAAAGTAGATGTGAGAAAAACGCAGTCATGCAGACATGGTGTAACACCACACGAGAATTTAGTCACAGTCTGTGATCACGGTTTCACTCATTTTAAATTTAACATTGACTTCACCCTTGAGAAGAGCCCACCAATACAATTAAGATGAAATAAGCACTAACAAATAGCGTTATCATCCAACTGACGGATAATTGCTGACTGTTTGTGAACCATGCATGGTTGCCCAGGCATAAAAAAGGGAAAACTAGCACAAACAAAAACACTATCACCAAACTAATTAAATCCCCTCTCCAAATCTATCCTGCAAACAAATGAGTAATTTGTTAGTGTTGACATATTATTTTTCACAGATCGCTTTTCTTCTATGGAGTAAATTTCGCAATGCCCACAGTACTTCTGATCTATTGAGAGTTACACTGTAGGTCACAACCCAATTTAAAATATTCACATAATGTTATCGTTTTAGTTACAGCAAGCTTTGAAAATAAAATCATATCATCATATTTGTTTTGCAAAACCATTAACAGCATTACTGAGTGAGGTTTTACCGAAAATTAATTACTACTTAATGATCCCATCATGCTAATTTGATCTGGTCCAAGTCATATCGTCTGTGTGTTCATGCTGGAAATAACATTTCGTATCCACAGCTACAGCAGAATAAAAAAAAAAAAAATCTGTTTTGCACCTGAAGACACCCAAAACCATCTACTCACATGCCATTTATCTTATTCAAAAAGAGCAGTCTCATTATGAGTCAGCTTTATGGAATTTCACACCATATGTCCCTTAACATTAAAACAAATCACAGCAAAATAAAGTAAATTGAAGATTGAACAAGGAAGGTATGGTCACTTCTTCAAGCCGATTCACCTTAAAAGCGTTCAAGGAATATCTCTTTGTTAAGAACAATACACTAAATGGTCAGCTGGGTTAGGCTTTGTGAGATGATGGGAAAAAAAAGAAAGTAAGATATAAAAAAAATGCTTTCTCAGACAAATCCCACCTTCTATGTTATGATTAATTACAAGAATTGCAGATTTGTAGATAAAGCGTGACAAGCCATGATATAAGAGCCTATGTTGGATTGCGAAGGTGGCGGCAGGGATTTAGTGCAGTTAAGCACATTGCTTGTGGAAATTTAATTACTCAGCAGTGTTGTAAGTGCAGAAAGGAATATAACTGGTCCATCGTGTGTACCAATGAAATCAAAGAGTAGGCGGGACTTTGGAAAACAAATTGATTTCCAAATAAAATGGTGCTGAACTTATGTACTGTACTTATTAATGATGGGAAGTTCGGATCATTTTAGTGAATCGGTTCTTCGAATCTTTTTTTTTTTGTTTTTTTTTGAGTGATTTAGTTCATTTTCTTCTTTGGATCAGAAATAAAATAAAATATGACATTTTCAAATAACAGACCCCCAACACGGGTCTACATACACAAATTTTGGCTATAGTTCCAGTAATGAAAATGTTACACTGCAGCTAAGAACATACTGTATTACGATAAACAGAATGAGCAGCTCACGTCTAATATCTTCCGGTCTGTTTGTTCTTTTGTCACGTGACTCTCATAGACTCTATCCAGTGCATTACACAGGAAACAGAATTGAGCGGTTCTTCTCAGGAGTCTTCTAGTCCGAGTCGTTCGTTCTTTTGAATCTATTGCACAGCATAGCGTCTGTGAGATTCACATGGCAAAAGAACGAACCACTCGGACCAAAAGACTCGAGGGGTAACTACTCATTTCTGTTTCCTGTACATAACCTATGGAGGTTTTGCGATGCTTTGCACATGCGCACCCAGTAGAAAATGAACGAATCACTCTCTGAGACTACTTGTTCTTCTGAGTCACATCAAAAAGAACGAATCATTCATGAACTCCCTATCACTACTCATCTCTTTTAAGCATGGGCTTAACAATCTAAAAACTAGTTACCATGTATGCAGTCTCTGCTCAGAGGGCAAAAGAGTGCAGTTCCAGATGCATGGCTATATCATCAAATGAGAATTAAACCAATTATTTTTGCATTATAGTGGCAAGCATGTTACTGCTACACTACTAATAAGCTATAAACGCATGTTACTAATTGTTTAAAAAGTAATATGCTACTACAGTGTAACCTTGGATTACGAGCATAATTCGTTCCGGAAGTGGGCTCGTGTTCCAAAATACTCGTAAACCAAATCATTTCCCATAAGAAATAATGAAAACTCAAATTATTCGTTCCACAGCCCCAAAAAATAAATACATAAAAATAATTAATACAATCTATAAAATGAAAATAACACAAATTAATCTGCACTTTACCTTTAAAAAAAGGACAAATAAATCCTGACAGATAAGTGTTTCCGTTGGTGCGCGCAGGCGCCGTGTGTGAGAGAGTGATGCTCGGCGTCAAAATAAGAGTCGCATACATGATACATGATACTCGGCGCTGGTAAACTAATACTTGCTCGGTTTCAGATTAAAAATGTATTAAGAATCTTTGCTCGGTTTGCAGAACACTCATAAACTACGTTACTCGCAATCCGAGGTTCCACTGTATTACCATGTTACTATTTTCTAAAATGTTTTTTTTTTTCATTATATTCTTCTAATAGTTCTAATAATTCTTCCTGCCTACTGTTTGATTTCATTTTTCCAGACAATAGACCATTCATATTCCTTTGTGCCCTTAGAGCATTTAGGTCAAATTCGCTCGAGCAAGCACATCATCGGTTAATTCAGGAGACTATACAGTATCTGAGTTTAGTAAATATGTATAACTAGCAAAAGTACCTCAACACTCAGTTCACCTGATCTGTTTGTTGTTTTGAAAGCATTGGTGTGCATTAGATGATGATGATGATGATGATAATGATGATGCTGTTGTGTTAAGGGCCATAGTTCATCTACTGTAAATGTAAAATCCCATGTGCTCATTAACAGCATGCATAGGGGTTAGTGGGTTCAGTGTAAATGCAACCTATTGAGGGAGATTTCTTATCACTGATGTAGTGCAATTTCTGTGTGAAGTGCAACATACAGTAGCACAGTCCTTGTATTTTATGGATGTACTGGGAAGGATTTTAAGGATGTACTGGGAAAACTTGCTAGCACATGCTGTTAACCAAATCTCCAAGGGACAGAGATTTGGTCTTATTTAAAGGAAACTGGCTGATGAACTATCTTGGAAAAATCTGGAAATAAACCAAATTGTATTAAATCATACACAGGATTAACCAAGGGAATTTATTTAGGTCCCACAACCATTTATTTCCAGTGGGAAGTAACAAAACAAGAGACTAAGGATTTATGGGATAGTGACAACATCAATCATGTTGAGGCAAGAAAGGTTGAGCTGTTTTATTGAAAGTGCACATGGTACAGTAGCTGCATAGCGGTTACCAATTAAGCAAAAGACATATTTTTCAATTAAACAGTAGACACTTAGTTCTGTGTAGATGACATGGATGAAAAATTAACAACGGCAGTGTTTAGTTTCACTAATGAATACAAATTCAAAAATGATGAGTGGGTTCCTAATATCGCCAGAGTTCCTAGTGAGTTAAACTAGCACTTAATTTTGTCTTTTTTTTCTTTTTTAAATCAGCATACAATAGGACAACATTTAAATAAAGAATATTTATTTTTTTTAAGTTTATTGCTTAACTTATAATGCCTTTATAGAATTAAGTTTAGAAGAGTAGATTAGTGAATAAGAAGGTAAATCTGCAATGTTGTGACTGTCCAGTTCATTCACGCTCTGCATTCTTTTCCTTCCCTCCTTGTTTTTTTTTTGTTTTTTTTTTTGTCAAAACTGACTCTGATATATTTTTATGAATTTAGTTGAAACAATGGATCTAATTCAATTATACACTATTGCTCGAAAGTTAAGGATCACTTATAATTTTTTTTTTTTTAAACACACAAGAAATTAGTCTGAATAGAAAATATAGCAAAAGAACAAGACATGCTGACATTGTCAGAGTAAGAAATAATGATTTTGATGGAAATGATTCTTCAAACTTTGCCTTCATCAAAAATTACATCTTGCAGCAATTATAGCCTGGCACACACTCTAGCCGTCATTTTTTCAAGATAATCTGATGAGATTTCACCCCATGAATCATGGAGCATCTCCCTTCCGCAAGATGGATTGGCATCCATTTGGAGTCTTCCTCCGTACCATACAGTCAAGTTGCTGCCAAAACAGATCAGTAAGGTTCAGATCCAGAGACTGTGCGGGCCGCTTCATTATAGTCAGAATTCCGGCTGACTGCTTATTCTTCCAGTACTGCTGCCCCCTTTTTTTTAAACTAGCTATATTTTGGGTCATTATCCTGTTGTAGGATGAAATTGCCCCCAACCAAGTGATCAAGATCCCTTCCACTCTGTACAAATCTCTTTTACCAACTTCGAAGCACCCACAGACCATCGCCCTGCCTCCACCATGCTTGACTGAAGGTATTAAGCACTGTTCTGGCATCTTTTGATTTGTGTTGCATTTCACAAATGTTCTTCTGTTTGATCTGAAGACCTCAAACTTGAACTCACCTTTCAGCCTTCCAGTGTCTAATGTCTGTGCTCTTTTGTCCATCTCAGTCTTTTGTTATTATTGGCCAGTCTGAGATATGACATTTTCTTGCCAATTCTGCCATGAAGTCCCACAACCTCTTCACTGTTGATGCTGACACTGGTGTCTGACGGGTACTATTTAGTGCAGCTGCCAGTTGAGGATCTGTTAATCATCTTTGTCTTAAACTACAGTACACACTCAGATATTTGTCTTTTTGTACAGGCCTCCCACTCCGGTTTCTTTTCTTGATAGCGTAGTTAACAGCATGATGAGACATTTTAAGTTTCCTCACAATTTCTTGCATTGAGTAGCCTTCCTTTCTAAGAACAACAACAGACTGATGGGTCTCGAATGAAAATTCTTTCATCATGGCCACTTTAAACCTATAAACAAACAAACAAACATACAACTGATATGCAGATGCTAAACTGACCTAAAGAATACCAGCTCCCTTGTTTGCTCTATTAATATAACTGTGTACCATAATCAATTAGCCTATAAAATGATTAACCTTATTACCACACATACCAGGAGATTGATGCAGAGAACTGACAATTGCTAATAAAGGGCCCCTATGCAAAATAAAAAAAAAAAGATAATTCTTTAAAAATCATCTGACGTTAATTGTTTGTAAATTGCATGAAACTGTGTTTTTCTTTGGAAAACAAAGAAATTTGCAAAGTACAGTAGTTGCTTTAACAAGTGTGATCCTGACCAGGTAGTTTCTAAATATGACTGAAATATGAATTAACATTGTATGCTTATGCATTAATACACACGTGGACAAAATTGTTGTTACCCTTCGGTCAATGAAAGAAAAACTCACAATGGTCACAGAAATAACTTTAATCTGACAAAAGTAATAATAAATAAGAATTCTATGAATGTTAATCAATGAAAGTCAGACATTGCTTTTCAACCATGCTTCAATGGAATTATTTTTAAAAAATGAATTCATGGAACAGGCCTGGACAAAAATGATGGTACCCCTAACTTAATAGTTTGTTGCACAACCTTTTGAGGCAATCACTGCAATCAAACGATTCCTGTAACTGTCAATGAGACTTCTGCACCTCTCTGCAGGTATTTTGGCCCACTCCTCATGAGCAAGCTGCTCCAGTTGTTTCCGGTTTGAAGGGTGCCTTTTCCAGACAGCATGTTTCAGCTCCTTCCAAAGATGCTCAATAGGATTGAGGTCAGGGCTCATAGAAGGCCACTTTAGAATAGTCCAATGTTTTCCTCTTAGCCATTCTTGGGTGTTTTTAGCTGTGTGTTTTGGGTCATTGTCCTGTTGCAAGACCCATGACCTGCGACTGAGACCCAGCTTTCTGACACTGGCCAGCACATTTCTCTCTAGGATCCCTTGATAGTCTTGAGATTTCATTGTACCCTGCACAGATTCAAGACACCCTGTGCCAGATGCAGCAAAGCAGCCCCAGAACATAACAGAGCCTGCTCCATGTTTCACAGTAGGGACAGTGTTCTTTTCTTCATATGCTTCATTTTTCCATCTGTGAACATAGAGCTGATGTGCCTTGGCAAAAAGTTCCATTTTTGTCTCATCTGTCCATAGGACATTCTCCCAGAAGCTTTGTGGCTTGTCAACATGTAGTTTGGCATATTCCAGTCTGGCTTTTTCATGATTTGTTTTCAACAATGGTGTCCTCCTTGGCCGTCTCCCATGTAGTCCACTTTGGCTCAAACAATGACGGATGGTGCGATCTGACACTGATGTTCCTTGAGCATGAAGTTCACCTTGGATCTCTTTAGAAGTCTTTCTGGGCTCTTTTGTTACCATTGGGATTATCCGTCTCTTTGATTTGTCATGAATTTTCCTCGTGCGTCCACGTCCAGGGAGGTTGGCTACAGTCAAATGGATCTTAAATTTCTGAATAATATGTGCAACTGTAGTCACGGGAACATCTAGCTGCTTGGAAATGGTCTTATAGCCTTTACCTTTAACATGCTTGTCTATAATTTTCTTTCGAATCTCCTGAGACAACTCTTTCCTTTGCTTCCTCTGGTCCATGTTGAGTGTGGTACACACCATGTCACAAAACAACACAGTGACTACCTGGAGCCCTATATATAGGCCCACTGACTGATTACAAGATTGTAGACACCTGTGATGCTAATTAGTGGACACACCTTGAATTAATATGTCCCTTTGGTCACATTATTTTCCGTATTTTCTAGGGGTACCATCATTTTTGTCCAGGCCTGTTCCATGAGTTCATTTTTTTAAATAGTTCTGTTGAAGCATGGTTGAAAAGCAATGTCTGACTTTCATTGGTTAACATTCATAAATTTTTTTTTTAAATATTACTTTTGTCAGATTAAAGTTATTTATGTGACAACTCACATTTCATTGACTGAAGGGTATCAACAATTTTGTCCACGTGTGTAAATGTGGCCCTAGTTGCGTCACCTGACTGTGAAGTTTCTTCCAACTGCATATGAAACCCTTTAAGGGATTATGACCAAACCTTCACAGAACCTGAAGCTATTATAAACCTTCAACATGCACTAGATCCTAAACATTTTAAGGGAATTTGACCAAACACAGTACCTTTTTCAGAAAACATAGATGTGCACTATTCCATTTAAAAGGCCAGAATGCACTTAACGTTTATTCACTATGTTGACAAAGTATTTGGCCAAACCTGTTAATTGTTGAAATCAGGTGCTATGCTTATAACCTTGTGGCAACAGATTGGGGACGGCCCTTTTCTATTGCAACACTACTGTTGCCCCAGTCCAAGGACTATAAAAAGATGCTTGGAAGAACTTGACTGGCTCGCACAGAGCCCTGACCTCAACTCCATTGAGCCTCTTTGGGATGAACTGGAACGAAGATTGCGAGCCAGGCCTTTACCATCCAATATCTATGCTTAACCTCATAAATGCTATAGAGAATGAATGGGCAGGAATTTCTACAAAAATCTTGTGGACAACCTCCCAAAAAGAGTGAAATCTGTAATAGCTGCAAAAGGGGGACCAACTCCAAGTAATATGTATTTGGATAAAATATCATTGCAGTTTTGGCCATTTACTTCTGTCCATATAGTGACATAAACGACATCATCAAGGAACTTAACTATTGTGTGCATGGAGTTTGCATGTTCTCCCTGTGCTTGGTAGGTTTCCTCCGGGTATTCCAGATTAGGCTAATTGTCGTTCCCAAAATTGCATATAGTGTGTAAATGAGTGTATGTGTGTGTGCCCTGCGATGGATTGGCACTTTGTCCAGGGTGTACGCTGCTTTGTGCCCTAAGCCTCCTGGGATAAGCTCCAGGCCCCCCGCGACACTAAATACAGCATAAAGCGGTATATACGATGAGTGATTGAGTCTACAGAATAAAAAAATGTAGCATGTTCAGTAGGCAGGCAACAAATGACTACCTTAGAAGACTCGAGTCTATTTTTTTTTATCCTGGAAGCTTTGTAACTGACATCTTGTCCACATCCACATGAAACTGGAAAGCTAATTTTTGTTCTGCCCCACCTCAAGGCACAGTCAACTCAATTTCCTTACACTCATCTCGTCTATCTATGATTTTATTTCAAAGCCCGGGTACTCACAGGTGGTATCTGCAGTAGATGTGTAAGCTAGTGAAATTGTGAGATTTTAGCACCCTAGTGAGGTGCAGGCTTGCACAAACCTCCCATTGCTTTAGATCTGCCTCACTACACCTGGAGAGACCACCCTCTCATGTTACAAAGCAGTTCAAAAAAGAGAGAGAGACAGAGAAAGAGAGAAAAAAAAAGTTCTTTTCAAGACCCATTTAGACTGGATTTTTTTCCCTTCACACTGAAAGCCTGCTGGGAAGACATAAACACAGCTGTTGTCTTGTTTGTAGATGGATAAAGTGATGTTTGAATTCAGAAGTGAGTTAGAACACCATGGGTGCTGCCAACATTCAATTTAAATTTGCTTCCATTAAGATGGTTTTCAGGGTCCTCGATTAATCATATACAATTTGAGCTAGTATTTCCTTTTTTTTTAAATGGCGATAATGGTTGGATCAAACGTTAGAGATATATTTTGCATGCATCAAATATTCAAAGGCTTCTCAGCATTTGCCTTTCATTCAAGCTAACGAATTGATCTTGCTTTTCATTCCATCTACAGCTTTACAGCTCAGTCGAGTTTGGACGACGGTGGCAGCTGGTTCATGAAAGGGTTGCATCGAATCGATTCTACTGGTAGGTGCTTTCTTTTGAATACCCAGCATTGATTACTTTGAGGCTCTGCATTTTGTAACACGCTGAAATAAATAGAGGATATGACCATGGATTTCCACTGAGATCTCCTTCCACAGGGGACTGTACCGATATTGTTATTTTCCCAGGAAAACATTTAGTTTATGGGATGAGGGTTTAAAGGGGTTAAGAGTGTAAAGATTTTGTTGCTACCTAAAATAAAGTTTGCATTGGAATCCAAACTGAATGAGACATTCTCTGTTATGTGAGTCTGTTCCTTGTACCTAAAACCATGATCTGTTGTCTAGTCAAAGGCCAGTAAAGTAGTGAGGCCACTTTCAAAATATTGTGATAGCTTACCTTGCTCAAAGGTCCTTTCCACTCTGTACAAAACAAAAATGTTTTAGGCTAAGCTCCAAGCCATGAATGCACCGCTGTCTTCACTGTCTTCTTCATCAGAAGTGAATTTCCGTCCTCGTAGGGCTGCTTTCAGGGGACCAATGTCGGATGGATCTGAAAGTCAGATGGAGCGAGATCGGGATTCTAGGGAGGATGCTTTAACACCTCAAAACTAAGTTGTCGACAGTGTTGGCATTAGTGTGTGGATTGTCATGCACGAACACAACGCCCTTAAATAGCAGTCCTTTTCATTTAATTCGGAAGTTTAAACACTGTTTAATAAGCATCTCAATGTAACAAACAATGTTGATTGTTAAACCTTTTTCCTGACAATCTTCCAAAACTGGCCCTTGAGAATACCAGAAAACTGGTAAGCACCAAATTTTCTTTAGAAACTTTAACCTTCCTTAAAGTATCGTTTTACATTTTGTTTGCAGACATCCATACCCTACTGTTTGTTGACTTTTGTTGTTTGTTTTGTGTTTTGTTACTTTTGAACTTCATTTCCCAGAATGCACCTCGGTCAGATGATGAGGTCTCTCACCTGAACTGAGGTGGCTGGTTAATTAGTGTGGCTATAAGAAGCCATGATTTTCAGTTAACTTTGTCTTGCATCTGTTTGGTTAAACTGCCGTTCTGTTGGATTATACTTGTGTCATGCTAGTTAGTCTATTAGTTCGTTTCACGTCTGTTTAGTTCTTTGATTAGTTGTTATAGACTCTTGTTTAATTTGTTTTCATGGTAAGTCTGTTTGTTTGTTTTATTTCTTTATTATTAAAAACATCTTTCAATAGTCTTTACCTCCCATTTATGCCTCGCCTATAACACCTAAAGAAACGTGACAGTTTATGCTTTTCCATAAGTTGTTTCGGCACCAGGTACACCACCAGATCTGGACCCAGAGCATCCATTTTTTCTCGCAACGCAGTTACAAATGAACTGATGTAACACATTCACACCTGACTAAGGAAACAGTAGCTGGCTTGAATAAAGAGCGCTGATAAGACCGAATTTTTAATATAACTGGGGTGCAGATCATTTTTGACTCTCCTTGTACATATGCCAATAAATCAAAATCAAGTGGGGCCAGACTGGAATCCAATAACCTTAACAAAACACACCCACACACACACAAAGTGATGACAAAGTTTTCATACCCCTTTCAGGTTTTCCACATTTTGTTATGCTTCACACTCATCTTAAAATGGATTAAAATCTCCTTTGTCCTCATAATTCTATGTACAATACTCCGCAATGACAAAGAACTAACTGCTGTTTGGAGTGTTTATCTTCTTGTACATTTACAAAAGACTGAAATATCTCATTTAAATAAGTATTCAGACCTACCACATAGTATTTCATTAAAGCACCTTTGGCAGCAATGATGGCCTCAATTTTAACCGAGCAATTTTAATTTGGGCAATTTTTATGCCGCAGACATTTTCTTGTATGCTTCCTCAGCGCTGTGTCCTTAGACGATCCTTTTTCATCGGTCTGCAGTCACTCTGACATACTGCACACCATCTACTGAGACCTTATATAGACAGGTGTGTGCCTTTCCTAATTATGTTCCGTTAATTCATTTTGGGCTGCTGGACTCCAGTGAAGTTTTAAACGCACCTCAAGGACCATTGGTGGCACTAGGAGTTCAAATGCAAGTGTCATAACACTGTATCTATCTACTTGGGAATACGCTCACTGGTGCTACAGGGTCAGGCCAAATTGACCAGCCAGCTACAGGATGTATCTCATAGCTTGTCTCCTCTGCCACTCATTTACTCCTAGGAGATTCAGCTTCCTGGTCAGTGATTGGCCTGCAAAACCTTGAGACTCATCCTCCACTGGCTTACATCGCGCTCTTCAGCCCATGCTCCTGCACTGTGTGATCAGCTCAGTGTATTTGGCACTCATTTGCTAATTGGCATCTTCAGTCCAATCTTGCAAGGGACAGTCAATTTCAGCAGGATCACTTGCTTTGTAGACTCTGATATTACCACAATGTCTGGACTGAGCTACCGTCCTAGGTCCACCTGTAGCTGCCAGTCCCATGTGGTGTCAAGAAGCCTTCCTGCTTATAGGAGATCTTAGTATTATAACCTCAAAGCAATCTTTTAGCAAATACAATTTTAGACGAACATCAACGTTACCTTTTTCCCTGCTTTTCATCTTTTTCACTGATGAACGTTGTTCTCAAAAATCCTTTCCAGACTGATGTACAGAAGCAATTGCTTCTCTAAGTCCACTGCTTATGTCTTTCCCACACACCTGGAAGCTCCAGACCAGCAAACTACCAAAACTTTTGCTTCTTTAGAGGTCTCCACACCTGCTGATGATCAACGATTGGTTGATGATTAGCAGCACCTGGCAGCAACTTATCTTCTTAAATCCTGTGGAAGTAGTAAGGGGGTACTTTGGCCATGTCCACACGTAGCTGGGTATTTTTAAAGACTGAGATTTTTCTTCCTTGTATTTTAAAAATAATTCTGCCTACACAAACTACGCTTTAAAATGATCTTTAGTGCTGTTACGAGAATCCCTAATCAACAGGGGGCCAATCAGAAGCCTAGACAAAACGTCATTACCGTTTGCGTTTTGTAGAAATCCGACTGGTCTCGTCCAAAACGAGTTTTGTATGTAGCAGCAGTGAGGTTCGTAGTACATTCAGGCACCTCTGTCTGTTAATGTCATGTGTAAGTAACTGCGTATGTGTGTGTATGTACAAGCATGTACATAAGTCCAGTAAGCAACGTCAAAACATTCACTTCTGTAGTTTACTGTATGTAAGTTCGTCATTGCACAAAATATCCTCATAAACAAAGCTGACGTCAAATCAAGGAGTCTAGCACACAGACCTAGATGTAATGTCACCTTGTGTGCTGATGATAAGAAAATCTCAGTTCCCCCTGTCCACACAACACCACTGAAAAGTTTTGGAAAATCTTTACTTTGGAAGAAGTTTTCCAAAAGCTCGTTTTTTGCATTTGCCTGTGGATGAAAGGCCAAAACACAGATAAAAATCCCAAAGCTACGTGTGACATGGCGTTAGTGCCAGCATTTTTTTTATTTTTTACTTTCTGGCTTAATTTTTAATGATAATGTTTTTTTTTTAAATATGTTTTTGTCTGAGGTTGTATTTGCTTAATACTAAGATGGACTACCAAGAGGGGACACTAACTTTTACAAATGACTGTATACTGTATATAAAACTATACTTTTCTGCTTTCTCAGCTAAAGCAAGAGTCGGACCAAACACAAATAAAATTCTCCTGGTGGAAAAGCCAATTCCCTGAAGAAAAACACATGCAGGACTTGAGACACTTATTTACACCTGGTAGCTGCACTTTTCTTTCATGAAAACTTTATCTAGGTTAAATTTGACCTGTGATTTCCACAGGCCTCTTTCTCTGGTCTCTTTATTTGGCAACGTAAATAAAATGTTGTCATTTTGTGATCTAAATTGTGTAAAAAAAATAATAATATATATATATATATATATATATAAACCCATATTCTCTCCAAAACCACAAACCATAATGACTGCCAAAGGCTGTCTGGACCTGAGTAAAGAAAACTGAAATCAGTATTCTATATGTAAAAAGGCGGAGGTGGCAGAACTACTTGCCTAAAACTGTACTCAACTAAAAGTAGAAGTACCTCTTCACATTTTTGCTCAAGTAGTGCTCTAAACCTTAAGCACAAAAGTACAAGTACTCCACGAAGAAACTGCTTTTTCTATCTATCTGAGCAAGTTACTGATACTTCTACTGATATTGTATCGTTTACACAATTGACGTTGATGCTGTTGATAACATGAATGAATGAAAGTCTAGAGATTAGCTTTCTGCAGAAATCTAAAATAGTTGTCATTTTTTTACCACAATGACAGTATAAATAAATAAATAAATAAATAAATAAATAAATGTATCATTCATGGACATGGCAGGGCAGAGATGAGTGAAAACTGAAAACCAAGTTTTTAGACAAATGACCTTACAGCTACGTGTAGAATGTTAACTAACTCTTACTATTTACTGTATGAAACTCTTTTGTCTGGTGAAAAACCCGTTTCTTTGCCTGCTAGAGTTTTTATTAGCAATGTTAATAATTCTGAAATCCCCACTCTTGCATGATTGATTCTTTACACTTTAAGTATTTTGCAATAGTTACCTACTGTACTGTACATAACTAATGGGTTCCTTAAGAGGCTCTACAGTATTTCACAACACTCTTAAAAGTAAATGCTCTATTTAGAATTTTTCATAACATTAAGGGCTGCCTTATGGGAAGCTATTTGTAAACTATTTGACTTGAGCTAGATTTAGGATTAAAAAAAAATAAAAAATCCATGTTGGTTCTTTAAATGATTCCATCAGATATAGAAGCTCTTGTGGGATTCTACATAGAATCATTAAATGACTGATCTCAGTCAGCTCTACTGTACGGTATGTATACACCACACAGCTACAAGATTAAATCCATTAACATGAAAACCACCTAGGCTTTGGATTCCCCTGAATCATGGCCTTTGTGGGGAACTTTAAGTTGAAAATGGATCTTTTGGTTGCTGTGGGTGGCAGGGTGGGGCCAGTTGATTGCACTTGTTTGTCCAGCACATCCCAAGGGTGCTTGATCAGATTGGGTTCAGAGTTTGGAGGTTGAGTCGGTGACCTTAGACGCATTGACTGCCTGGCCCCGTGTGTGATGGGCTGTGGTGAACTGGGTGTTCTGGTGCATTTCAATACTTTTTCAGTGATTTGTGCCTGATACCCCTCTCTATGGGATTGGACCATACAGGCTACATGTTGTTGTGTGTTATGGTAGGAAGGTGTATATATGCTTAGACATATTTAAAGTGTGTGGTTAAAACAAATATTGTAGATTACACCTATAATAAAGTATAATGGAAAACTCATTGCTTATTTACTTGTAAAAAAAAGAACAGTCAAATATATGTTGCACACATTTACTGTAAGAATATCTGATAACGTTTGCTTCAGTGAAATATTGTCTTTCTCCAAACTGCCCCATCCATCCTCCTCTTCCTTCATCTGTATCTTATTTGTTTTGGATGTCTCAACCAGTGCCAGATCATCTCAAACAACCACACAGACAACGTAGCCCAAGATTAGGTTTTAGAATGTGCACCCTTTTGTCAAACAACAATGAAGGAACATTTCTGATGATACTAAACTCCAACATTTAAATAAAATCATCAACAAACTCATCTCAGGTGGTAGCAGCACCTCTATCTGGGGTCATAGACATGTAAGGGCATTGTAGTACAGTGGAACCTTGGATTACGAGCATAATTTGTTCCAGAAATGGGCTTAAATCAAATCATCACTTCCCATACGAAATAATGAAAACTCAAATTATTCGTTCCACAGAATAAATAAATAAAAATAATTAATACAATCTAGAAAATGAAAATAACAAATTAATCTGCACTTTACCTTTTAAAAAAAAGTGCAAATAAATCCCGACAGTTAAGTGTTTCCGTTTGTGCGCGCAGGCGCCGTGTGTGTGTGAATCCGAGGAATCCGAGGTTCCACTGTACTGTGAAACGGAGGAACCAATCAATCTTTATTTAATCTTTAATGAAACTGCAAATGTTATTTTTTAGATTAAACCATATTATGTCTTCCATCCAGAAAAGGATTGTCTTTATACTTCTTGTACACTAATACAGTATGTTTAAATTTAAATCATGATGTGAATTTAACAACACAGACAATACGTATTAAAAGGCAAAGACCATTTAGAGCTGAAATAGCAATATTGATGATTAAATGTTGAAAAAGGGCCTCCTACATGCAGAGTGGGCTAAACTTCCATTAATGCAGCTCAAGTCAAGTCAAGTGGCTTTTATTGTCATTTCAACCATATGCAGTTGGTACACGGTGAAACAAAACAAAAAAGTTCTCCCAGGACTATAATACTACAGAAAATATTATACTGCAGAACTACATGTAATTAACTACTACCCATAATAAAATTATACTTTAACACTATACATGTATACGCATACGGTAATTCCTTTAGTGTTTTAGCAGACATTCCACGAGAGAAAAGAATGGGATGGAATGGTTTTCAGGTGTGTGTTCAGTTATTTTCGTAGTGAGATGCCTGATTGTGTGGGCCTGAATGCTTTGGTACCTTTTACCAGATGGTGGCAGGAGAGCGAAGAGTATGTGTGAAAGGTGCACATGAATATCCAGATTGCTGGTGGCTTTGCGGATACTGGGCGGTGTGAAGTCTATGATGGAGGGCAACATTCTGTTTGTCGCTGCACCTCCTCTCTGGATGCTGACTCATCTTGCTGAGATGTACCATGGGTGCATCATTGGCAAACTAAATGATGGAGTTCAAGCTGTGCGTATCTGTTTAGTGATGAATCAGCATGGTGAGGTGCGGTGCACTGTGCACATAGTCCACAGGGGGCCTCAGGGCTCAGTGTGATCTTGATGAGGATCTTACTCCCAATCCGGACTGACTAGCTCCCAGTGAGGAAGTCTTGGAACCAGTTGCAGATGGAGATGTTCAGGCCCTGGAAACTCAGTTTTCCAATTTGATGCTGAGAAATTGTTGTATTGAATTATGAACTGAAGTCTATGAACAGCATTCAGACATGTGTGTCCATATCAGATGCAGATCAATTCAATTCAATTCAATTCAATTCAATTCAATTTTATTTATATAGCGCTTTTAACAATTGACATTGTCGCAAAGCAGCTTTACACAATAAAAATAAGTAGGTTTTTTGCAATGTGTATGAGATCAGTGGCAATGGAGTTGATTTGTTGAGTTGCTGGGGTGATGGTGGAACGTGCAGGGGGTTCAGTAAGGTGGGGCAGCATGGTCTTGATGTTTTTATGATAAACCTGTTGGAGCTTTTAATGAAAATAAGTGCGAGTGCAAAAGAGTGATAGTTGTGGAGAGAACAGTGGAGACTTGTGGGGTATGAGGAAGATGTTGGTGGCTTTGAAGTTTTTCGGAAGGGCGCCTCTGCTCAGAGAGATGTTGAAGATGTAATGCACATCTTCTGAGCACTCTGCTAGGACTGCTGTCTGGTCCAGCAGCCTTACAGAAGGGGTTAAGACCACAGTACCTAGTCATTGGGAGGAGGAAGTGGTCTTTAAAGGACCTTTTGAGGAACTTTGAACTTTGCATACGAGTTGTTTAGCACGTCTAAAAAAAACAAGCCATCACAGTGTTATTATTTTCATGAATTTGTCCAGCAGCACCAGGAATTCGAAATTCAGACAATGTTGATAATGATGTAGAGTCCACATTGACCAAGCCTCCTTGCACATCCAGCAGCCAAATGTCATTGAATAGTCTGACAACTTATCGGGTATAACTCTGCAATACCAGCAACGATACTGACAGCATTTTTTGTATGATATCTCAAATGACGCCATCCAATTAATCTGTCATGTCTTCCCATTTAGACTGTTCCATAGCCTGGAAATGGTATTCCTGCCCACACCACACTGTCTGGTGCTAGAATTGTCTAAATGGGAAAAGACAAAATGCACAATCAGAACTTTTTCTTTACTTTAGATACCAAGACATGGCAGCTGGACATAATCACATGGCAAATTTCAGTCATGTACACACTTTGGGTTATCCATGGTAAAGTAATGCTCTACTGATGACGCATCAACGTCTTTTTACCCTACCTACTGTATGTTCTTAATGTAACAAGGGAAACAAAACGGTTAACTACTGTAGATATTGGGTTTTCGTAACCTTACAAAGTATTTAATTTTTTTTTGTTTCATATAAAATTATTGAGTTTCACAAACTTAAGTATTTTCACAAGCAATTGGAATACATACATTTATACAGCATAATTACAGTAACTCAGGACAGTGTGATTTTAATCAGTTGAGATTTGGATAGTGAGGCGGATGCAAATGTTTTTCCCAAACTAACTGGATTTTAATGAATACCACTTTTTTTTTTTGGTGGTGTACATGCTCCTGTGAACAGTTTGTGAATAATTTTATACATAATACAGTTTGATAAATGAGGTCTATTACTCATTGTTTATACTTAAACATGTTACTTGCCATCTCTTTAGCATTTAGGAATTACATTAGGGTCTCTCCACACCATCATACTCAATTTAATTCAAACTGAAATCTTATTTCTCAACATTCTGCTGCTCCAAATATGAAATATGAGTGAAAGGCAGATGGGTCAAAAAAGTATAGCTCAACTACAGAGTTCACATCAGTCACCCACCCTGTACCCAAGGAGAGAGCGAGAGCAGAGAGTGACAGCATGTGGAAGGTACTGGCAAGAACCGTCTCACATGCTTTTTTTGATTTGGAAGATGAAGGACAAGCTTGGATGTAGTATCTGGAACACTGTCAGCACTGTCCTATAAATGCAGACGCTGAAGATGCCTTTTCAGCATACCTTTCTGGGGCATATCTCTCTGATTCTACCAGCTCTTTAATGAATATTTCATTTTATAATATATATATTTTTTTTTTGCCACAATGAAGTAAAAGGCAGGAAAGAAGTGAGACAATGGTATGTGATGCCAGTAGGCATCTTTTTTAAGAAATAAAATGAGAACAGTTTCAGGTTTAACGATGATGCGTCTACAACCTCTGTCAAAAATAATGGTTAAGGGTCTTGAAAGGTGCAGGGCTGTCTAAGATAGCTTTCTTCACTTAAAACGCTGTCTTGAAAGTGATAGCACACATGCTTGTCGTTATCTATCAAACAATGGGCAAATTTCCAGAACGTCTGTGAATTTTAGATTTGACATCGTTAAAAGACTGTTTTATACAGAATAGTTCGATATTATAACAGCACTTGTTACTTGGTAATATACAGTACAGTATACCATGGCAGCATGTGTGTACTAGAAAAATGTGCTGGAAGCATTGATGTAAATATTTAATATTGATTGTGTTTATATTGGTTCATTTAATACTGCATGGTTATATAGCAGTTAATTATACTTTGGCCGTTTTATTAAAATAGCATTACAATAGTCATGCATCACTTAATTACAAACTCTCTCTCTCTCTCTCTCTCTCTCTCTCTCTCTCTCTCTCTCTCTCTCTCTCTCTCTCTCATGCAAATACCAACACCAGGTCCAAAATGGGTCTGGATAAGGAACCTGGGTTAATTCATCTGGAGACTACAATGTCTGAGACACGTAAGACTGTGTTTACTTTTAATTCCACTTCATTGACCTGTCAGCTATCATCATCATCATCATCATCATCATCATCATCACTGAGTAATCCCTGATTCTTTTTCCAAGCTCAAGTACAGCTTACGGACCACTTAAAACCTTTAATATGATCATGTCTAATACATAAAAGGATTGTGAAATTTTCACAGCTTGCTGCACATTGAGCAACTTCCAGCAATCAAGAGTAATGGCACTTTATAGGCCACGGCCATGTGACATTTACTCAGTGACTTTACACGCGTGAAAGGGAGAGCAGTGGGGTATTTCCACGCTGCATAATGCTGCTGAATGCTGAGCCACTAGGGACGTGGTCAGATGGACTATACGTTCAATAATGCCATCATAATGTCATTGCTATTATCGTAGCAGAGTCAAAAAGGCAGGGATGTACTTAGTAGACAGGTGTGTGGCTTCTTTTTTTTTCCCCCAGGCTTGCCATCACCATTATCCCCGCTCTAACTGTTTATTGACAATTGTGACAGAAGAAATGGGATGTAATGACATGCACATCGCAATAAGTAAGGCACAACCATGACAGTGAAACCTGCTATAGAATAAAAGAAATAAAACTCTTCAGGATGTGTCGATATTGCGGAATAATCAGTGACAAGGGCTATTTGTGAAACATGGGAATGGCAGCATCACGTGGGTGAGTTTGCTAGGAATGTGGACGTGCAATTGTTCAATGTCCTGGCAGAGCAGTAGATCAAAAGCCAATCGCACCAAATAAGAACACCAGACATTTGATCTGAAAATTCAAAAATTCAGAAATCTGTCCGAAAGATCTAATTAGGAAATTGCCTTTTATAGTATAAACTATCCAATATAACTACTGTATAGATGCCATAATTGATTTAACATAAGACATATATGATAATATAATATAAAATATTTCTTTAAAAATAAATGTTGTCTTCATGCTAGGTCCTTTATAACGTTTGCCTTCACTGATAATATAAAACCAGCAAAAATCTTTTTTTTTTTACTTTCTTACTGACTTGCTCATTTACTATAAATTAATGTAATCAATTTTCTTTATTGTTGACCACTGTTGTATGCTAGAACAAGTAAAGTCAAGATCTGTTCTTTCTACAAACCAATGAATGCATTTTTTTTTCAGTATGACTATGTGCTGATTAGGCCTGTGGTCAGGCTTTTCACAAATCAGCTGCCTAAGTGCAACATCAAATTCAGTTCAGACTATAATAACTCGGACATAAACCCGATTTGACATTTGAAGAAGACTTCAAGCGCAGTACGGTGATTAGACTCTTATACCACAGCTACCCATTTGAATATAGTGCAAACATTTTAAAGAAGGCTTTAAGTCTATGAATGATGATTCCGGGCGAGGTGGCTCGGAGGCCACGACAGTTTTTTTTTTTGATGAACGTTCAGCGAGTGGAACGCCTGAATCTAGAAAATCGACAGATAACTTGTCGCCAAATTGTGGAATCATTCACAAACATAGCTTGCACATTACAGGAACTCGGCTGGGAGTTATCGCCTGTATGTTCCGTACATTCCGTATCATCGAAGGAGTTCCTGGGAGGCCAGCGTTTCTGACACGGAGCAGGCAGTGATTCCGGAACGCTAAGAAAACGTTCTACATTGATGTTTCCGAACACTAGTGAAACGCTGGGATAAGTGCTTGAGTGTAGCAGAGGATCATGTAGAGGAAGAACAGATATTGTATCCTGCACAATCACTGCAAGTTCCACTTTGACTTAAACACCCATTGCATTACGGATGCACGGTAGCAAGGAACATTACAATGCATCTTTTTTATTTCATGTGGTGCTCCAGTAGAGCAGGGTGTAGAGCTTATTTATCCTTTTCAAAAATGGAAAGATTTCACATGCATTCAACAGCGAGCTTTAGTTATTAGAAAATCTGCCTAGATATCTAAATTTGCAAACTGCTCATGATCTATCTTGTATTTGTCAAAAATGGATATGGATTTCTTTGCCTCTGACTTGTTGCATCCCAGTGAATACAAAGTCATTGTGTTCCATATGAAGTTTTTTGGTCTGTTACATTTTAATAAATAAGCTACCCAAACAGATTTTCTACGTACAAGTGAAAGTCATTGTGTTTTTACACCGGGCGATTTCAGGATCCGAATCTTGATTTACATTCTGAAGTGTTCTCAATGACAAAATGCAAAATAAACACAATGTAGGCTCCCATATCAGGTATGAATTATTCATAGATTCTGAATTTTTAAATATTTTTTGGGGGGAGGTTGTACATTTATTACTCTCTTCTTCACCTAATAATAATGAAAAAAAACATAAGAAGCACCTTGTTGCATTTGTCCCTGCATTCTCCCTAAAGCCAGAACATTCTGTAACGTCTTTTTTTTTTACTGTTTTTTTTTTTTTTAGAGTCTCTGTACATCACCTGCAAGCTGCAGAACTGTACGGAGGCCAACAAGGGCAAACCTTTCCCCGGCTACATCGACCCCAATTCCCTGGTGGTGCAGGACGAGTATGTGTTTGTGCAGGTGCGTAATAAATGAAGGTGACATGGCAGGGGAATAAAGATGTGCCTTCGCCCGAAGTGGTGACGGATTCACCAGACGCTGCTAAAAACACCGCGGTGCAGGACGGCGTCCATGAGAAAGAGCTTTGTACGAGTCTCACAGAGTCGTCCCGCGATCATCTCGTTCTGTATGCTTTTCATCCCTGTATAAGTATAAAGCCCGTACAGTGTGGGCTCAATTCGGGAAGCGATTCAATGTGACAAAGTGACCGGGCAATTTGAAGCTGATAAATTGTCTCTAACACCTAACAGCATTTACAGAGGGCTGCTTGTACTCGCTGGTAAATTGCCACCTGGTCTAAAAGTAACCTCTTGTACTTGTGTTTGTGTCTGTCTCTATTATCCCAAGGTGTCGACAGGCGGTCGGCCAATCTACTACGTGTCATCAAGGCGAGACCTTTTCACACCAATGAAGCTTCCCAAATACACGCTTCCTAAGGTAATGCCTAGACAGAACACTGCAAGCATAAATGTACGTATATACAAATATTAGTTCTTGTTACTGTAGGTCTTAGGACTTATGTTAACTAATTCTCTAATAATCCTCACCATTACACATGATCACTTTTTTTGTTCATATGACAATTAAAAATGTTTAATTCAATCAGGTTCCACAGTTTCTTTAGGTGTGTGTGTGTGTGTGTGTGTGTGTGTGTGTGTGTGTGTGTGTGTGTGTGTGTGTGTGTGTGTGTGTGTGTGTGTGTGTGTGTGTGTGGCAAAGCCCACACAGTTTGTGGTAGATGCAATTTAAATTGCCAGCATGTGTTTTCAACTTTAGCCTAGCCCAACAAGCTCAATTTAATGGTAATAAGAATATTAGTTCAGTGTCAAAGCTAGATAAAGTGAAAAAGGTCTTGATTATTAATCTGATTTGGCGCAGTGGGACAGGATCAGCCTGGCTCTCCACATGGCCCCTTCACTCCATGCCATCACATTTATATTCAGCTGTGCCTGATCACAAATTAAATGATTAGGCCTAAAGGTTTTGACTCTTTTGTAAATGTGATGAATACATTATTTATTGTAATTTTTTTTTTTTTTTGGAGGGGGCAATCAACTTTGTTTTATAATGTTGTATATATTTCAATAATAATAATAATAATAATAATAATAATAATAATAATAATAATAAAGGTTGCTAAGGCATAAATATTTCAGAGTACCAGCAGGACTATAAAATACTTTAACTTTAACGTATGTCAATCTAAGAAAACCAATTTGATGTGAATTTAATTAAAATGTTACCATTATATACTTGACGTATGTATATTTGTACATACATCAAGTTCGATCGATACAGTCGATAAAACACTATTATAGAAAAACGTACGATATTCCAGTTCAGGAATCGTAGTTTTCAGAACATTACAGTACGAAGTAGAAAATAGATGATTACTGTATGTAAAAGGTTTTATTTCTAGGCTGTCGCTTAAGTTCATAATACAGGAGTGTTCAGTCTTGTCCACAAAGTGTTTGTGTACCTGCATGTTTTTATTCCAGTCAAATAGGAAGCACAGTCGAATTTCAGCACAAGATGAACTTCTATGATGAAACTAGTGTGATTCCTGCCTGGTTAAAATTTAAGCCTGTAGACACACTGGGTCTGTGTGACCATGACTGAAGACCCCTTCCTTATCCAATGGGAATGTATGAAGTTATCATTAGGTGAAAATATGATATAGTATATGCATATTCAGTACCTGCCTACTTTTACTTTCAAGGACCTGCACGTGATCAGTACAGATGAAAACCGGGTGGTGGCAGCGGTCCAAGAGTGGAATCAGAATGACACCTATAACCTGTACGTCTCAGAGGCCGGAGGAGTGTACTATACACTCGCCTTGGAGAACGTTATGAGCAGCATGGGACCTGAGGGCAACGTTATGATTGAGCTGTATGAGGTATACTAGTTTTGCTTTTCCATAACTAAATGAACCTCTTCAGACAAAAAAAGTGGAGGCAAGTCCTTATACAATACATCACGGGTGTCCTTTGTGAGGCCTCCAAGTGGCGCAGTGGTAAACTGGGGCGATTCTAGGATTGTGTAAGTGGGGGGGGCACAAGGGAGACCATGAACCTGTCAGGGGGGGCCGCGGGAAATCAGATTCAATTATAAATACATGGCTTAGAAAAAATTAAGCATGATTTACAAAATCTTGAGCAATGCCTTGTGCATTAATATGCGTAGTATTAAGTTAAATGTAGCACTGCCACAAGAGCCTGAAAATCATTTAGTATTTTTTTTGAGAAACGATTTTCCCACATTTATTCATAAAAACAACTGATAAAGTAACATTTATCTGTTTACTATGTATGTGGTGGTGAGCACTGATGCTAAATCATCTCTCTTCAGCAGTTTGCCAGTTAGTATTGATCAGTTACGCGAAAATAATCAGACAAACATGCTATCAGGGTGATATAAAAAAAAAAAGAAAATAGTAAAGTAAGTGTATGTGCGTCTCTCTTCTTCATTTTGAAAATCGCGGAACTGTGATTCCCCTCCGCAAATCAAGCAGTGAGTGACGGCGCTCTAAGCCAGTGAATGAATGACGGCGCTCTTAGCCAATGAGTTGTTAAATGCGCTCTAAGGCAATGAGTGAGTAACGGCGCTCTGAGCGTACAATGCATTGGCGCCACTCTGATTCAATGACGTCTGGCAATAGACATCTGTCAGTTAGGCTGACAGTACATTCGCCAAATGACATTGGGGGGCACCAGGGGGTCTAATCATATTTCAGGGGGCGGGGGGCGGGAGCCACCCCATGCCCCCCCCCTCCAGAAACCGCCCCTGTTGGTAAAGTGCTCACTTTATCATCCGGGGATCCTGAGTTCACTTCCTGGGTGATGCTGTAACCTCTCGCAGCTGAAGACCTAGATAGAGCTGATTGGCTGAGCTCTCTCAGATGGGGGGGTGGGAGGTGCTCTAACATTAATTATGGCTCTACAGCCAATCAGGGGCGTCTGTGAGCTCACGCAAGAGGAAGGAGCGGATAGCGCTGTCCTCAACGGTGCGTGAGCGAGCAGTTCGAAAAGATGCTGTTGGCTGCCGTCATGTGGTTCGGAGGAAACACACGATAGTCTTCGACCCTCCCGGCTGAGTGGGAGTAGTAGCCTTAATGTGGAGCCCCCTAGTGACGGGGAGGAATTGGACGCGACCAAATTAGGGAGAAAATCTGGGAGGGAAATTTATTTATTAATTTTAAAAAAGGTGTCTTTTGTGCTCTAAGCTGAAATGTTCATTAAATAATATTTACATTTCGGCATTTGGCAGATGCCCTTATCCAGAGCGACTTACATTTCTATTTCATTACACATGTGAGCAGTTGAGGGTTAAGGGCCTTGCTCAAGGGTCCAACAGGGACAGCTTGGCAGTCATAGAATTAAAACCTGAGACCTTCCGAACCATTGTCCAATGCCTTAACCTACTCAAACGTAAACTTCTGTCCTACGTTATTTAGGTTATTATAATACAAATCATCTACATAATTTAAATATTGATCCACACAAGTTGTGTATATAGATAGAGTGAGACTGGGATTTATGTTACCCTCAGCATCATATGAGATATAATTATCTCACCATCATATAATTACCCTGTTGATGATAGCATTCACCTAGTAAACCTTGCCTGAAGAGAGGAATCTAGTGTCTTGATTGAGGTCGCCACCCATCAAGCATTAGCATGTGGTAAAAAATTTGCCACCACCGGCCAGAATAAAGTCCTCAGTTATTGAACATGTTGTGAATTTCTGCTCTGGTTCTTACTTGGTTGGCAGGTAGCAGGAATTAAAGGGATGTTTTTGGCCAACAAGAAATTAGATGACCAAGTGAAGACGTACATCACGTACAACAAAGGGCGAGACTGGAGACTATTGCAGGCTCCCTCTACTGATCTACGAGGAAACAGCATCCACTGCTTATTGGTGAGAGAATTGAAAAGGTGTGTGTCTGTGTGTGTGAGAAAGAGAAAGTGAGAGACAGAGCATGTGTAAATGGGTTGGTGACAAAGAGGAACAGTGCGAGACGGTAGGGAGAGAGAGAGAGAGAGAGTTTGATAATGAGACTGAGAGCTCTTGTTAAATGCTGTCTGTCTGAAACGTGTCTAATTTAGTGAGAGTTAAGCATCAAAAAGAGCAACGCTCATCACACTCACTCATCAAAGTCCAATAGCATGGCATCAACCTTCTACTAAAAGGTCAGGTGACATAAAGTATTGAGCTGCCTGTATTCTCTAAGGAGATAAGCAATTATGGCATGGCAGCATTTCTTCTTTCACTACTCATTATCGCACACATTGAATCATTTGCTCTACGTGCTCTGTGCTTTTAATTTACTCCAAAAAAAAAAAACATTGATAGTGCTATGATCCAAACTTCCCATTGTTACAAATGGAGGATCACGAACGAATTTAAATGCATGAAACACCAGCACTATTTGTTATCTTCTGATCCTGCCCACAGCCAGGTTGACTTGACGGCATGCACTGAACTCGGGTGAACTTGGAGTGTAGGATTTTGTCTTTGCTTCTTTCTAGTCAGAGGTCGGTTATATGAGTTACTGTACATAACTAGGCAAATACAGCATTTATTCATTTTCACAATGGAGTTTGGTACTCGTTGCTAAATACAGTACAACTGTGTGCATGCGAGAATCAGTTCATTGACATTTAATAGCACTAGATACACACTGTCGGTCAGTAATTTGGAAAATTAGCTTCACACTAAGAATGTAAATCTTACAGGAAATATTAGTCTGGTTTGGCCTATAAAAAGAAAGGGGGGAAAAAAAATCCAAACAACTTTACTGCATGATTGATTAATGAGGCCAGCGTTTGCTGGTTATGTAGTAAAAACATCTCTCAGCCACCCATGGCTGTGACAGAGGAGCACTCATCTACTTCACTCAGATGCTCCAGCAAAAAATAATTACCCTTTGATAAATTTGACTAATTAATGGTCTCACACCCGGCCTCGCTTTCAGCTCCCATTATGGAGTTATTTGTCAGAAAATGTCAAAGATTTAATAAACCCCCAAACAGTCAGTGCAACATGTGGATACCATTGGCATTTGCAGTCGTGTAATGAAAATTGTTCCATTAAAGGTTACTCCAATCAAAATTAATGTTGGGATGCAACCAGTGGGAATTTGTACTGCTGTGGGATTTGTAATTAGGGCTTCATGGCCATAGAGTGACGGCTTAGTTGATGCTACTTAAAGAGATTTTCACTGCAATTAATGACAGAAATGAATGTCTGTGTGGGTGTTTGTTTGATTATAGCCGTACTGTTCCCTGCATCTGCAACTCCATGTGTCGGCCAACCCTTACACGTCTGGAAATATCGCCAGCAAAGAGTCGGCGCCAGGAATCATAGTGGCAACGGGTGAGTGAGCATTTCCTCTAGCGATATTCAGCAAAGTTCAGAGATGCAATAAAACTACAAGGAATAAAATGCCATAAGGTAAACCAGACCTAGCACACGCCCGGCGTAAATTATCGAGTCTCGACTGAATTGTTCGTAGTCTTAGCACGTTTAAAGTTAAATCCAACAAAACTTTTCTCACTAATTATATAGAATATACTATATAGTGCTTATAAATTTATTTATTTTTTTATTTTTATTTTTTCCAAATTTTGCTGAAGATCAGGGTGATCTTTAGGGATACTGGGAGTAATTGGGAATACAAGGAATAGTGTCAGGCATGCCAGTTGTGCTCTTACCTCTTTTGCACATTAAATCTACCACTGAATGACTTTTATGCATAAAATACAGTATTAGACTATTTCTATTTGCATGCTATGCCAGGCACAGTGGCATACGTAGTATTTACTGTAGCACCATGGCATCGCACCTCCAGGGTTGAAGGTTCGAGTCCCACATTTAGATCTGTTCACATGTCCTCTATGTACCTGGTGGGTTTCCTCACCGGTTTCTCCAACCATCCAAAGACATACAGATTAGGCTAACTGTGTGTATGTGTGTGTTTGTGCCCCATGTTGGATTGAGAGTGAGTGAGTGAGTATGACATGCTACAGTAGGCAAAAAGCAGTGATGTCTTAATGTCCAATTAGCAAAGCTACAGTATGCATAAAAACAATTCGGATACTTTACAAGAGCTTCCGTTAATGTTGGCTAGTTAACCATGGCTGCTTTGGGTATTACAGAACACCAGGGTTTTTTTTAGAGTGCTGTGAAAAACAAAACAGAATTGATGAGCAGTCAAGAAGAATGGCCAGGCTGTTTTGAGCTGACAGGAAGATAGACTGCAGTACAGACTACAGCTGTGCAGAAAAGCATGTCAGAACATCCTAAATCATAAGGTAAATGGACTATAATAGCAAAAAGTACACATCAGGTTTCATTCCTGTTGGACTATAATGAGAGTCAAGAGCCAGTCTTAGAAGTCTAGGCATTTTGTGTCCATAGAGCTGCTTACTTACCTGAACAAGTGTACTACTACTGTAGTTTTCCCAAAAGTATTACAGCAGTTCTAAAGCATGCACTAACAGTTCATATTTCTAAGGATAGTCTATTATGCACATTCCACAAGAAATTAAACGTAACCTTTATACACTGAGAGCACTCTGGTCATAAAGATTGCAGGATTTTTTAAATAATCTTTAAACTTGCAACTCCAGGATCTGGGTTTAATTCCCGCCTCATGTCTGCATGGAGTTTGCATGTTCTCCCCGTGCTGAGTGCGTTTCTTCTGGCTACTCCGGTTTCCTCCAACAGTCCAAAGACATGCAGATTATTAATATATAATTGCAAAAAAAAAAAAAAGAAGAAGAAGATCTAAATTGTTTGTAGTGTGTGTGTCCTGTGATGGATCGACACCCTGTCCAGAGTGTACCCCACTCGTGCTCTAAGTCTCCAGGGATAGGCTCGGGCCCCTGCAACCCTGGATAGAGAATAAATCAGTAGACAGTGAGTGAGTGAGTGAGTGAGTGAATAGACCATCAACCTTTCTCCTTTTTCCAGTTCTATATTTACTAGATAATGTTTACAGTATCAACTTGTCACTTTTCCCCATTTGCTTCAATTTGATAGTCCAGTTTATAGATTATTAACTTACAGTAACAATTAACGCATGTTGCAGTACAAGATGTACATCAAATATAATAGATCAAGATAAAAAATATTACCATGTTTAAATATAATTGTCGAAAGGTATTTTTGATCCATGCAGTCATTACAGTAAATACTGTTTTATTTATTATGGCCATAATGACTATTTCTGCAATATACAGTACAAAAGGCTACAGTATGTACTGTAGGCTTAACTACTGTATATGATATTATCAGGAGTGCACAGAAAGGGAGAGATGATGATGCTTAGACAAAAGCGAATAGCATTACCGTAATATACTGTATGTTAGACTAGAAGCAAAATAATCGTATCTATTGATTGTGAGCCTGACACCTCAGCAATACTCAACAAACTGTGTTGGTTATGCAAGTGTTTACTGCAGCTCTGTGCATTAAGACACTTTCTTACCTCCTTTGTAAGCTTTTATCAAGCTGCTGTTGTTCATATCGAGTCCATGGAGAAACATGGGATATGGCCTATAAACAAGATTAGCAGCATGTCAGTGCAAACCAGCAGAGATGCTAAGTGCTGCGCTCGAGACAGAAAATCGCATCATTTGTCATCTCCCCTTTTCTTTCTTAATTCCAGATTCTTTCCTAACTGCTATTCATTCTTCATCATGTTTTTTTTTTTTTTTTTATTATTACAATTTTTTTTCTTGGATGACCCTTTCACCTGTGTCGTTCACGTTATTCAAATGCCATCTTGTCTTGTAGATGAACACAGATGGAATATAAACGTCTCTCTGACTTTCCAGATAGGGAAATCCCCAGAGGGGAGTATATTAGATGCTCCTCAGCACACTGAATTTAAGGTGATTGATTTGCCTGTCCTGAGGTCTCTCTTTCTCTCCCATCATAGGAATGGCAGATGTAACTTATTTAAGGTTTCACATAATGCCCTGTGAGGGCAGAAAACTTTCACTGAACTTGGCAATTTAGAAAGAATGGACCTTATTTATCAAAGATGTGCAGAAACGAGCGCAGATCTGAACAGACAGAATGATGCATCTGATTCATGAAATCGCTGTGCGACATTAAAATGAGCAGTGATCTGAGCGTGGATGATGAATCGGCTTCGGTTGCATCGACTCCCACCCATTAGTCTATTATTTACCTTATATTACTACGACATATCTCAATTTAATCTAATATGCATGTGATTTACATGAAAAACACCCTTATTTATGCAGGGTTTGTGATAGTGAGCCAATAAGAGGAGAACATTCAAGCATAAATCAGACAGAAAGAAAGAAAAAAAAAGTCAAAAATCTGAGGAAGGAAAAAAAAAAATCAATGATGGTAAAAAACGGATGCTTTTGTTACTGAGAATGTATTCATGGCTGTCCCTTTTCTTTATGTTTTAATGCAATAAAAAAGGTTTAACGCTCTGATCAGGCAATTAAATTTTTTTAAATCTTTTTTTTCCCCCCATGAAGTCCACATTTTATTCCTGGGAGTTAGAAATTAAATAAATTAGAATTATTCCTGGCAAATAACGCTTTATTATGAATGTAGTTGAGCCTATACAGTAGTTATTCCAATTTGAAAGGTTTCCATCTGGGATACTCCAGTGTTTTGCCACGTGATCTCAATTATTTATATCTAATATTTGATCTAAATATTTGTAGTGTATGTGACTTTTCTAAAATTATTTGACTGTAAAATGAGATTTGAGGAAAACTCAGTTTCTTTTCAAATGAAGCAGGAAATATTACAAACATGTATTAAACTGATATTTTATGCATGTTTTTTTTTATAAAAGCTTCAACTCCACCTCACACAGTTATGTCTCAATGAATAAATCAGCCAGCAGTTGCGTTTGTGGGAATCTAAGCATTAGTTTCGCTTCAGTACATGTGGACAGCTCCCTGTCCTAGCGCAGATACTGTATGCACCATACTGTATAATGTCTGTTTGTGCATCAACTGACCGCATGGCCATCAGTTGTGCCCTAAGGTTTATAACATTTCAGTAAGAGAACCAGAACCAGACAAAGTGAATGCAACAGCTTTTTACCCCCAGCAGGTTTCCACACACATCTCGTGTCACATGAACGCAAATCGCTCATGCATATTTAAAGTTTTGTAACGTTGTTTCTCTGCTTCACCACAGTGCGGACATTGCAGCATCCCACATAGTTGTGTTAGGTAGATAACATGGTGTTCGAACAACATCCAAATCATGCAATGGTCCATTTTTGCAGAATGTAGTACATGTTAAGCTTTGCCTATCTGTCATCTGTTACTGCTGGAGTGATATCAACATTCTCCAAATCCCCTTTAAACACATTTAAACCGTTAATGTCAGCTGCTGTGATGGACAGAAAGTATTGCTGATCATGAGACGGACAGAAGCGATATGACGTTGTTATCATGACGTGTCAGCTTTTGCTGAAAAATTCAGCCAGCTACAGTGCTTCTATTGCTTTGCTCAATACTTTAATGTTTAATGCTTCTAAATTAAGGTATACTGTATGGCAGTTTTTTAAATTCAACATTTTGTTATAGATAACATTGTGTGTAGGAGAATAATAATTTGCCATAATAATTAATTATCCTGGAGATATTTATTTTAAAATATAAACACAATAAATAAAGTACTAATTCGTTAAGTAATTAATTCATTAACTAATTAATTAATAAAAATATTTGTAAAAAATAGCATGCTCAAAATTGTTAAATGTAGTCTCAACTTGAACAGTTCATGCATTATTTTAAATCGGATTTTAACGGTTGTGGGTGGTTTGCAGACTTTTAATGCTTTTAATGAGCTGACAGCACATCAAAGAAAAACTCTGAAAAAGGCTTGCCTTTTATCTGGTTCATGAGTAAGGATTTGCAGTAAGTCTTGAAAAATCAAGCACCAAAAAGGGTTCGAGAAATTATTAGCAGTCCTTTACAAGTCTTGACAAGTCACAAACTGCGAAGTGAAGCGTCTTCTTTGTAACATTTGTTACTGTAGGTAAATCATGATACAATGCTACTTCCTAGCAATGTCCTAGCCATGTTAACCACCAGGTCCAATGAGAACAAACAAAGTTATTGTGCTACTGTGCAGTACGTCCAATCAAATCACACCGTGCTCTTACCAGGAGTTTATCATGCACTAGCTACACTGAAATTGCATTTGGCGGGTTGGTATAAATACTGCGACAGAAAATATGGTGCTTTTTATCACAAAGTGATGAAAAACTGAAGAGTGAGGAACTAGATCCAGCATTTATTAGTACTAAATTCTCTGAACTTGAAATAGTTGCACATAATTGTGAGGTGGAAGGAAAATTATGAATGGTTTCAATGTTTTTTTTAAATTTATTTTTTTATTAATATCTGAACTGTGTGGTGTGCATTTGTATTCACCCCCGCTGAGTCAATACTTTGTATTACCACCTTTTGCTGCAATCACAGCTGCAAGTGTTTTTGGGTATGTCTCTATGACATTTTTGCCTATTCTTCTTTGCAAAATAGCTCAAGCTTGGTTAGATTGGTTGAAAAGTATCTGTGAACAGCAGTTTTCAAGTTTTGCAACAGATTTTCAACTGTATGCAAGTCTGGACTTTGACTTGGCCATTCGAACACATGAATATGCTTTGATCTAAACCATTTCTTTGTAGCTCTGGCTGTATACTTGGAGCAGTTGTCCTGCTGGAAGGTGATCCTCTGCCCCACTCTAAAGTCTTTTGCAGACTCTAACAGGTGTTTTTTTGCCCTGTATTTGGCTCCATCCATCTTCCCATTAAATCTGACCACCTTCCCTGTTCCTGCTGAATAAAAGCATCCTCACAACGTGATACTGCCACCACCATGTTTTTTTGTGGAGATGTTGGGTTTCACGGTACATTTGTTGCATTTAGGCCAAAACAATAATTTTGTTTTGTCTCAGCTGACCAGAGCACCTTTTTCCACATGATTGCAGTGTCTCCCATATGGCTTGTTTGCAGACTGCAAATAGGCCTTCTTATGGCTTTCTTTCAACAATAGCTTTCTTCCTGACACTTTCCATGACACAAGGCAAGATTAGTGGAGTGCATAACTAAAAGTTGTCCTGTGGACAGATTTTCACTCCCGAGCTTTGGATCTCTGCAGCTCCTCCAGAGTTATCACGGGCCTCATGGATGCTTCTCTGTTTAATGCTCTCCTTGCCCAGCCTGTCAGTTTCAGTGGACGGCTATGTCTTGGTAGATATTCAGTTGTGTCATACTCTTTTTATTTTCACATGATGGATTGAACAGATTTTCATAGCTTGGTATAGTTTCTTTTGTAACCGAACCCTGCTTAAAACTTCACTAATCTTCACTAACAAACATCTGACGGCATCACAGAACATTTATACTAAGATTAAATTACACACAGGTGGACTCTATTTACTAATTACGTGATTTCTGAAGGCAAATGGTTCCACTAATAGTTCCACTAATAATTAGAGGTATCATAGTAAAGGGGTCTGAATACAAAAAAATATATACTTTTCCTTCCTTGTTACAACTATGAGCTACTTTGTGTTGGTCTGTCCTTTTACATTTGTGGTTTTAACACGACAAAATTAGGAAAAGTTCAAGGGGAAGGAATACTTTTCCATAATTAAGTTATTAACTTATTTTTGGGTAATTGAAAATTTTACCTACTGCACACAATTGGCTATAGTGCAAAGCTAACTCGTATGACTTACACAGTCAATATGTCACTTGATATGACGGGTCACAATTAGTAGATAATTTAAGACTTGTTATGAGTGGTATCAAGAACCATCAAGATTTAATTTGGCATTCCACATTTCAACAATGATAACTGATTCCCCCAGTACAGTAAAATGTGATGAAACTATTGCCTGTGGCAATTATACATAAACTACAGACGCAATAATGGAGTAGAGCATAGACTGCTGAGCAAGGGGACACCCATATCACCACCTTTTATATAATGGAGAGCAAATATATACTGTAGGTTTCATGAATTAGTACTGTGCTAAAAATGCCCCAAGTTCCTGGTCATGCATGTAGAATTATGTGGTCCTACATTACATGCTGATGACAAAATATTATGGGCTGGATTATTTTTATATTTTTATTTGGGTTTCTTTAAATTAGGTAATTCTTTTAAACATACATGACGTACACTGTAGATTGACTTCATTTTGAGCAAACAACTTTTCAAGGCAGAAACCTAATTAACAGTCATTTTGATGAGCTTGCGAAATAATTATGCAGAGAAGTGCTCTTCAGGATGAAGACCGTACTCCAAATCATTAAAGTCTCTGCACTTAAAAAGCTGTTTTTGTGCCTAATATACATGTGCAGTTATTCAAAAATAAGTTTGCATTGGCAAATGTTTTAATTAATAGATCATTATTCTGTAAAATTTTGTAATTTTTATTCAAATCACACCCTAATGATGTTGGATGTTTTTTATACTTAGTGCCAAAAGTAAAAGTATTGGTTGTGGATTTTCTTTCATTTTAAAATACCCAGCTTATTCATAACATCCCAACCACTGAAGTTAGCTTCTGTGTGGTGTAACCGTAACATGCTCTCCACCATCATCCAGTGGTTGCTTGAATTTGATTCTACAGCCATCCATAGCTGTATATTTGGAGCAGTCGTAGCCCAGTGGGTTAAGTTTTGGGTTACTGATCAGACGGTTAATGGTTCAAGCCCCAGGTCCTCGTTCTGGCACTGTGGGGCCCTTGTAAGGCCATGCTGTCTGGCACTGTAACATAGCTGACCCTGTGCTCTGCCCCCAGCTTCTTAGTTGGGGTATGCAAAGAATATAATTTTCCTGTATGTGTGACAAATAAATACTTACCATTCTGTCTTGTGCCCAATGTAATATCTTTTTTTTCCCTCTTAGGTTCCATTGGAGCAGAGCTGACTAGCAATAACGTTAGCATATTCATCACATCTGACGCTGGAAACACATGGAGGCAGGTGAGTATGGCAAAGACTGAGTGACATCAGAGGATAGATGTTCTATCAATATTGATGTGATCTTCAAGTCTATAAATCCACCTGCTATGTACATGAGTTGATAATCAAACTACACCTCCTGAGCAAATTGGATTCGGCGATGTACCCGCAGGTGGCTTTTGAGCACATGATGGTGCGCTTTAAATCTACCGGGGAATGTCATCTAATTAAAAAATGGTGGGCAAAAATAATTAAGAAAAATAATTACGAAAATTTGATGTGGCAGAAGTTAAGGCTTGGGAGTTAATAATAGTGTGCATGTGAGTAGGGGTATTTTTTTTTCCTCCTTCCATCAGACACAATGTCAGGAAGATTTATAATTTATTGTTGTTTTAAGTGTGATCTGTATTATCAGGGTTTTTTTTTTAAAATGTAATCAGGCTGAAAGTTCTTCCCAGGACAAAGACCTGAAATCGCACCATAAATCAACTTATCTGATCCCTCTCCTGACACAAGACAAATTAAACAAGCTGATGAGACATTATGACTAGGAAGGACATGAAAGACAAAATACTTTATATTGTCAGTCTTGGCTGCTTTTATGCATTTGTGTGTAGCAGCTCTGCATTTTAATAACGCAAATTATCAAGTTACAAAATATGATAAAAGGAAGTCTGAATAAAAGTAACAGGTGAGGCAACCACCACATGAATGCATTTATTCTGTGCCTTAGTTAAACACACACACAAAAAAAAAACATATATTATTTACATTTAAATGGGGTCTACAGTTTTCTACAATTTATGCCCAACTTAAATATTATTGTCAAGTAGACAGTTTACACTTTAACTTAGTTTTCATCAACATAGGCTAGAACTAATTAGTGAAATCACCTGTTTTATGAACATGGAGAACAATAATACATCACAGATGTTGTCTTTATACTTTTGGCCACCACTGTACACTGAAAAGATGGCAACTCTAATAATTTATTAAAAAACAGTTAATGCTTCTAAAAAGATGAAATAATCCAATGATATTGGACTTGACTGCAGGATGGGCAAGACTTCTGAAAAATCTGGTGGTCTGTGAACAATGAAAAGGGGGGGGGAGGGGTATAAATACAGCAATAGTTTTCATGGTGATATTTTTCAAAAGGCTTTTATGTTTTTTTTACATGTTTATTAGGTGGCATGGTGGCTTAGTAATTAGCACTCTCACCTTGCACCTCGGGTCTGTGTCCATGGAGTTTGTATTTTCTACCTTTGCATGGTGGATTTCCTGTGGGCACTCCAGTTTTCTCCTATAGTCCAAAGACATGCAGATTATCTGATAAGGCTGAGATGAGGATGAGTGTGTGATTGCATGTGTCCTGCACCCCGCCCAGGGTGTACACCACCCCTTGAAATAGGCTCCAGGCCCTCCATGACCCTGTATACAGGATGAGTTATAGAAGATGAATGAATGATCAATGCTTATTATTATTATCACTCACTCATTCATCGTCTATACCACTTATTACTGTTTACAGGGTAGCTGGGACAGAGGGCACGAGGTGGGGTACACATTTATAATCACACATTACAGAAAATTTTGAGAAAGCCAGTTAGCCTAATCTGCATGTCTTTGGACTGGGAGGAAACTGGAGAACCCGGAGGAAACTCACCAAGCACAGGGGAGGACATGCAAACTCCGTGCACACACAATCGAACCCGAACCCTGCTGATGCAATGTGACAGTGCTAGAGTCTCGGGTTACTTTGCTGTAATCCTGTTCCTGTTTGGTGAACGTCCCTTTGTTCCACCAGTTGTGAAGCACATGTGTGTCAGACACGCCAAACTTCGGCTTATCTTATACCTCAGTCAGGTGACATCATCGGGTGAGGTGTACCTGCAGGTTATAAATAGGACTGAACCAGAAAAATCCTCAGGTCAATTTTTGTCTGAAAGGACATCCAGCCATGCCCGCAGTGCAGCATTGGAGCGCAGCATCTCTTTCCCGCTTTTTCAGGGAACAGGGTTACAGCAAAGTAACCCGAGATGTTCCCCTTCAAAAGCTACACTCGATGCTGTGTGAAAATGCTATGGGAATGAGAATACCAATGCTGCCGCACTGTCTCAGACATAATTCTGGGATGCTGCCTCGGGGACCTGCGAGCCTGGAATGGCATGGACATCGAAACTATCAAATCTGACAGATGTGTGCGGAGAGGACCAACCTGCCGCATTACACACTTGCTGCAAGGGGACATCTCTTGCCAGAGCAATTGATGAGGCAAGCCCCCTGGTTGAATGGTCCCTAATTCCTAGAGGCGAAGTCTGTTCAAAAGGGGTGCCAACCAACCCCTCTAGCCCAATAGCTATATCCCAAGAAGGGACTGTAGCTCTAGTGGGCGGCCTCAACCGTTTAGCTCCATAAATAAAGCGGGCAACTAAAGGGTGCTTTCCTACAGAAACCCCATCAGTCAGAACATGACAAGCCGAAATAGCGGCTATGTACGTTCTGAGAGTACTGGGGCATAAGCCCGAGGTCAATTTTTCTTGTAGAAACTCCAGCACCAAAACAATTTGGCAATGGACTGGGTCTACATGTTTTACTATGCACCAATTTTCATATACAGTCCATTTGAGGGCATAAGTTCTTCTACTAGAGGGAGCCCTAGCACTTAGTATAGTTTCAATTACACCGGGTGGAAAACCAGCCTCCCTTAATTGGTCCCTTTCAGGGGCCAAACATAAAGGTTGAAGAGCTCGAGCCGGGTATGAAATATTGTCCCCTACGCCTGAGACAGAAGATCCCTCCTGACTGGAATCACCCATGGTGAGCCGTCGAGAAGAGATATTAGATCTGAAAACCACACTCTGGTCACCCAGCAGGGCGCTATCAATAAGAGACGCAAGCCCTGTTGACGGACCTTCGCCAGGACTCCCAGGAGCAGAGCTATCGGAGGAAATAGTCTGAGAAACGTATGGGCCATCGCATCCAGACCCAGGGGAGCTAGAGGACTCAGAGTAGTAAAGGGGACATTGTGCTGTTCCTTGTGAGGCAAAGAGGTCCACCTCTGCTACATGAAATCTCTCCCAGATTTGATTGACTACTTCGGGGTGGAGTTTTCATTCCCCATGTGTCAGTTTTTCTGGATAGTAAATCTGCTCCCACATTCATATGCCCCGGAATGTAAATCGCCCTGAGGACAGGAACTTGCCCTGTGCCCAAAGCAGAACCTGGTGCACTAGCCTGTTCATGCGGCGCAAGCGTAGTCCGTCATAGTGATTTATGTACGAGACCACCGTGTAGTGTTGTCCACCCGCACTGGGACATGGTAGCCTCTCAACTGCTAGAGGAAATATTTCAAGGCCAGAAATAGAGCCATCATTTCGTGGCAATTGATGTGCCACGCGAGAAGATGACCTCTCCAGATCCCTTGGGCTGTACGGCCATCTAAGCCCGCACCTCAGCCCATCTGTTGTTAGTGACTTGCAACCACCACATAGAAAGGGTATGAAGCCCTCGGAATAACCCTTATTTGCCTCTACGGATTGTGCCTTATATGAAATCTCCTGGCTTTTAGCCACAACTGAAACGAAATCATGTGCAGACGGCCCAAGGGTATCATCGTGGATGCAGTTGCCATGAGACCTAGCCCTCTCTGAATGTAGTGATAAGTTACTTTCTGGCCTAGCTTGATCTCCTTTAGGGTATTGAGAATGGATCGACACATGCAGGAGACAGCTGCAACTGAACACCCAACAATTGGACCACTGTTCCCCAAAACACGAGTGGTGGCGGAGACTGAACGCTGGCCACCTGAGGGTGCCGGGAAGGATACTTTATTTCATGATGGAATTTTATGCACCCCTCCCCGGTGGTCCTGGGTGCATAAGCGTCAGGAATTCTACTTTGCGGAGATAATACTCTTCAAGTCCGGTCTCCTTGAGGCAGATTGCGAAGTGCAGAGAGCCCCACCCCAATCTCTATAAGGGGGTGCACGGCTTGCAACACTCTGCTTCTGTGTCCCACGCCTCGTGGGAACCAGACCTGGTTGGGACTGGGTGGCCGACGGTCCTGACTGTTGAGCATGGTGGGTAAGAAACCTTACAAATGCTTCTTGATGAAGTTTTGCCTCCCGAAACCTATTGATGATGGTACTAACGGTGTCACCGAACAGGCCAGAAGGCGAGATGGAGGTAACAAGGAGGAAAGTGTGATCCTTGTCCTTGATGCCCATAAGATTAAGCCACAGATGTCTCTCTGTAGACACCATGGCACCACGGCCCGTCTGCTTGGTTGCGCGGAGGGACTGGCTTGGCGTAATTCTAAAAACACCCTTTAATCAATAATTCCGCCGGTGCTCAAGTCATTTAGCAGGTCAGCCTGGTACGCCTATAAAACCGCCATGGTGTGCAGAGCAGCACCAGCCTCACCTGCTGCCTGAAAAGCTTTCCCCACCAATGAAGATGTTAGTCTACATGGCTTGGTGGGCAGTGTGTGCTTTTTCAGGGAAGATGACTTCCCAGGAGAGAGAGATAGTCCACAACCGTCTCTTCTATCTGGGGCATCATCAACCCCCCATATAATGCCCTCGCAACCACGGCATTATAATAAATCGGTCGATGGCACAAAGACACGGGATGAATAGGACAGCTTCCATGAATGAGTTAATTCATTGTGGAGATCACCAAATAAGGGAAGAGCGTGTCGTTGAGGCCCCGCCCCCTGACCACCTGACAGAAACCTGTCATCTAATTTTGAGCGTTGGCCAATCGAGGTGTAAGTGTTTGACCGCACGTCTTACCACCTCTAATAACTCATGATATGCTAATCGATAGAGGAACGCTCTGAAGTGACAGTTTCCATCTTCGCCGAAGCGAGAGAGAGCGGTAAAGGCTAATCCTCCGGCAAGAGAGCGAGAGAAAAGGAGAATTCCATCTCATGCGCTTTCGCCAGATCAGCACACGAACCCAGGAATGCGCTGCGGCTCGCGTTTTCATTGTAAAGAAGGTGAGCCGAGCGCGAAGAACTTTAATAGGGAGGGGATCGCAATGCTCGCTCACATACTCCCTCAAGCCCGAAGATTGCGTGCTCTTCCCCCAACACTCAAAACAGAAAGTGTGGAGATCGTCCTCCACGAGATATCTTTCACACGGAGGCACGCATCTCCTGTCTAACTCTGCCATCTTTTCTGGTGAGTAGTGTAACGCTTTCTATTTAGTTTTATAAAGTGCTTGCACTGCACACACACACACACACACACACACACACACACACACACACACGCACACAATGCGGTACTTGAAGACAAAAAGACCTGGGGATTTTTCCGGTTCAGTCCTATTCATAACCTGCAGATGCACCTCATCACATGACGTTACTGTACCTAATCAAGGTGTGTTTGACACACATGCTTCACAACCAGTGGAACAAAGGGACGTTCCCATAGCGTTTTCACGCAGCATCAAGTATAGCTTTTGAAAGGGAACTACTAAGCCATTATTAGTATTATTTTAAATGCAATGCAAGTTAGATCAATAAATAACAGTTGCTTTTAGATAGTCATTGTATAAAAGTGTCTAAAGGATCTTTAACGGCAATTTACTTATATCAGAATTTAAATTTTTTTATTTTTAAAAATAGTTTTGATTTGTTCAAAAGAAGAACACATTTCAGTTCAAAAGGTTATAGTGTACAAAACTACATGTAATTGAAAATGTAAAAATTTCAAAAGATGAATGAATTTCCTAAGTCACCACACAAAGATTTTTTTTCCAGATATTTGATGAGGAATTCAGCATCCTATACCTGGACCAAGGAGGTGCACTGGTGGCTATCCGACACACTCCTCTCCCTATCAGACACTTATGGTAATCCTATAGAAGCTTGTCATGTATTATCTTTTATGAATATTTTGCTGGGTGAGTCCGTTTAATCGGGATGCACAGATTAAATAGTGTATAAAACGTGTAAATTCCTGGATCTCAGTGGACTGTGTAATACTCACAATACAAGCCTGAATTGTGATGCAGTAAAGTCATCAGTCTTGCACAATCGAGCTTTTTCAATTACTGTAGTAGTCAGGCGTGTTGAGGAAATGAGGTCTTTTCAAAGCAAAAGCAGTGTTGTGGTCCATAAAAACAGTTAGTTGAGCTCTGTGTGTGTGTGTGTGTGTGTGTGTGTGATGTAATGTTTGTGTTTCTTCACAGGTTGAGTTTCGATGAGGGGCGCGTGTGGAATAAATATAGCTTTACATCTTCACCATTGTTTGTGGATGGAGTTCTGGGCGATCCAGGAGAAGAGACTCTTATTATGACGTATGTATTCGAAAAAAATTAAATGGATGAATGGATGGCTTTAATTTGTTCAAAGCTCAAGAGAAGTGTTTATAAGGTTAATGCTTTGTATTCATCAGTGTTCAGGTGAGTACCAATGCATCTGTAACAGACAACTTGCCATCATTTCCCTCTTTTCTCCCACTAATAAGGGAAGGGTTTCTTTCAAGGTCTCGCCAAACATCAAAACCGACCCTGCATTTTGATCAGCCTAGATCAATGTGCAAGAGGGCAAGCCATGCATTCAGGACTATTTTCAGCTCTTCAAATCAACAAGGGAAAAACCAAGAGAGGAAGTACTTTGGAAGGCAGAGAGTACCCGTTCTTTTTTTTCCCTTTCTTTTCTTTCTTTTTTTTTTTTTTTGTAGAAATTGCATAATGAGCTGTTCGTGCCTGCAGGCGTGAGCAACATTTGCAAACATTATTTTTACAGAAGATTTGATGCTGGATACTAAAAAGATTTCAAAATATATCCATAAAGTCAGGTTATTATGTCTAAGGTTAAGCCTTAGTACTTATAAAAACTGTAATGATTTAAAGGAAGACTTTGTCCAAAAATGTTGAATGTTAATTATTGCACTAGTTGGCATAATGCAAATGAGATCACTGTAACAGATCCTTATTAGCATTTATTGGCACATTTCCATTTTGGGCTATAAATATTCCTTACTTTGTCTTTTTTTTTTTCCCTGAAGGGTCGAACCAAGGGTTTCTCTTTTTCTCTTCCCATGGTTTGCTTGTATTTTAGTCTGTTGATGACTGACTGTGGCAGAGAAGACACATGACTGATACATCGCTGGCATGTCACAATAATCACTTGTGTCAGTGAAGACCCAATATGGTGGCTTCACTTCAGCACACAGTGACTGATGGGATTCTCTTTATTTGCAGAATTTTTGGGCACGTCAGTCATCGGTCCGAATGGCAGCTGGTGAAGATCGACTTTAGGTCTATTTTTAACAGGCGATGCACTGAGGCAGACTATCAGACTTGGCACCTGCATAACCAGGTGAGACTTTCATCATTTCATTGAGTCCAAATTTCAGAGAGGCATTTCCATTTTCTTAATTGAATTTATGCTCTTTTCACTTCATTTCTTAATAATACAATTACCATAAGGTATACATTTTAGGTATATAAATATATTGTGTGTCTTTTATTTGATAATATTAAGCAGCTCCTGATTAACTAAGTGCAAAATACAAGATGGATTAACAAAACAAAAACACACGATGACAGCAAAACCGCAAATAAGATAGCAAGACAAAAAATATCACACGGAAATCGAAAACAAGACAACAAAACAAAAAATACAAGAATTAAACCAAAAAAGAAACAAGCCAGAAAAGGCAGGACCAGGACAACAAGCCCTGACAAGACAACAACATCAAAAAAGAAAACATTGTAATCACTATCTCACACGCACACACACACACACACCGATGTACACACACACACACACACACACACACACACACACAAAACATAAGGCAAAACTAAAACGTGACTTGAAAACCAAAAACCAACACCGCAAAATCACTAACACAACAGTAAAACCAAAAAACAAGCGATCAAATGTGAAAACAAAACGACTACACCCATAATATCTTCAAAACATCATCAAAACGAGTAAAAAAAACAAAAAAAACAAAAGCCAGAAGTAGACAGGAAAAACCCAAACACAGCAATTAAACCCAAAACAACTCAGCAACCCCAAAGACACAAGAATAAAACTAAAACAAGATGAAAAACCAAAAATCACAAAATTAAAACACAAAAACAAGCCAGGAAAGTCAGAACAAGATCGCACTTTCCCAAAAGACAGCAAATCAGAAGAAAAAAACGCACCAAAGAACACAACAAGCTAATGCTGTTGTGTTTCTGTGATTTGTTGGAGCATTTTCTGATGTGCTCTTGTGTTGCTTTTTGATTTGTTTACGCCTTTTTTTTCTAATGCGTTTGTTATATACCACCATTTTAAGTAGGGTTTAGGGATTACATTTCCTAGGATCACTACACCTTTTTTTTTCTTTTTCAGCAACATATTTTTTGGTATGTTTTCCAGCCCTTCCTTCCGATTTGTACAGACAGATTAGGTCCAGCACATGGTCAGGCCCTGGGGAACATGGGTGCGATTTAAAAGCTTTACTCTAATATCAGAGCAGGCAGGCAGACCGGGCTGCTTCTAGCTGCTGATTTCCTCTCGTCATCTCCTGTGTCAATCATGGCATTTGAACTTTCCCTTAGCAAACATTTCAAATAATGAAGGAGAGACTCGAAGGAATGGGTCAGAGCCTTTTTTTATTTTCCACACACAAGGTCTGTAAAAATGGTAGTGCCTTATAAGAAGCAAGTAACCACAATGGTTCCTATTTATCCAAGCTGCACAGTAATGATACTGTTAAAACCATAATAAAAATGAAGAATAAAATGAGCTAAGGAGTGCTGTGTGGATCCTCAGTTTGGGTGAACAAAATACCGTACACATGCTCTTTGGGAAAGGAATAGACGCATGAATGAATAAATAAATAACGATGTACTGTATATATCTGCTTAGTCCCAAGGCTTGTATGTTAAAGTTAAAGAGCTTGTATTAAGTCAAAAATAGAATAACCGAGCTCACATGAGCCTTCATCATGGTACAAGGATCAGGAAACATACACACTGTAATTGTATCATAACATCCATCAAGGAAGGACAGAAATAAATGCTACAGTATAATAGAAGTCAAATGAAAACTGTCAAGACCATATAAATGATGAAAACCTTGGTTCTTTGAGAAACAGGAAAAACTAGAGAGTAAAAAAAAAAAACCTGCAATAATAATAATAATAATAATAATAATAATAATAATAATAATAGAATTAAATTGCTCGATCGATGTCACTACATATTGACATACTCTTCCCTGACATTTGCACCCTGATGAAGGCTTGTGTGAGCTGAAACTCACTCATGTGTTTTACTTTGCCTACCCATGCACTAACAAAGGTATTTGAGGTTTTTTGAACATCATATACCTTGCTTGGTACTGTATATCCCTTATCCGCCTTTAAATACTCCACAAAGATGTTTTTTTTGTTTTTTTTTACTAAGCAGGCATTTGACTTCATTTATATAATGAAACCATTTCTAAACCACTAAGCAGACTAAAAAGAAATGTTAAATTTAAGGTTTCTTCAAAGACCATTATGGATGTATGGTGGGTTCTTCAAACTTCATTTGAAGATAGTTATAGCCATTACCTGCAAAAGCCAAGATCTAATGGGTTAATAGAGATCCAATTTCATGTGATTTATATATAAAAAAGAAAATCTCACATTTGCCGTGCGTGCACTTTGAACAGAGATGAGCTACACCAAAGATATAACTGATGAATAAGGAAACTGATTCGACTGAAACTGAGTCAATTTCACATGTTTTACGAACAGGTTTACAATTAAACTTTGATGAAAAAGGGCAACTGTGCCGTAGCACTATATATTAATATTAATAAAAACGACTTCTTAGTTATGAATTACAACTATACATACTGTATCTCAACACACGAGTAACTGAATATTGACAGAATGGATTCAAGCTTATACATTATTTATAATATGGACAAGGCTGCTTATAAACTTTTAATCAATGATTACATCTTCTTTATGTTTTGTTTCAATTATTTGATTACAATAGGACTAAAATGATTGTTTCTGCAAGTATGTCAGCAATTACTTCCATTAATAAAACTGGATGAAGCTGACACACACACACACACACACACACACACACACACACACACACACACACACACACACACACACACAAAACATTTAGTATTGAAGCATATAGTACATGGTAAAGTTGATGCAGATGGTCTTGTGTAGAAAAGTATTGGGATATTGCATCATGTGTTTTGAACAGTCCTGGTTTATTGGTATAGCAACTTGTAAATTAGAATAAATACAATTTGTATGTGTTTAACCTCTTGCACAATATCGAAGGATGATAAATGTGTGAGTTCTTCAGTTTGTCCAGTGCTGGAGCACTAATTCTGATAAATGCAAAAAATTCAAATAAAGCCAGGCTATATGTGACAGAAGAAGATAAATGGACCAAAGTTTCAAAAAGAATTGTTTTCATTCAGAGGGCAAAGGCAAAACAGCTGGGTTTGGAACAACGGTTTGATTTCGGCATAAAGGGAAAAACAAAAGGTTATTATAAGAAAGCAATTCAAGTGTGTGTTTGTATGTGTGTGTGTGTGCGCGTGCACGCACGCTTGTGTGTGTCTCAGCCATTACATTATATGGAAAACATTAAGCCCAATATTGTGTGCATGACTTCACACTCCACCAGGCCCCTGAGGGGGTTGTGCTGTAATGCCTGGCACCGGAATGTACAGTTTACCACAGATCCTTTGGGTGCTGTAGATCACGGGGTGTGGCCTGCATGGATTAGACTTGTTTGTCCGGAGCATTCTGTGGATTCCCGGTCACATTGAGGTTTGGGGAAAATCAAGGCCAGATCAACAACCTTGAACACTTTGCTGCTTAGCCTAAATATGTGACAGGTGGTGATGCACTTAGTGTTCTAATAGCTTTCTATCATAGCCAGCGTTTTTAGTGTGATCAGACCATATGGGCTTCAGACATACTGTAGATGAGCCTCGGGTGGCCATGATCTCGTCACCAGTTTATGTCGGTACTGTATCTACATGATTGATTATCACTGTTATTCAATGCACCTCAAGGTGGTATTAGTGTTGTGGCTGATTGGTATACACTAGTGATGGATCGTTCATGAATGATTCCTTCTTTTTGAACGTGACTCGAACGAGTAGTCTCGGAGAGTGATTTAGTTCAGTTTCTACTGGGCACGTGTGCGCAAAGCATTGCAAAACCTCCGTAGGTTATGTACAGGAAACAGAAATAAGTAGTTGCCTTCGAATCTTTTGGTCCGAATTGTTTGTTCTTTTGTCAAGTGACTCCCATAGACACTATGAAGTGCAGTACACAGGAAACAGATTTGAACAGTTTTTCTCAATGAGTCTTCTAGTCTCGAGTCATTCGTTCTTTTCTCATGTGACCATAGACGCTATTCAGTGCAATAGATTCAAAATAACGAACGATTCGGACCAGAAGATACGAGAGGTGAGCTGCTCATTCTGTTTATCATCATATGTCCTTAGCTGCACTGTAATATTTTCATTACTGGAACGAGAGATACACAAAATTTGTGCATGCAGACGTGTTGGGGGTCTGTTCATTGAAAATGTAACATTTTATTATATTTCTGAACAAAAGAACTAAATGAACTATTTTTTTTTCTGTATTTAAATATATAAAACATAACTGTGTACTGGAAACCTACAAAGGAGAGAGAGAGAGAAAAGGGGGAAGAGTGTTTTCTGTTTGTTTCAGTATGATACATGCTTGCTTCGTCATTGGTCAGTGTGAATTATTTATAAGAGAGGTGAACAGGATTTGCTGAGTTTATTACAAAATAACAATCTTACAGGGTGAGCCTTGCCTCATGGGTGTGAAGAGAATCTATCGGAAGCTCAAGCCAATGGCCAAGTGTGTGACGGGTAAGATCCTCTCCGCCATCGTGACTTCGGACCCATGTGAGTGCACCGAGTCTGATTTTGAATGGTAAGTAATCCAATTCTTTATGAAAAGTGCATTACTATCACTGTACTGTATGCATTACAACTTGATCACACAATGGATCCTAGGGAAAAAAAAAACATATAAAAAAAGTTTGCTTTATTATAAGAAATAAATGTGTTTTTAATGAATATCTTTATATACCCCCATATAGCTCAAAGCGATGTCAATTCAGGGTGCTATAATGTGTTTTTCAAATTTTATGAAAAAAAAAAAGCTTATGCATTACACTCTTTCCAGTCAGCAGAGCTCTCTATCACAAGTTTCACAACCGATCACTTCCTGGTAACTTTTAGAGTACTTAAAAGGGCAAAAGGCATTATCAAAGATACCTCTCAGCCCAATCATGGACTATTCATCCTTCTCCCATCAGGCTGGCACTACAGGTGCCTCAGCGCCCGCACAAACAGACTGAAAAATATATTTTTCCCTATGGCTGTTTCCGTACTTAACAGCTGATTATGGAATGTTAACTACATTGCACTACTGCACCGTCACTTTCAGTCTATATCGAACTGCTTTATCCATTTTGCAGCTTTCTACCATCCATAATTTATTATTGCACTACTGTATTAAATATGTTGGTATGAATAGTCCACCCATACTTATTGTATTTACTTATACGGTATTATACAGGCATTTTTACATGTACAGTATGTACATATGTATATTGTGTTGAACATGTTATCTTCTTGATATGTCTTCTCCACTGCACAATCGTTGGAATATAGCATACTGTATATTACAGTATCGTTCTGTACAGACTGTATGACGCTCACATTCCTGTACATATTAACATTACCTTGATTTACCTTGATTTTACTGTAGTGCAGTTCTGGATAGAGAATAACTGCATTTCCATGTACATGTACTTTGCATAATGACAAATTTTAATCTAATCTAATCTAATCTAATCTAGGCAGATGGTATGTTAGCCTTAGCTTGCCATATTTAGCATTTGTGTAAGTTCTGGGCTTGTGTTATGTCTGACTGCCTTGCTGTGTTGTTTATCCTGGATTAGTTTTACCTTATCCGGCCCTCGGGTCCTGTTTACTGTTTCAGATTGTGTTTTGGCTACCTGCCTGCCTTAACGTTTTGGATTTTGAACTGCGATTTCACGTTGTCTGCAAACCCCTTCACATCTGCATCCTCAGTCCACCGAGTCTCATATCTTGTAGTAATTCTTATGCGATTCAAATTGTAGTTGACATGACAATTCTCGTTATAACTTGCTTGAGGTTCCTCTACTGAATAGGGACATCTTTTGTCCCTCTGTCTCATAAAATGGAAATCATAGCCTCGTATCGACTTTTATAGTGGTTTGATTTAGTTACAGTATGTTAAAATATATAACTAACATTCACTTATTTCCTCAAAACTTTACTCAATGGCTCACTAGGAAAGTAGTTAAGATACTGTAGAATACACCCTACCGCTCAAAGGTTTGGGATTGCTTTCTATTTTTTTGATTGTTATTCCGTTACACATTGTAAAGCAATACTGATGACATCCAAAATATACGATAATCTCTTTTAATCAGTTGATATTGAGATGTGTCTGCTACTCATGATCTGTAAAGCCTTCATAAAGAGTCTAATCTGAGCCTCTGTTTGTTAATTGGTGATTTCTGAGGCTGGTAACGCTAAATGAGCTTCTCCTCTGCAGCAGAGGTAAGTTTTGGTCTTGCTTTCCTGGGAAGGTCTTCATGGGAGCCAGTGTCATCATGGTGCGTGTTACAAATGCACTTGACGATACTGTTCTTGTAAGAACTGCTCGAGAAACAGCTGACATTCATGTTTTAAAATAACAACTGAATATTATTGTTATTGTTATATAATTACCTAATTCTATATAAAAGTCCATATTTTATAGGCTTTAAAATCCCCGGTACAACGGTATTGTGGTAGAGTGTAGAAGATAAATCACTAAACAAAAGTAAAGACATTTGCGAGTGATCCCAAACTTTTGAGCGGTTTATGTTGTGTACATTGGCCAAAAAAAAAGCTATGTTTCGTAAATCATGTTGTTGGGTTTTTTATGCTTTACAATGGGAATGAGCCCATTGTGAACGAGTGAATGATAATGGGTTTTGTGCCGTTTAACAAATGATTATTATAAAAAAACTCACGCGTTTGTGTGAAAAGTATATACATAGATATACATTTTTCCTCCCTTCTACTGCATTTTGTAATCGCTGCATTAAATAATGATAACACGGAATGTGAAGTTCAACATATTAAAACACGAACGAACAAACAAACAAAAAAAAAAAATGAGAAAAGGATTCACCTTCATGCCTAGCCCACTCTGATTAGCGTTTCAGGAAAGCTTAGCTAGATTAGCTTCGAGTCTGCTTCCACTAAGCGGAAACTAGCCAGCTGTGAAACTGCAGGCTGTGTAAAAGAGGTCGGTCATGATAAGGGTTTGGGAATCATCTGATTCTGTGTTTGTATGCTGGTTCTGCGGTACAAAATAAGAGTTTCTTACATCCCTCACAGCATCTGTAAAATTTCAATCCGGTCTGAACCTTTCCCCGAATTGGCAGTTTTTGACTGGAACGCCAGTCTGCTCATTTTCTTGTGAATGAACAGAATTAGCGTCGCTTCCCTAACATCCCAAAATCTGAAGACCCCATGGGGCAAACGCTATTCGGAATGCCCGCCGAAAGACATTAATCAGAGAGTGTAATAACTTTCATTAACTATCACAACGCAGCCGCATCTGTGTAGTGTGTCACTGTAATTGCTGCAATTTGTCCCCATCGTCTGGGGCTGAGCAGTCACATTGGGTTTTAATTGTAGGACAAACAGCTTAAGCCTGTCTGGGTTGTATGCTTGATCAAAAAGACAAACACAGCCCAGTTTGTGATCTGCTGTTTATCTGTGGCGTGAGAAAGTATCATTCATATTACAGACAATCTCATCTTGTCAGTGGCGTTACGTAAGGAACATAAGAAAGTAGCAGCAGAAGCTAGATGAAATCTGTTTGATGGATTACATCAGGTTTTGGAAGAAAAAAAAGAGAGAGATTTCAATAATGATGTTTACTGTGTGCACAATTTTACTAAGGTTTGTTTGTTCTTGCACTGCTTAGGTGTGTGTGTGTGTGTGTGTGTGTGTGTGTGTGTGTGTGTGTGTGTGTGTGTGTGTGTAGTGATTATGGCTATGAACGAAGAACAGATGGACGATGTACACCAGCATTTTGGTTTCATCCCTCTTCCATGTCCAGGAGCTGCATTACAGGCCATACTTTTCTCAACAGCACCGGGTGAGCACTTTTTCTTTCATGGGTTTCTCACAGTAGTCTGTTTCTCTACAGTATAGCCATTCAAGTCAAAAACAATGAAATACACTATTAGCCTCCCTGTAAATATTTTTTCCCCAAAATTAAAAAATGAAAGATTGTAAGGGTGTAAAAGACCTGAGAAGGATGTGAATCTACAGATAAATCCAGCAGATGCTACTCCTTTAGTCTTCTTTAATTCCTTATAGATCTTAGTTTAAGGATAAAACCCATGAGCAAAGACATACATGACTATGATTAGCTAAAACAGATTAACAGTTATAGGGTTGCTATGAGCCAGAATTAGCCCCGATGAGCATATGAAAAAGAAAGCAATGGAAAAGATAAAATAGAATAAGAAAGAACAATTGCAACAATTAGTGTATTGAAAATGTATTGGATATAAAGAGTCAAAGACAGTACAGTGGGAAGACCAAGCAAATGGTAGAAAAAAGAAAAGCAAAAAGAAAGTAAATATGGGAGGGAAGGAAGGAAGGAAGGTAAATGAAAAAGGTAAAGAAAGAAAAAGAAAAAGAAAGTAAGGAAGAAGATGGATGGACAGTAAAGTAAAAACAGCAGACCGTTTGGGAAAGAAGAGGGAAGAGGAACATGAAAGTAAAATGTATAAAATACATAACCAAAAGAAAAAAAGGTGATAATTATATAAGGGGAATACAAAAGACAGGGAGCACTAGAAAGTTTAAAAAAAAACAGTAGGAATTAAGGCTAAATGGAAGGATGGAAGGAAAGAGTAAGGATGGATGGATCCATGGATGGATTGATGAATGGAGTTAATCAGTTAGTTAATTACATCAGTTTCGGGTACAAGTTTAATAAAAATGTAAATCCTAAAATGCTAGTTTCAACATATTCAGTATGCTACAGCTTAACCCTATAACAGTAAAACCCTTCATGCTCAAAATAAAAATATATATATATATTTCATTCCCCATTTTTAAATCTTTGTTTTAAACACACCATGGTTGCCGTTCAGAAACTAATACACAACGTCTAAAGAAATAAGACTTCAGCTCCTATTTTAGGCTTCCAAATCATCTTGTGTTGCCTAAATTCTTCCCAGGGAGCAGCACTTTTTCTCCCGCTGAGTTAAATATATTTAGGATGTATCACTCCACAAGACATCGCAAAAGTGTCAACTTTTTTTATTTGAGATTATGCGAGATTGCTTTGCGTATATAGCATACGCTTGAGCTTAATGCCTCAACTTTTCACAGCTATTTTCATGACAACAGCACAAAAATGTGAGTTTTAAAACAAAACTGCTGATTGGGCAGCTGGAAATCAGATTGGAAGGGATTCAGAGTTGAGTTAAGTGCACATAGGGAGGATTTAATGCTGCAAATGTGCACACATCAGTATTCCCTTAGACGAAACTACAGACTTTGAGATATCGAGAGAGTTGCAGATAAGTTACTCAGGTAGAGTTTCAGTAGAACAGGGGCATGTCTCAGTTACACTCAATGCCAAACTTCTGTAGTCTGTTGGGGCCTTCGGCAAAGATTTGCAGGGGGCCTCTCCAACCGGCATTCATCAGCATTATCTTATAAATAATATGATACCAACAAAGAAAATGCAAAATGTAAACTTTTTTTCAGTTCCAAAGATAACCCTATTATTTTTTAAATATACTCTTTCACACCCTCTGGCTGTAGAATTTATTTTAATTAACTTTCCAGTCTCCTTGCTTTTCTATACACTCTGTCCATCTGTCAACCAACTTTTATATTCCCTCATTAAAAATTGTTTTAGGCTGAACTTTGAGCCACGAATGCACCTGTCTTCACTTATTCGTCAGAAGTGAATCTTTGTCCAGGTAGGGATGCTTTCAGAGGACCACACAGGTTAACGTCAGATGGAGCAAGATCAAGAATAAAAGGAGGACGGTTTAAGTTTTGCAGAAGTTTCGGCAGTGTGGGCAGAAGTGTGATGTGAATTATCATACATGATCACAATACCTTTGGATAGCAGTCTTCTGCATTTAAGTAGAAGTTTAGTCTTCAGCTCTTCAATAAGCGTCTCACTATAACGAGCACTGCTGATTGTTGAACCTTTTGTCCTGATAATGTTCCAAAACTGGCCCTTGAGAACGCTTGAAAACTATAAGCGCCAATGTTCTAGTTGATGGTTGACTTTTGAGCTTTTAAACTTTTGTTTCTAGATATCCAAACGCTTCTGCTTCTGCTCTTCCCTATGTTGTTTCAGCAAAAAAAGTGCTGGCCAGTTGCTTCCTCATGCTCCCAGAACCACTTTTTCACAACTTGACTCCTGAGATACTGTATGCCTGTGCCATAAAGGAAGGAAAAACTCCTTAGATGTGATACCCTGGTCATTCCGTATACCCAGGTCATCAGCTGACTTCATTTCTTTTTGCCACATAACATTCCTGCGCCTAGACCTGACCAACTGAAGCAACCCCAGATCATAACACTGCCTGTTCACAATACATGATACAGTAGGAGCATCACTTCATGCACTTCCCTTCTTGCCCTGACACACATGTTGCTCTGAAATAGGGTCAATCTGGACTCATCAGACCACATGAGCTTTTTCCATTGTTTCAACGTCTAATCTTTATGCTTTATGCTTTAACTTCACCAGGTGCTTAAATTATCTCCATTCATGATTTTCTTCCGATCACATTTCAACACCAGTGTGTTGAAGGGTTTTTAACCCAGTTAAGTAATTTTACATCTCACTTTCTCTTTGCTCGATGCAGCCCAATAATTTGACACTTCTGAAATGGCAACATTTTTGGCAGTGTGTATTAATATGACACTATTTAATTAAATTGTGTCATCCTTTAAAGTGCACAAAATATGCTCACATTTACAATATGTCTCGATGTTTTTGAAAAATCTGTTAAAATATTCTGAGTAGCGTGTACAGAAAATCAGTTTGAATGTCTTTGAAAGCCAAGTCTTAACACACATACACTTCTTTTCATGAATATTGTCACACCCTATATCGTCATGGTAAATGTTTGGGAACACCTGAGCATCTCTCCTCCTGTATATGTTCTTGATGAAAATCCCATTCCAGCTTTAGTCCCCCTTTGCTCTGAGAATTCCCTCCACTAGATTTGGGTATGCAGCTGTGGGTATTTGTGCCTGTTCAGCCATAAGACCATTAGTTAGGTCACTATTAGTGATGTATAGCAAAGATGTTTAAGATGCCACTTAAGTGCAGGCCACTTCAACTTTGGCAAAACATGATGGTATGCACTTCGCTTTATGCACTGATGCACTGTCATGCCGGAACAGGTTTGTGTCTCTTATCAAGAGAAATTACAATTTTACACAATACATAGGCATTCTGTATAGTTGTTTGAAAGAAAAAGAATAGTCCTAATAAGAAGAAGAAAAATGCAGCTCAGCTAAATTTCTACAATAATATACAGTAAACATTTACTTTTGTTTTAATATTTATTTCCTATAGGTATTTTTTCTTGTAACTTTTTATATTATTCCTATTAATAGTCTTTTCTTAAGGTCAGGGCAGTTGTTTAAGCATTTCACTACATATCGTACTGTGTATGACTGTGTATGTGACAAATAAAATTTGAATTTGATAAAACATTGACTTGCGAGTACCTTGGTCTGCAAGTGTTTTGCAATACGAGCAAAATTTTTAAAATTCATTTTAACTCGGTAAGAGAGCAAGGTCTTGAAATACAAGCAATATTGTGGGTCTTCCATGTGCAGTCTCAGTGCGCGTGCACCACTAGTACAGTCAACATCCATGTGTGCATATACTGATTACTATAACACTGTGATCATGTGTGTGCACATAAAGCATTTTTTACTTTGTGCTTGTGTGTGTGTGTGTGTGTGTGTGTGTGTGTGTGTGTGTGTGCACGCTTGTGTTAGTGAGAGTTACTGTCAGACAGCTGGTGTGTGTGTCCATGTATCTGTGTTTATATGTGTGTATATGAAAGTCATCCTACACATTAGCCCCCCCTTTCTCCTCCTCCTCTCCTCTCTCTGGTCTCAACCACTAAAGCCATGATTCTTTTCAAAGGTAAAGTGTAGGTTAATTCATATTTTGTACTAATAATTTTTATATGAATATTTTTGGGCTGTGGAACAAATTGTCAGAGTTTCTATTATTTCCTATGGATAAATTCGTCTTTATATACAAGTGCTGTATATACAAATACAAATATCTGTACAGCATTTATGGTATGTTATGTTATGTTCATGTCTTTATGTCTCTATCTCTCACTGAACGTGTTTAGCTATAGAAAGGTGGTGTCTAATAACTGCACAGGCGGTGTGGTGGACCTGTACATGGCCCGTAAGCGGCCATGCCCCAGCCAGGCCCCTAAAGGGCTCCACCTGGTCACCAGCGATGGAAAACTCACAGCCACACTGGGCCACAATGTCACCTTCCTCGTTTTCCTAGAGCAGGTGATTTATCACTACATTGTACAGGACAACTTCACTCAAAATATTATTGTGCCATTGAGCTAGTTGGACAGAGTCATTTGCTCGATGCTAAGTGGCTTTCAACCACTAATAGAGGACTAGCTTGGAAAAACATGAACTTGAGTAGCATTTCACCTAATGCTTCCCTAATGTACTGCTTTTTCCACTTAATGCTAATCACCAGCTATGACCATACTAATGAGATTTTTGGCTTTGCATTAAAAAAAAAGAGCACATATGAGCTATCTGATGTTTTTTTTTTTGTTTGTTTGTTTTTTTTTCGCTCTCCATTGTGGTCTACTTAGTTTTTGCCCATAATTGTGCACTTTTTTTACTAAGTGGGACTGATGGTTTAAACAATAGCAAGTTTTATAATACTATAGATTAGGTCATAGCCAAAAATGCATTTTGTTGTGTTTATGATAGATTGTTTTTTTTTTTTTTTTTGATTCATTTTTTGTCTTCAAGGATTCAAAGATTTTTTTGAGCCAGACAACAGGCTGTTTTCTGTCAGAGCTGATTATTCCTTAAATCATGTCATTGCATACAAAGGAAAGACTGTAACTCTGCTTGACAAGTGCTCACTGAAATCTGCAAGAGAAAATTCACTTGACATTTTATTTTTAATGGATGCCTAACGCAATAGCTTATTTGATGTTGAAGTGATTACTATCATTCCCGGTTCATGGCAGGGTGACGGATCAAGGACGAGTATCACCATGAACTTCGGCGACGGCCACAGCATCACGTATTCCAACGTGAGCTCTATCGAGGATGGGATTAAATACATCTATAAAAACGTGGGAATCTACAGAGTGACCGCGACCGCTGAGAACAGCATGGGGTTCGAGACAGCGGTTCTTTTCTTACACGTTACATGTGAGTTTCTGAATATGTTTACGTTCAAGGAGTTTCACCTTATTCCTAATAAACTGTTCATGTGTATCCTTAAATGCTCAATCTGTAACCAATCTCCAAATATATATATACATTACACGTCATCTGACCCGAAATAGGAATGAGGTATCTTGTCAAATGTTGCTATAGTGAAGAGAAAGGCAAGAGTCTAATTATTATGTGTGTACTCCTATTACAATTCAGAAATACGTATGCTCGGGCCATTGTTAAAACCTGAGCTAATACAAAATGTGAAATAAAAATAGCATAATAAAATAGAACGTACTATATAAAAGAGAATGAATACACACAAAAACATGACTATAGAAATAAAATGACAAATACATCAAGTTAATTATATAATGTATAAAAGTTAAATATTACACAGTTATAGAAGCTAATAGTTAGTGCGGTAATAGGAAAATCACATAAAATGCACATAATGTAGGAAATCTACTAAGGTGCAAAGCTGCTGTTTTATGAGTGAATCAAACCATTGCCCATCCAAAAACACTTCTTCTATAATTTTCCAGAGCAGATTTAAAAGCAAAGGCCAATTACTTTCAATGGAGCTGTACATTTCTTTATAGTCTGAAACCCTTTGTGGTAAGCCAATTATAAGGTCTTTCCAATAGGTTTATACTAAAATCTACATGGGAGGAGTTGCATGAGAGGAGTAAAACGATATGTCAATGAAAATATAGTTATTTTAGTTTTTTTTTTTGTTTTTTCCTCGACATCTCGCAAAAATCCAATTCAGATCAACAAATAAAGGTTTTTGGCATTATAACTGGTCATAATGCAGAAGATGTGATCTGTTGGACAGATACGGTAAGTGTAACTATCCTAAGCTAACATATACCTAGCTAACAGATTGACAATCATTCATTTATATTAGACCTACAAAGAAATATAAAGAAAAATAAACAACATCAAAGAGTACTTCTAAAAAGCAGTTACACTTAAATTACCCTTAAATGTTCTCTTAATTTTCAGCGACCATCCTTAACCATCTCAATCTACTCTTACTCAGTTGAGCTGAATGATTAATCCCTCTTGATCTTACACTGGAAGCACATAGGATTAGCATGAAATTAGCATAGGTAATGCCCCGAAAAACCATATAAGGGTGCATGTTGTGCCATGTATAAATCGGGCACAAGAATTAGAGAGATGCCACCGGAAGAAATGTAGTAAGAAGATGAACTACAGCAGTAACGGAATTGAAGTACTTTGTAATTAACCTAAACAAAGTAAGCATGTGGTCTTCCTACTGTACGTCAGCCAAGAGACACATGATTAAAGAAGGTATATTCAAAATAAATAAATAAATAAAGTGGTCTAATGCAGCGCACTGGTGTGTTACAGTTTTAAAAAGTCAAGGGTTTATTTCTTTATTTATATATTTACTTATTATTTTTTTTACTAACAGTTTAAATGGATATTGGTCTGCATAATTATGTTTCAGAGCGCTTGTGTCAATCCGAAAATGTTCAACATCCATTTATCCATTTGTCAAATCTGTGAGATCTCTAAAGTGCGGTCTCTGTATAAGTCAGTAATCCGTAAGCTAGTCAAGATGAACAAGCATCCAGTCTTTACATGGATCACCTGACCAATATTATATCATAATATATTAATTAATTAATTAATTAATTAATCTTCTGGCGGCACGGTGGTGTAGTGGTTAGCACTGTCGCCTTGCACTGCCAGGGTCCATGTTCGATCTCCGGCCAGGCTCGATTCCCGTCTCTGTGTGCATGGAGTTGGTATGTTTTCCCCGTGCTTGGTGGGTTTTCTCCGGATACTCCGGTTTCCTCCCACAGTCCAAAGACATGTAGGTTAGGCTAATTGGCGTTCACAAATTGCCCCACCCTGTCCAGGGTGTACCCCGCCTCATGCCCTAAGTCTCCTGGGATAGGCTCCAGGCTCCCTGTGACCCTGAATACAGGATTAAGTGGTAATGATGATGAGTGAGTGAGTGATTAAATGCATCTTCTATACCGATTATACTACACACAGGAGCCTATCCAGGAGATTTTGGGCAAGGGGCACACACCACAGGGCAATTCTGGAATGCCAATCCGCCTAACCTGCATGTCTTTGGACTGTGGGAGGAAAAAACAGTATCCGGAGGAAACCCACCAAACACAGGAAGAACTCCACACAGGTTTCCTCTGGGTAATCACGATGCCACATTGCTCTAATCATTATAATTACTTTAAACATATAATAATCTATATTTGATTATGTCACATATTTTATGTTTAGCAATTTAAACGTTCCACGCATCGGACAAACAGTTTGCAAACTGTGAAAACACATGGTTTCATAGTTAATACATTATTATTATTTTTTATAGAAAAACATTGATGAATCCTAGAAATGATTGGGTAAGGAACTAAATGAATTTCTGGGTAACAAAATAATAAGAAAATAATAGCTATTTATTAAAACTAGTGAGTTGTGAGCATCTGTAACATCTGAGTGCGTTCGTGTGAATGTTTTACATTGTGAAACCAGCACCTTTAGCCTTTAACAGTAACATGCAGAAATCTGGCACACTATGCTTTTCTCAGACTTTATGTGCAAATATAAAGTAATGTGCAAGTATAAAGTTATTCTTGCTTTTTAATTTAGAAACCCAAGTCAAGTTTTCAGTAGTTTAAATATAGGATATTGATTTGTGCTCTCTCACAGGCTGTTAGAACATTTTGCTGCTGATTTATGTCAGGCTGTAGTTTGGCATGAAGGTCGTGCTGATCTGATCAGAAATCATAGGTACCATAATCAGTATAAGGTGCTTTTTCTCTTGTCGTTACCTCTGACCGAATTGACCACTGCTGCCATGTCGAGGCAGAGAGATGTCACAGCGCTGTGTTATTGATTAGAGAACGGCCCTGGTCTTCAGATCCGTCAATCCAGCCAAGCTTAGGAAACAGAAATGGCTGTCTTTGAAGCAAAGGAGACGGAAAAGTCTTTTACAGATGGCAGGAACTCCCTGGGTGGAATAGCTGCGAATATATATTGGATACTGTTCTTTTTTTTTTTTTTGTACTATGTCCTGTAAACAATTTCTTTTTAACCCAGACTCTTGTTGTTGTTGTTTTTTTATCCATGACTTCATTTTCTCTTTTTCTAACCTCTCTCTGTATTTACTCTTTCTTTGTGTTTCTTTTTGGAGTAGGTCAGCTGGAGTATATCCATCTCTCTGCGCCATTTGTGGCAGTGAAAAATAAGGAAGTCAACCTGACAGTGGTTCTGTGGCCGAGCCAAGTAGGAACCGTCACCTACATCTGGTGGTTTGGGAATAACTCAGAGGTAATGCGGTACCTTTTCATTCAGCCTCCATGCATCAAAATGCAAAAAGCTCTGCATGGTTCAAAGTGGGTCTTGGGTTTAGTTCAGGGAGAAAGAAAGCAAATATGATCAAATTAATAGTACTATCCAAGGTAAAAAATATATATTTTTAGTATGTTAATTATCACTGTAGAACAGAAAGTGTAGATTTAAGCATGATTTGTAAGCAGGAATGAGCTTGGAAAGCAAAAAGAATGATCTGTTCTTTTTGGAAAATTTATAACATTATGATTTCTAACTTTAAGGGAAAATGGAAAAACAAACAAAAGCTAACCAAAATTTAAGTTAGATTAGCATGAACATAAATAATAATAATAATAATAAAATCTTAATTTTTTTGGCCAGTAAGGCCAGTGGTTCCCAAACCTGGTCCTCACGGGGTTAGATCATCATCAGTGGTTTGAAACTTGACACTGTATGTTCATCTTACTGTCTCCTGTACCCTTACTGTCGAAGGATATTCGAAAGTGTCCCAAAATGTTAATAACTTCTGAATTTGAACTAGATTTCTTATTGAAAAATAGAGTATGTGAAAAGTATATAACATTTCATGTTGTTTTGTTGTATAAATAGTAAATAAATTCCATTATCTTTGTTTTATAAAGTATTTCAAAGTATTTCTTTGTATGTTCAAAGTGAATGGAGATTTCAATTCTAATCATTCAAAGATATTGTTTGGGTTGTGTTAAGTATAAAAATGTATCTATGTTTAATTAAATGCGGCTTATTTATTTATTTATTTATTTATTCATTCATTCATTTAAATAATTCATCACCACCAACTGGCCACAATAGATTGAATGACCCTAATCACCTGTGGTATTTTGCCATACAAAGGCATTATCACGTGACCATTTAGGTTTATTGATGGCAAATGCTTCATAATTATACAACAGAACACAATTATTCCACTTGTCTAATAACAACCTTCCAAGTATTGTAATCCAAGCCATTCTCTCTGTAAAACCATTTTTTTCTCATTGTGTCCTATTAAATTCTGAATTTTGCAATACTTGGATAAGGTGAAATGTGAAATTTTATTATATACTCACTCTGTGGACACAATAGGAGTGATTTTTTAAATTATGAATTTGTGAATTTGAAATAAACATAGTCTTGAGCCACCCCTCATCCCCTCATTTCTTCATATTTTACTTCCAAAGAGCCACACTGTTCTTTATATATATATATATATATATATATATATATATTATATTTATATATAAATTTATTTATTTTTTTATTTTTTTATGTAGTCTTAAGGAACATTTATGGCTCTCATTTTTAGTCTAGTCCAAGTACCTGAGCAGTTTCAGGGGAATTATTTAATTAAGTCACACAGTGACGTATGAATCATTCAAGCATAAAAAGACATCTAAGGTTCGCTCATATTTCGCTTCAAAACTCTTAGATCGAAATGACTGGAAATAACTTTAGTAACAGAAATATTATTTTTAAAAAGTGAATCTTTATGTTTTGCTACTAACCTAATCTGACAAGCAGTTCTTACGAGGTATGTGTTCTTATTCCTTTTTGTCCCTGAGTTTCTTTGTATGTGTTTTTCTTTCTCGCCCTTGCTTCCACAACCCCAGCCAATAATCACACTGGAGGGGAGCGTGGCTTTCACTTTCCCTCGGGAGGGAATAAACGTTGTCACTGTGCAGGTGGTAGCCGGGAGCACTATTCAGCAAGACAGAAAAACCATTGCAGTCCATGGTGAGTGGCTGCTCCCTGACAGCTAGCCAATGTGGGAATACTGTTTTTATGCTCTTCTTCTGCCCTCAGTCTCTGTTTTGCCTGTGGAAATAAATCTGTATCTCAGTTTTGCCAGTGGAAATAAATCTGTATCTCTGAACTGAAAGGAAATAAATAACTGCTATTATACAATACTATATATAGACGCATACCACAAGAGTACAAAGAATGACCGTATTTCACCATCTAAGGAAAACTATACTGTACAATTATTACTTAAAATGTGTTTATTAATTTAGAGGGAACATTTTTGATCCTATGGATCTGAGACACATTCACATAAGGGTGATCTGTGGGTTACAAGCACTCTTTGCCAGTAGAGACCAGCTCTTGCCATTTTAAACACTCATCACACTGAGCCATGTTCCCACTATGTCCCCAAAAATTGGTTTACCGCAGTTAGAACCTGGACAATTTATCAGAAACACAGTAGAAATCGGTAAGTATGTAATATTGTGTCCCTAGACGTGCCACTGCTGCACTTTTATTCGGACATGTCCCGAAAAAAAAAAACCTGGTGAGGACATTTTTGAAACACGATGTAGAAAGAACTTAATAAGCACATGCTATGGATGGCATTGACCAGTTCACGGCCGGCATATTGTAACTAACAACACCTCTTAGTGACTTTGTTGACATACAGTGCTACTAGTATGGCGCAGCTTCATGATGGAAAGATTGGATGTATTCTGTATGAGTTTCGCTGCATTGTTGCTCCGTTCTCACAATAACCTCTTCGCTTGTGTTATGACCATGGGAGATCAATGCCACGTTGTAGAAGACCGCATTAAGTTCATGTTACAGTTTTGTAGTGCTTACCATGTTTATGGCACTCCTGCAGCTGAATCGAATTCCTCGCACCATCATTTCATGATACAAAGCACTGCACATGTTGCAGTATTTATACCAAACCACCAGTTAGAGTGTGGTACAATCTTTTTAGACCTCCTGAGCATGAGATTATGTACAGTAATGACAACATCTTACAGTAATGACGCATTAAGAACCTGACAGGTATGTGGACAGGACATGGTACAGATCTGGCCTTTAAGAATGCGCGCTTTTCCCCACAAGATCCAGCAATTCGGCGCGCACCATGCCGCGAGATCCCAAAAGCAACATTCGGGAATTTAAATAAATGTGTTGTGCTTCACTGAATATCCACCAGATGGCGCATGGAAGGACTTTTATCTAAAAGCCAGACCAAGTACAACAAAGAATTGTGTATAATTAGTTGGCCTAAAACATATTGTTTCCAATTCTGAAGCAAACATGAATTTAATTTTGTTTTACAATACATCTTTTATCATGAATATGTGTATATGTGCAAGTATAAAGTTGATAAATGGACTTTTTTTTTTTTCATTTTGACCGCTGTGTTCTTTGATAATTTTTATCAAACTTTTTTGACTTTATTAGATTGTGACAATGACATTATATTCAAACTAATATTTTAAATAACAACATGCTTATGGCCTCTCCAACCCTCTGCCACATGTGGTGATAATATTATTTTTTAAATGTTTTTGTATGGAGGATCCGACAGCCAAATTACGGCGGTGTAATTTCACACCAATTGTTTGCAGATTGGCCAAAAGTATTAGAGCTATTTCACAAAAATGGCTTTTGTATATTAGGCAAATTACCTCAAAAGTGGGTTGTCCTAAATGGTTCTTCAGGCTTTTTGTTTGGGCCGAACCCATGGACTCAGCCCAAAAAAATTAAATAAATAAATTGTTCATGTAATTAGACCTATTGTGGTAATTTCCCATGCTTGAGTAGCAGCCAGTGTGTGAATCACTAAGTCCATGAACCACAAATAATTGAGGAGTGATCAGTACTTATGAGTACATGAGTGACTTCTTATTAACCCAGGATTGTATAAACTATACAAATGAATATAAATAATTCTAGTTTAATTAAAACTATTTAAAGCTAGTATTATATTGAACTATTAAAATCAATTAAGGAATTCTTCAATAGGTATCAAATAAATAAGTCACATTTTATAGTTGAATTTCACAAATATACGATCAGTCTTACAGTAATTTTCTCCTACTGTTCATTTATGTATTGATTTGCACTCTATTATTACAGAATATTTCAGGTCCCATCTTTTAGCCTTTTCCTCCAATCTGGATGAGCACAACCCTGATGTGGCAGAATGGAGGCTGGATGTTAGCAGAGTCATCAAAACCTCCATGGTCCATGTGAGTGAAATCTGAGGCATCTTCTTTTTTGATCTATTGGATCAAGTGCACTTCGCTAAGATCAGGCTTTTTCCCCTCCATTAATTATATAACCACCCTGAGCTTGAACAGTTCTTCCACTCTTACTCCAGTGATAACTGCCTGTGGTTCCTTTTGCTGAAATGTAAAGACTTCCCTAAATCACTGCAAGACTTGGATCTGTTGCAAATGAGTAATGAATGCATCGTGGTGGTGCCACAGGAAAACATCATTTCTGCCTCGCTCTCAATAATCCTCATGTGTCAGATAAATGAAGCTATGGACTGCCACAGAGGAGAGTTTATGATGCTCTCTAATAACTGCACAATGGGTGTTTTTTCAACTTTCTGCTGACCAATGAGAAGTTAAATCAAACACCATCTGACATACTTGGGGGATGATCAGTCGCAGCATCATACTGTATGAATGGACTGGAATGCTGGAGTATATTGAAGCCAGGCTAGTTCTCTAATCAGAGAGTTCAGAATAGAAATAGTAATAGTTGGTTAGTTTTGATACCCATCACTTGTAGATTTGATTTGTAGTTAGATCAGAAAGTGTTCAGTTCAAATCAAATTCAAATTTTATTTGTCACATACACAATCATACACAGTACGATATGCAGTGAAATGCTTAGGCAACTGCCCTGACCTGCCCTGAAAGAAACAAAAGAACAAAAAAGTTACTTATCTAAGAAGGAATAAGAAAGAAAGAATATCTATATAGGAAATGAATATTAGAACAGAAGTAAATTTGAGAAAAATATATATAAGTAAAATTTGACTAAGAGGAATAAAATAAAATAAAATATAAAAAATTAAAATATTAGACCAGTTCTTACCATAGTATGGGTTCTAATTCAAAGCATATGTATGATTAATACAGTTTTATTATTTCATGGGTTCTAAGCTCTAAAAAAAAAAAAAAAAAATATAATAAAAAAAAAATTTTTTTTTTAGAAAATATTTAAATAATTATTGTTTTAGGGTCTTGTACAGTGGCGTCCACAAATAATTTGAGACTAATAATCAACAGTGTTAAATAGTTATTGTGTGACGAAACATAATGGAGAGTTATTAGGAGAGCATCATAACAAGAAAATCTGTCTTGTTATTGCTGATTTATAATTTTAAAATAAGTGTTTTAATAATGTTTTATAAACATTTCGCAATATGTTTAATTAGAAATAAGTAAAGAACAGTATGATATTAGCCATTTTAAAAAATGTCAGTTGTTGGTATAAGATGAATAAAATATTTCTATGGGTTACTATTGAATGAAGTATTTATTGGGAAATAATATTGCAACTTTAGGGTGGTAACAGCTCATAACTAAGATAAAGATATATATTAACACATAATTAACAAAACTTTGCTTGGGGTATATTCTCTAAGTATACCTCTCCGGATAAGAGAGACTGCTGCAAAAAAAATGTTTTTATGTTTTTTTCTTTTTTTTTCTTTTCTTAGAGGTGCATGTATTGGTGTTTTGTTTCATATTTCTGCGATCTTCAAATACACATAAGTACATCAACTAGTTTGCAGGTTAAAAAAAAAAAAAAAAGCTGTTTAGCCCAAACCACAATAGTCATGTTCGCCATATGTGTGCTTCACTCCAGTGGAGTCGTAATCTGGCTAATGAGTTTTCGGCAGACCACATGGGCCTTACCGAAGGACGGCACACTTTAACCTTGTGATTTGACCTGAAACTAATGTCGATATTCTGGGTTTTAATTGCCTCGCTGCCTCTATTATATCCTCAAAATAATAACAGACCATGTGATGATGTGAGAACATTCTGCACAGACGTCGACTGTTACAGCTTGCTCTGCTTAATAACCAACATAAACAGCTGCCTGGCTCATCCCCTGAAGTGTGAAATGTAGTTTGTTTGAAGGAAACAGGAAGCACGGTAGGATTAAATATGTGTTCATTCATTTGTTTTTGTCCTGAATCCATACTACACTACATGCTACTAAATTTCCAAATAGTATGCTAAACCACCTCTGATGTATTATTATCACTATATACATACGTATCAGCCACATCCAGGTGAACTGAATAGCAGTGATTATCAATTGAATGCTAGTAAACCGGTGACAGGCTTATGGGCACCCGAGGAGCAAAGGCTACCTCATCCTGTCTGATTCCAGCCAATGCAGCACAAATTGCTAAAAAAAAGTCAATGCTGGCTATGATAAAAAAAGGCACCAGAACACCCAGTGTACGACAGCCTGCTGTGCGTACCTAAGCAGGCAAACAGTTTAACGTTGGTAACCCGGCTTAGAAATTCTAAAAATCTCAACTGTGCATCCATGAAATGCCCCGGACAAACACGTCCGATCCAATACAACCGATACAATGTTGGACTTAGTGTTTTGTGTTGTGATGTTGATCAGTGTATAGTGGTGTACAATATAGACATGGTTTAGTAGTTTAGGATGTATCCAAACATCTGGAGAAGAAAAAGAAAAAATAAGAAAGAGCCAAAAGAAAAAGTTAGGTTTTTTATCGTGACATTATTTCTTTTAGCACATTTTTCCATTTATTAGTGTAAAAACTGAGTAGCAGATCAGTGTTTCTTTGAAAGCTTGTGCAGAGTCATCATGAATCTGTCAGATCTGCAACAGGGTAATGGTCCTGGATGATATACTCTTAATGTAACTAAGTTCATTTAAGGTGGTGAAGGTAGATGAAAACAGAAATGAGTGGGTCTGACTTTTTGTGAGAGCAGCAGAACCGATTAAGGTTTAATTAATTTCTATGAAAATAGATCAGATAAGATTGGCCAGATTTTTTTTTGTGGACGCTAGTGAAGAGATTTTGTCAGAATTTGTGAGGAAGCAAACAGAATTGGTCAACATTTTCATCCATCTACTATCTGTAGCGCTTATCTTAGGATCCTATCTCAGGGAACTGAGTGCGTAAGACAGGGTAGATGGAGTGCCATTGCAGGGCATAAGTACACACTCACACACACCCCATAATATAGTATACTAGAGGCAAAGGAAAGGCCAATCAATGTACAGTACACTGCATGCCTTTGGAGAGTGAGAGAAAACTATCGTAACAAAACAAGAAATTCTCACACACAGAGCTGAGATGAGATTCAGATCCACAACCCTGGGCGACAGTGTTAACCAGTAAGCCACCGCACTGCCACTTAAAGAAGTTAGAATTGGGGGAGTTACCAAGGTTACCAAGGTTCTTATTTTTCAGCGAGCTAGAAGGAAAGGTCAGAATTTTGAAGTAGAGCCGCCACAATGGGTGAAAAATTTTTTATTATTTTTTTTTTTTTTTGGCATGATGGTGGATAAAATTGTGGATTGGGAGTGACGAATAAAACCCCAGACCATTTCCAGCATCAGTAAACTTAATGATACCAAAAACATCAATGATAACATGGTACGCATAAAGAAATACACAGTACAGTGCATGGATGTGTTTTTGTGTTTATTATTAAACAAATTATTTTGAAGATTGTCTAAAGCTCACGTGTACATGATGTATGTTTTCTAGGTGACTGGAGTCAATCCAGAACATCTGTTGGTCACTGTATTGCCAGGACTGCCCACTGCTGCTGAATTCTTCCTGCTCCCGGACAGAGAGCTAACAGAGGGCAAAGCGGACAAAACAGTCACGCATTTAGACCAGGTATCCACAAATACACTTGCTTTGCTTTTATTCACTGGAAGGTATATGGGCTTATTCAGTTTCACTATCAGGTGAGGCAAAGATTAATGACAGGCTAGAAAAAAGCAGTGTTCTGGTGTCTGTCAGGGACATACAGTAGTATTAGGGTTTTAATATACACAGTACATATATAAGAAAAATAGACAGATAGTTAGATAGATACTGTAGCGTCCCAATTACTTTATAATTAATTATTTTATAAATAACTTTGTGTGGATTTTTTTTTTTCTTAGGCAGGAGATGAATAAACATGGAGCTTAGTTAAACCTTCAATTAATACAGTAATTAATACAGGTGTTCATTTATGCACGTTATTAATGGTCATTTATGGTTGGCTAATTAAAATCTCAAATGTGGCTATCCAATTTCAGTCCAATGCAATATATAAGTTAATATCAAATATATATATATAATGTATATATATAATGTATATTTTTTATATTTAAAAAAATCACCATTCCCGACCCTCCTGAAACTGACAATATATCTGATCCTTATATCATGTTGATATGTTCTTTCTCTTGCTCAAATAGACACCATTGCTTTTCCACTTTTGGTTCTTGATTGTAAATGAGACCAGTAACAGACTTTCTGGCTTCCTCCAGGAGATGTCAGTGTTGGCCCACAGAGCTCTCAGCAGTAATCCGTTAAGCACACTGACACACACAGACGCAGACCTCAGCCTGCTCTAATTAGTATAAACACAGTGACATACTGGTTCATTTATATTAAGGGGGGATAAATCCATGCTTACTTCTGCGGATGTCATTTATGTATTCGCTTTATGTGCTTTAATCTATTTTATATTCAATGACATGGTCCATGCTTTTTATTCTTTGAAGATTTTTTCATATCTTAGAAGATGTGCTATATTTCATTTGTTTTTAGCGACTCATACTTTATTTTATTTGCTTTGGTTTTATTAAAAACATTTTATTCTTTTTTTTTTTTTTGCAGGACAGGGGTAAGGACATCTAATTAGAAACAGAAGGCAATGCATATTTCATGCCTCCAATGATTAAAATGTTCACAAGGGAAAAAAGGACTCTCCACACAGCGGGCTGTAGATGAGAATAAATAAATAAACAAACAAAACAAGCTGTTCATGAAACTTAATTCGTGATTGGCACTGTGACCTCATCTCTCCAGTGTCGATGGTTTGATTCCCACTTCGGGTCTGTGTGCATGGAGTTTGCATGATTCACCCCATGCTTGGGGTGGATTTCCCCTTCCTATGCCAGTTTCCTCCCACAGTCCGGACGATGACATGCACATTAAGCTAACTGGCATTTCCAAATTGCCCCTATTGTGTAAGGGTGTGAGTGTATGCATGCTTGTGCCCTGTGATGGATTGGAACCCATCCACATGTTGCATCCTGCCATGTGCCCTGACTCCCCTGGCATAGGCTCCAGGCCTCCTGCAACACTCGACAGGATAAGTGGTACAGAGAATGAATCAGAGTGAAACTCAGTTATGTTATGTGAATTCAGGTCAACGTCTGACATAAGGAGAACATCCCAATTAAGTAGCTCAGCCTGCTGATGCTGGAACAGATCCAGGATTTTACAGACCTCATCAGTCTTTTATTTAAAAACAATCCAAGTGCTTATTTGTAATGGTTTAAGATATAGTATATACAGTACTGTGCAAAAGTCTTAGGTGCCATTTTATCTGTAATACAAATTTTGATTTATAAGTTTATTATGTCTGCATTATTATGTACAAGACCATTGCCTACAAAGATACACTAAAATTAATGAATAAATAACATTACAATATTTGCATGCCTGTAAAGAAAGCGACATATTACATGACAGACCAGTTTTCAGATGAGAAAAAATAGTAATAATGTAAACTCCTGGGCTTTGCATGAAAATAGAAAGGAGCGAGTGTGAGAAGAGAAAGAACTCATATTCTCCAGCATGCTCAGTAAAACCTAACAGCTGTTTTATTTAGAATACTGCACACATCTGTATCGAACGCTACCGCTTATGTTTCCACCCTGAATATTGACCATGTATTGTTTGTTATTACTTAGTGCTTTTTATAGAGGTTTCTTTTAATGTAGAAATGTTTTCAAAAGCATCATTACAAATGGCTTTTGTTTGGATGTTCCCAAGACTTTTGCACAGTACTGTACATAAAACAGCTGTTAGCTAGGTTTTACTGAGCATGCTGGAGAATATGAGTTCTTTTCGTAACTATTTTCATGCAAAACCCAATAATGTATATTGTGTGTGTGTGTGTGTGTGTGTGTGTGTGTGTATGTATATATACACACAAAATATATAATATGAATTGTTTAATTGTTGATAAAACATAAATAAAGTCTTTATTAGAATTTCTTTACTATAACCCCCAGGCATTAAATGAATGCTTCACTTTGTTTGTTTTATTGACTGCAAATGAAAAATTTTAATAATCCAGTGAAGTAGACAGGGTTACCTGCAGGGGAAGGGGAAAAAATGCTAGATCTTGTTTTAATGATCTACCATTTCCTATGATTTACTATGACAACAATATTCATATAGAAAGATCGGGTGATGTGTCTAATTTATCTGTTTCATTTTACAAATGTTATGTTTTGATGTCCTCATCTTTCACGCTTTTGAGAGTTGGAGAGTCTGGTTCAGAGATGTCATGACAGGGGACCTGCAGGAGTTTAAATGTGCTTGAATGCCAATTGGTCTGAAAAAAAAAAAAAAACCTAAAATGCTAAACTTGAGCTTTAAAATTGAAGAAATTTAAATGCTTCTTCACTTTTTAAAGTCTTTTTAATAACATCTACATTCTGCTCACATTACAGCTTCTTCTCAGTGAATTACATATTATATCTGGGATTCAAACGTTGAAAGCAGCCTAAAGTGAACACTATAAACCCATGCATACAGTAGTTTGGGGGGGGGGGGCGGGGGGGACCATATGTAATGATTGATCTGAACTTGAATTGGAAGGGTAGAGAGAGATAGATGGCGAGTTGAGTTTGGCATGAGGATTCATTTGGTAAATGAAGCAAACAAAATTAATGAAGGCTGGAAAGATGAAAGAACAAAAGACCCTCTTGAAAGGCATAAATAATTACACATTGTACTTCCTTCAACTTTTGGCCTTTGAGAAAAGGTCAGAATAGATTGGAGCCTGCTCTAGCTAGCAAAAAGCATTGTAATGAACATTCTGCGCTTTTTTCAAAGGTCTCCTTTGTGGATGGGACAGTAGAGTTAATCTCTGTTGTCAGGAACATGAATGCACATTTGATTGTCAACTGTCAACGGAGCCTGTGTAGTTACGAGAAACAGAGATATTAGACATAAATGAGAGCCCTCCCATCTCGTCTGCATTGTCTTTATTTCACCTTCAAGGGTACGGTAAATGCTTGATTTATATCTAAAGGCATCGTGATATCTGGCAAGATGTTCAGCTTTTTCAAGTGGGGTTGGTCTTCACAGTTAAAAGGTCATAATTTAAGTCAGAGTGCTGTATATAACTGCCACATCGTAAATCTGACATTTTTCATACACGCTGAGTTTGCAATCTTGCAAGCTTGAAACCAATATGCGGTGACTTGTAAATGAAGTGTATGCTCTGAAGGGATATATTACCTATAACAAGGTGTGAGGGGTAAAATGGTCCGAAAGAAATGAAGGCACGAGAGAGAGAGAGAGAGAATGTACAGTATATATACAACGTATAATCATTTTCTCGATTTTTTAAATAAATGTATTGCTTAATGTTGTATATTGATATACATGTATATCTTTATACTGTATATACTAGAACCCTTCCTTATTTCTTTTAGATTTACCTTGCAATTACTCATTCGACCTTCATGCTCTATTGAATAAACTATGGTTTTCTTCCACATAGATCTCGGAGTTGGTTCTGAATGCGCTGAACCAGAACCAGGTTCAGTTCACATTAAGACCAGGAGTTCAGATCACAGTCTACGCTGCACATTTATCTGCAGGTCAGTAATTGACTTAACAATTCAAAGTAAAAGAATTCATTTGAAAAGATTTGAACAGATTATTAAGTATGCAATAATTATTGAACCTATATGACAAAAATATTCACACGTATATGATACTGATGTAGTGATGTGCAATAATGCACTGTATGGTTGCTCATTCACCTGCTCATTTATGTCTTTATTCAATCAGCCATTACAGTCATGTTCAAAAGTTAATACCTCCCTCTTTTAATTATATGTGCTTTTGTGTAAAAACATAATAAAAACCACCTAATAATAGTAGGTATTAGTATTATCCAAATACAACCTCACACCTGAGAATAGCAATGTATCATCCTTTTCACCATGCCATTATTATAATATATCATCATAATAATAAATACATATGGGCATTATTAAGTACCTTCTTACTGATTCCTCAGGATTTAGCATGGTAATTTGCAGCCAGATGCTGCTAATTATCAGCCCTTGATTAATTGATCATCAGCAGGTGTGTATCTGTCTGACACCTCAAGCTTGGTCGAAATTGGGTCATGCAACAGGACAATGATCCGAAGCACACCAGTAAATCTACATGAGAATGGCTGTAGAAAAAAACAAGTCCAGCTAGTAAACCCAATTAAAATGCTGTGGTGGGATGTTAAGAGGGCTGTGCAAGAGTGAATTCCCAAAAGCCTCTATGATCTTTAGGAAGAATGGGTCAAAATCCCTCCACAATCACGCAAGACACCGATAAAGTTTTTTTTTTCTTTTTCTCATTTTTGTTAAATAAGTAATGCCACAGTGAAAAAACTGAGGAAAAAAGAAGTTGCTTTTTTGTCTGAGGACGTATTTCCCCAATACAAAGACCTACTCTGATTAGATTGTTTAATCATATAATCAAAAGAGGGAGTTCTAACTTTTTAACATCACGATCGTGACAGCAGCAAAATGTTTAACATCATGCATATACGGGTCAACTGGTCAGCTTCACATTAAAAATCTGAATGGGCAACAATGGGTTCTCATTGAGTCTGATTGTGGTGTTATTGTTGGCGCCAGATGGGCTAGTTTGAGTGTTTCAGAAACTGTTTGTCTCCGGGGATTTCTAAGCACACCAGTTTTTAGATTTTATAAGGAACAGTACAATAAAAATAAAAAATAATAATAAAAAAAAAAACAATAAAAATCTATTGAGTGGCAACTCCTTGTTGGTGAAAGGGGTCAAAGGAGCAGCCAGACTGACAGCAACTCTACTGTAATCCAAGTAACCTCCTTTTATAGCTCACTCAATTGTGAGCCTTGTCAACTATGGACAGGGATTTAAAGCCTTATTGAAACCATACAGAAAAACAAAAAGAAAACCAATAATATATATATAGTCCTGTTCGTTCTCTGCCCCATAGCCTGGACTCTGCAACATAAGCTGTTGCTTATGATTCTTGTTCTTGGAACCTTAAGGTTTAACCTGCTTTTGCAGCCCATCCACCTGAAGGTTTGACTTGTGTGAGTCCTGAGATACTTTTCTGATTACCGTGTTAAAAGCAATAGTACTTGAGTTACTGAAGAACTTAATTTTATCCTGTCAGTTGTCCTTGGATCCTTCTTATCAGCAACTCACTTCCCCTTTATTTATTGAACACTATACTGTATAAACATTGTTTGTCCATTGTTGTGCATGAACAGTTTGTACATTGTTGTTGACCAACATATTCTGTATGTCTTAAACCAGCCTGCCTGGCACAAAGATTCATATCAATTACACATTACACAAATACATTAATTATACATTATTCAAACATTATAATCATTAAATCGTTGAGCTTGACCTGTATCTGCACGATTTAGACATTATTCTGCTGCCATGTGATTGGTTGTTTGAATGACTGCATGACTGTACAAGTGTACAGGTGTTCCTAATAAAGTGAAGTGTGTATGTTTGCATCATAAAGTGTGCAAGATCCACTTTTTTTCAAGGCAAGTGGTATTATAATAATAATAATAATAATAATAATAATAATAATAATAATAGCAACTTAATGAAACATTTATTTTACATTTTATTTTTATGAATAAACAATTGAATAATTCTCACCAGTCTAAAAGGTCATCAAAGGTTAGTGCTACTTTGAGTAGTGTGCTTTACAGGCATAGATTTTTCAATTACCTACATGAAATGCTTTCTGATATGGTGTAATATCTTTTCCCACAGCACCCCTAGTGGACACCAGTGAGAATCACAGTGGCTCAGCCATGCTTATGCTTCTCTCCATGGTGGTAGTGGGTTTAGCAGTGTTCCTCATCTATAAATTCAAAAGGTAAAGTGCACATACATATCTGATCCCTGCTTGATTAAGAAATGGCTCAAATTCGGTTTATTTTGTGCCTATACAGGTATTAGCAATGCACCGTCATCATTTATATACAGTAGGTACAGACTTTATCTACACTAGTTGGATTATTATGTGAAAGGCGGCTGAGCTACTCTACAATAATAGGGGTCAGTTGTCATTTCATTTTGTTCTGTAATGTCAAATGGATTTCCCTAGACAGGCTGCGCCTCTGTCAGCTCGGTACGATAGTCAGAGACACTCCGTCAAGTGCTGAGTGATATTTCTCAGCCATTTTCCCTGGAAGGCATCCAGAAGATTCATTTTGTCTCAGCGTTTGCCGCCAATCAGAAATGTCAGTCAGTGCTATAGACATTATCAATATTTCAGGCTTTGGGTGTTGACCTTTATGAAATGTTAAACGATTGAGCTTCTCGGACAGGAAAGAAAAGAGCAGCAGGGGTCAATGAGACAAGATCTAGCATGGTGAGAAGGAAGGGGGGAGACATAAAGGTACAGCAGCATGGATTAAACATGAAATTAATTGCTTTTAGGTGTGTATTGGTGTAAAATCAAACTCGTACAACTCCATCAGCTTGCAATGACGTAACATTCTCTGTGTATGGATAAACATAAATAAAACATGTTATTGTAATAATAGAAATTCACAACGCTTAAAAGGGTTATATTTTATTACAGTGATCATCACATTCCTAAAGAGTTTGCTATGAAATGATTTTCCTTTCTGTTCTGCCCCTATTCATCCTCTAGCTACCTCCCTTTAAACGTTTTTTTTTTTTTTTTTTTTTTGTCGCTTTTGCTGCCATTTGCTTGGCATCTCATTGTAACTCTTTCCTCAAGGAAGATCCCAGGCCTCCACCTCTATGCAGCGATGCAGAACGAAAAAGAGCAAGAAATGATCCGGAGCCCAGCGAGCCCGATGGAGAGCGAGCCAAGCAGCAGCTCTCAGAGAGAGCTTCCCACCTCGCCGGAGTCTCTGGACACCGAGCTTAACGTCAGCACCATTGGTGTGTACAGGCTCATGGTTTAAATATATTCCGCATTTTTATTGGTGTTTTATGGTAAATACAGTGAAACACATTTGTGGCTCTCGCAGTCTTTATAACTGAAATATGATCCCCTGCGACTTCTTGGTACCACTCTCCTCATTTCCTGTTGTTGATGATTTTCCTATTCTGGCATGAGATATACAGTGTATATACACGTGGACAAAATTGTTGGTACCCTTCGGTCAATGAAAGAAAAACTCACAATGGTCACATAAATAACTTTAATCTGACAAAAGTAATAATTTAAAAAAATTCTATGAATGTTAACCAAAGAAAGTCAGACATTGCTTTTCAACCATGCTTCAACAGAATTATTTTAAAAAATAAACTCATGGAACAGGCCTGGACAAAAATGATGGTACCCCTAGAAAATACTGAAAATAATGTGACCAAAGGGACATGTTAATTCAAGGTGTGTCCACTAATTAGCATCACAGGTGTCTACAATCTTGTAATCAGTCAGTGGGCCTATATATAGGGCTCCAGGTCGTCACTGTGTTGTTTGGTGACATGGTATGTACCACACTCATCATGGACCAGAGGAAGTGAAGGAAAGAGTTGTCTCAGGAGATTCGAAAGAAAATTATAGACAAGCATGTTAAAGTTAAAGGCTATAAGACCATTTCCAAGCAGCTGGATGTTCCTGTGACTACAGTTGCACATATTATTCAGAAATTTAAGATCCATTTGACTGTAGCCAACCTCCCTGGACGTGGCCGCACGAGGAAAATTCATGACAAATCAAAGAGATGGATAATCCGAATGGTAACAAAAGTGCCCAGAAAGACTTCTAAACAGATCCAAGGTGAACTTCATGCTCAAGGAACATCAGTGTCAGATCGCACCATCCGTCGTTGTTTCAGCCAAAGTGGACTACATGGGAGACGACCAAGGAGTGAAACATGGAGGAGGCTCTGTTATGTTCTGGGGCTGCTTTGCTGCATCTGGCACAGGGTGTCTTGAATCTGTGCAGGGTACAATGAAATCTCAAGACTATCAAGGGATCCTAGAGAGAAATGTGCTGGCCAGTGTCAGAAAGCTGGGTCTCAGTCGCAGGTCATGGGTCTTGCAACAGGACAATGACCCAAAACACACAGCTAAAAACACCCAAGAATGGCTAAGAGGAAAACATTGGACTATTCTAAAGTGGCCTTCTATGAGCCCTGACCTCAATCCTATTGAGCATCTTTGGAAGGAGCTGAAACATGCTGTCTGGAAAAGGCACCCTTCAAACCGGAAACAACTGGAGCAGCTTGCTCATGAGGAGTGGGCCAAAATACCTGCAGAGAGGTGCAGAAGTCTCATTGACAGTTACAGGAATCGTTTGATTGCAGTGATTGCCTCAAAAGGTTGTGCAACAAACTATTAAGTTAGGGGTACCATCATTTTTGTCCAAGCCTGTTCCATGAGTTTTTTATAATTCCTTTGAAGCATGGTTGAAAAGCAATGTCTGACTTTCATTGGTTAACATTGATAGAATTCTTATTTATTATTACTTTTGTCAGATTATAAGTTATTATAAGTTATTTATGTGACATTGACCATTGTGAGTTTTTCTTTCATTGACCGAAGGGTAACAACAATTTTGTCCACGTGTGTGTGTGTGTATGTATATATATATATATATTTATATTTATGGCATGCCGTTTAGGAAAATATTCATGAGAGAACTTAATGAAAACTCTGAATATATTGAATGAAACGTGAGAATATTGAATGGATTCCGAATATATTGATTGAAAAATATATATATTGAATGAATTCTGAATATATGGATTGAAAACTGATATATTGAATGAAAAGTCTGAATATATTGAATGAAAACTAAGTATATATTGAATGAAACATGACGTCATCGAAACACAGCGCCATCTTTAGAAAGGATGAGTGAGTCGGCGAGAAACTTGGTTGCTGCGATTGTGAGAAATTCCTTATTGACCCTGAAATGTTGAGCTTATATAAACATTTCACGAAGAAAATAACTGTAATAAATGTCAAATTGCATCTTACTAGTCCTTGCAAGGCGAACAATTTTTACTACTGTAGGTACCAATGAAAACAACACAGTTATAAGAGAAAGTAAAAGTAACAAGACAAATATTCTGTTTGATGACCAAACATACAGGAAATTACATTTTCATTAATGGTAAGGTCCAGTTTTTTACATAAGCATGCAAAATCCAGAGTCCATGTCGCCTGAAAGTCACTTTGGAAGCAAAGGTTGTGTGTGCAAATGAAGAGAACCCAAAGGTAAGTATTAAATCTGCAGAGGGCAATTTGCATTTTTCATTAGTTGTAGACAAAATGATACCATTTATTAGTCCTTAATAAGGAGCGTGTTTATGTAAATTATGTCTTCGAGTCGTGGGATGTTTCTCAAACTGATGACTCATTGCCACTGTTATGTTGATTTCACGTTGAATATTTAGCACGCATTCACACTTCTGATGCCAGCTGCATTTAAACAGTGCCTTTGAGAATATTTCCAGCTCTGTTTATCTTATTAACAAAATGCAAACTCATGTTTCCGTATTCTTCTTCCACCACCTCCAGTTGCTGTCTTACTTCAGTTTCAGCGAGTCTCTTCGAGATCCGAACTTGCTGTGCTTATTGAGAACAATTAACGCAAACAAAACCTCATTTACATGTTGTTTTCTATCCCTACTTTGCATGTGACTTGAATCGCACAATTAGTTTTTGTAAACGTCTGCTAATTGTGTGTTCGGTTTATCCAAATAGCAAATCACAAATAAGTACCCAGTCAAGGCTGTTTTCTTCATTATAGCCTAAACTCGGGCAACATTTGTACTCAGCTGTATGAGGATTGGGAGGCACATGCATGTGGTGATCATTATAGTCAATAAAGAATAGATTTAGCTGTACTGTATGAGGTTTTTCCATCCTGTGAAAATGACTGAGAGCAGGCTCATCCAAATACAAACAGGACTTCCAGTGCATGAGCCAGGTCTTCAGAAGCAATCTCTCAAACGCACCATGCACTTTTGTTACTGCCATGGATCAATGCATTATTTAAATCATGTTTTGAGAACCCAAAACAGAGAACCCAAAGGTTTACAAAAGATTTACAAAATCTTTTACAAAAGTGATGATGATAATAGAGCATGACAGCATCAGACATTTAACTGTACAGTATGCATCACTCCACATCACAGGTGTTCTATTTATCTTGCTGTCGGGTTACTAACTGTAGGTCCCGAAATCCTCCACTGGAAGTTATTCATTTCTGCTAGTCCTGGAAGGACGCGTGTTACTAAAGAAGAAAACGATTGGTTAAATAAATAAACAAAATCTGTTGATAATAAATGGCCTGCAAAGAACTGTTGTGTGAAAGCTACAGTATCACACGAGGGGGGAGTGCTGTTGTGCTTGAATATCATCATGTTCCAAACACCGATGGCATCACAACAGTGCTGATATTTAGTACAACAGTACAATCTCAACAAAAGTTTTACAAATGCCATTTATTGCGTAGATATTGCATTTTGGTCATGTTTTCGTATATTGTGAGCTGAAATATCGATGATGCTATAGCTATCCATGCTCAGGAGCTAGATGTGAAAAACTGACTATAAAATTGGTGGGGTGGCATGCTTCCAGCAACATTAACCAATCACCGCTTATCTATGAGGAAGAAGGTGGATGGTTGTCTTACATTCCTTTGAATATCTTGCATAGCCCTATATATAGACTATAGACTGATGTTACATTTGGAAATATATAATGTTACAGTTGAAATCCATTTGACTTCAGCACATTGATCTCGGTCTGCCATACATCTTGAGTTTCACTCTAGTCTTTAACACCACTGACAGCTCTTTCTGCTCCTCTACTCTCTTTTGTCCTCTCTGAATGCAGAATGCATTAAACCTCATCCACGTGTCAGAATCTCAACAGATCCTCCTGTCTACATCGACGTCTGACTTTTCCAGACCGCCACTGCAAAGGGACATTGATCATCCAATCACAAAGGTTTTAAGCTTTATACAGTACCTGTGCATGTTGGACATTGACACTTTACTGTGCTTTGTGAATACCAGACAAAAACTGTGTACAGGTTTTTTATACGTATGTCTACCAGATAAGAGAACATTTTTAATGATGTTTATTTATAAGAAATGATCAGTACATACACAATCATAAAAGGCCAGCATGTATAATAATCAAAAAGGGTAAAAGTTAAAAAAGGGAGCATAATAATTTTACATCTATTTACTTTAATGTATTACTTTACAATGAAGTGGTACAATAAATTAGTACAATATTTATCTGTCTGTCAGTTTATGTAATATAAATGCAAGAGATTTAAAATTTATGATTTTGAATAAAATTGTAATTTAAGGTACATTCCGCACTCAAACCTAAATTTTGTATAGGACCTTAGCCAACTTGTAAACTTTTCATTATTATTATTATTATTATTATATCTCTATCTATCTCTATTTAGTTTCAGTGTGATTTTAAACAAATTGGAATAAACATAAATAGTAGAGTTGTAAAGACATCCTTCCTTTTTTAAATGTATTATTATTTTATTTCATTTTTATGACATTTTGATTAGTGATTTTTATTTTAAATCACTGAATCTTGTGAATAATCTTTTCTTTTTATTTTCTTCTCAGATCGTTAGCAAAATAATGAAATGTGGACGGGTTTTTAATCATAATCCCATTCAACAGTATAATATGTTTCATGCATTTTTTCATTATTGCTTTCAGTTCACACTCAAAGGGAAATTGACACTATATTTGAGTATATAGTGAGTATACATATATACATGTATTAATATTTAATATAGGATACATTCCTCCTGCTACTAAGCAGTGTATTATTATTATTATTATTATTATTATTATTATTATTATTATTATTTGTAATAGTAGTAAGAGTCCCCATTTTAGTTATGGATTTAGGTGTGTATTAGAAAAAAAATATTTTTTATCAATAAAGAAGTAATTTGCTGATACTAATGAACTTTTTCACCTCAGTGTAAAGCTCTGATTTTGTCTTGTGTCAGCAATGTACTGTTCTACAGACTGTGTTAGAAATAACAGTGTATTATCTTAGCATCATAAATTATCTTACTATAAGTCTGTACCAGTTTTAAGTGTACATTAACAGTTAAATAAAAACTGCTTTTTTTTCATTTTTGAATGTTTTAAAACCACTCAAAAATCCATTGCAACTTCTTTTTCTTCTAATTCTATAATCTGATGAATGTACAGTAAGTGGGGTAACATCTTTATTACTGACTTCAAATGTGCTGCATGTTTATAAATTAATCAATGTTTTTGAAAACAACAATTTACTTTATTATTTATTGGTTTGTTTATTTATTTTATTTAATTTCATTAAATCCTGGAGATCTCTGTACAGAGCATAATGACATCATGTATAAAAGCTGTGTGAGCTGATTGTCTTTAATCAGAGATGTAGGACGATGACACTCATAAGAAGCTTTTGAGATAATTAATATGGGTATTGATTAAATGCCTGAAAGCGAAAGGCCATAAATGAAACACCAGCAAATGAATACTAATTGGAGCCCCACACACTTTGCAGACAGCAACATGTTTAAATGGAATACTGTACATCTTTTATTTATTCACTTGCCTCCATATGGGAAAATGGGTTAAGGTCTTGTATGACCTATATTCTAAAGTTTAAACAGATATCATTTCACATTATTATATATATATTTTTTTTCATATGAATGAAGTAAGAAAAAGTCTAATGAAATAAGTGAGACTTATTGGGAAGGAATCACTCTGTATGACCATTTTCACTGGTGGTGATCACTACACCAGCCTGTTATTGGCAGGGTTGCCAGTGGCGCAGTTTTCACACTAGATTTGTTTGGCATAAACTCATAAATCTGACAAGATATTTTTATATAAATATATTAAGCAAGTAATTTAATAAATCTAATACATTTCTCCAAATTAAAGGCAATGTTTAAATGTAGAGATTGCATCCATGATACACAAAACCATTTCTATTGTAAGAGACTGACCAGCCATAACATTAATATATAACTATTGATTATCAATTATACAGTATAGCAGTAAATGGGTGACTGCACATATGGCACCGCAGTCAAAGGGCCCAAGCCTGCCGATATTTGATCAAGTACCGAACAAACAAGTCTGATACATGGAGGCCCCATCACACAACCCACTAGTGTGGATCATCCAAAGGATCAGCCATTAACGTCCTGGTGATAGACACCTCAGTAAACACCATGCGCAGTCACGCCATGAGCGGCCAGAACCACCCTAATGATACAAAGGGAACCATAAACACTTAGGTTGTCATAATGTTATTGTTTTAATAAGTTATGGCTGATTGGTGTATTACAAAGAGAGAAAGAGGAATTATGACTTAGATATGGTTTATATATCTAGGATCTATGTTCACCATGGTGAGCATGTCTCCCACACAAATTTTGGGGGTTAGATGTGGGCCTTTTATGTGGTTTCTGAGGAATAGTCAGTTGAATGCTTTGCTGAAACCTGGACAACCTGGAAACCTGAAATATGTGTCCCAGTCTGTGAAACCCTGCTAAAGTCTTATGATACATAAAATAATATGTAGAGTGGTTTTATGTAGAAATGTATATATAATAAAATAATTTTCTCACAGTGGGTTTTCACAGAGTGCCTCACATATTAGTTATACTGTGTTTGGCTTACAGCCTTTGACATTTTTGGTGGGAAACGAATACTACAGTATATTAAACACAGTTCAAAAAAGTTAGTGTTGATTGCTTAAAACAATATGTGACTGTATTTTTTTAGTGCCAATGTCAGTTACAGGATTACTTTAAGTAGTCGCTATATATCAGCCGTGACTTTTCTTATGCTTTCAGTCATGTGAAATCAAACAAAATTTCTCTCACTCGTTACAATATATACAATTGTCTTTTTTTTGCATGAGACTACACTGCATAGCCACACGTGTACAATTCCTAAATATAGTTCGTTTACTTCCAACAGAAAAAAAAAGAACAACAAAGATTAGCCTACTGACTACAGAAAAAAAAAAGACATACTGTAGTATCACACAAACACTGAGTTTGCCAACAGATGCAGCAAACAAGAGCCCAGGAACCACACCCCTCTCAAGAGGTAGCAAGATTATTTTTGTAGAAAATGAGATTTATTACTGTAAAGTTTTTATATAAAACAAGCAAATTCAGTGTATAATTTTTCTTTCTTTCTTTCTTTATTCATTCTCAGCACAGTGTAATGTGATTTTTTTTTTCTCTTTTAGCTTGATGCATTTACAATCATATTTATTATTCAATGGAGTACATGTTTGTGTGTTTTGGTTTTCTTATAATATATTTGTAAAAAAATATATATACAAAAAAATCATACACTATCTAATTTGCTGAAGTATAGATAAAGAAAAATTAAGTATCATTAATGTGTGTGTGGACAATTTGTTTCTATTGCATATTAATCCTTGTTTGAAAGCATTAAATTACATTAGTTAATTATAGAAATGAATTTCAGTTTTGATACACAGTTAATTCAATGGTTGTAATTGCTAACTTAGAACACAGAGCTGCTGTATATAATAATCTTATGTATGTCAGAAATGCTGATGCACACATATACCATTGAAATTGCTGGCTGAGACTAACAGTCAATACCTTACAAATATGAAGGGTATTTAACATTATTATTATTATTATTATTATTATTATTATTATTATTATTATTTTGCACATTGTATTTAAACTTTCAACACCATTCTTTCTATTCACTACAGTATATGCTCATGACATAGGGTAAGTAATAATTTTATAGTACTTCCTGAAATGTTTTAATATAATGTCTCTTCAATTTTAAAATAAGCTATCCAAATGACATTTATTAATGCAATTTATTTCATTAAGATTATTTGTGCTATATATTTGTGCAATATAAGAAATATGCTGATCAGTCATAAAATACAATAAAACCACGTACTCTAGGTTTTAGGTTTCACTTGAACCACCGGGTAAACTGTGGCCCCTCTGGGCATAGGTTCATCTGACCTCTGCGGGGGGGATGCTGTGGTCCCATGAGGCCCAGAAATGATGAAACATTGGTGCAATTCAATAACAAGAAACCAAAGAGAGGCATAGAAAACATTCTTTTAAGGAAAAAAAAAAAGGTTATTAAAATCCTCTGTTGTCTGCGGGGGTTTTGGGGTCCTGGAGAAGTTTTGACATGCCCTGACATTGGTGAATGTTTCAGTTACTTATAAACATGACGTGTAAATAGCTAAACTATAATTACACTGTATTAAGCACAAACTGGGCTACAATAACATGTTAGGAGCATCGATGTACATGTATGAATTTTGGAGAAAATAAGTATGAAAAAGCAAAAAGTTGAGTCACTGAAATAAGGGTTAAAAAACCCATTTAAAATTATAATAAATGGACGACAAAACCCATTTAGAACATTTTGTGTACAAGACCTTAGTGAACTGGATCTAGAGTTTTTCCTTCAAAACGATGTGAAAATCATCCTGCTCACTAATTCATCGGGGGGAAAATGTATTGTGAAATAAGATTTTTTGTTTGGAAAGGCCATATGCAAGGAGGCATGAATGATCATTAATAATGCTGTAATTCACACCAGTGAAGACAAGGACCAGCATAATGACCCTTTCGGTCAGGTACAGTATGTGAACGAGACGAAAGTCCCACAAGAAAGGAATTTGAGGGCAAAAGAAATACATCCTACATGAGATCACTTGCAATTTTTTGTTTTGTGATTTATTTTCTACATTCTGCAGCAGTACTGGGGATTTCAAAACTCTGAAATAGAGTTTGGTAACAATGTAACAACACCAACAATCAGTTGTCATTTTAAGACATCCTTTATGGAGCAGTTCTTGCAAGAACAGTATTGTCAAGTGCATTTGCAAAACCCATCAAGCATCATGATGAAACTGGCTTTCATGAAGACCTTTCCTGGAAAGCAAAATCAAAACGTGCCTCTGCTGCAGAGGAGACGTTCATTTAGAGTTAAAAACAGCTTCAAAAATCACCAATTAACAACCAGCACCTCAGATTAGAACCGTTATGAAGACTTTACAGATCATGAGTAGCAGAACCATCTCAATATCATTGGTTCAGCTGAAATTATTGCATATTTTTATACACAACAGATATTCAAAATAAAACTGCAAACAGTGCAAGATAAAAAAAAAAAAAAAAAGGTGTATGGTTTATACAGTCACACATCTCGAAAACTGCCACTCTTAAAAACAGTTCCTGTTCAACTGAAGACATATGTGGCATTTCCATGGTGTTTTTTTACCACTTGCCAAGCAGTGCAAAGAGAACCGACGACCAGCACTGGCAACATTCCCGGCACCTGAGGTCAGCACATCTCCTGGAACTGGTACATTGTCCCCACTTGTCCATTTTGGACACGACAAAGCTCTTTGATAAGTTGTTTCATAAACTCTTTATGGGACAGGATACCATATAGTTCTTTATGCACAATGAAAGCATTGGTAGTAGTGATGACCAAAAAGTGTATAAAATATTTCTGTACCAGCGTAGTACTTTAAAAGCTGATCAGACAGGTCAACGCCCCCTGTGTGCTGGTTGTACAGGTGCAGGACATGGAAATGTCTTTATCCTTTGTCCTTGTAATTTCACCCTCCTCTGCACAGCGTCTCCTGTATACACAGAATGGACGGTAGAACAGGCAGAGGCATCTTGTGTGTCTATCCACTTTACAAATACAAATACACTGGTGTTAGGTGCTGGCGAAGGCAAGAGTGATGCAGACGCATTGCTAAATATAAATAAATAAAAACAATTTTTAGCATGTATTGTTCAAAGTAAATACATAGGCAATTAATGGGTATGGGATATTCAAAAAAGGTTACCTGAACCAAAAAGAAGGTTCTCCCCATGTATCAACTATGCAAACCAACTATGGCAGGCAAATCAACTATGCTAAATTGCCTGTGTGTGGGAAAAATAATGTGAATATGTGGGCATGGTGCCCTCCAATGGACTGGTGCTTTATCCAAGTATTTTCCCTGCTTCACACACGGTATTCACGGTATTCATAGTAGTAGTCCTACTGTATTTTACTTTTTAGTTGTGTGATTTTTAATCCCAATACAAAGAATATCTTTTATATATATATTTTTTATTATTATAATGAATACTAATCCAGCTTCCAGCTTTCTGTTCCTAGCTGCCATTGGATCACCAGCTTTCTGATAGACAGGCAACAGCTAGTGAGACTGGGGAAATTCATGTCCAACAGCCGCACCATCAGCACTGGCGTCCCCCAGGGATGCATTCTCTCCCCTCTGCTCTTCTCACTCTAGACAAACAACTGCAGCTCTACATCTCTCCCTCAGTCATCAGCTTCATCCAGGACGGTGAGGAGACTGCGTATTAACGTGACATTGAGCAGCTGGCTGTTTGGTGCACTCACAACAACCTGAAGCTGAACAGGCTCAAAACAGTGGAGATGATTGTTGACTTCAGGAGAAGCCCCATGCACTTCCCCCATTCACCATCATGAACAGCACTGTGGCAGCAGAGGAGTCATTCCAATTCCTGGGAACCATCGTGTCTCAGAGCCTGAAGTGGGACAATCACATTGACTCTATTGGTAAATGGGGTTGTATTTGCCAGCTGAGGAAGTTCAACCTGCCGCAGGAGCTGCTCAGACAGCCATCATTGAATCTGTCCTGTGTACTTCAGTAAATGTCTGGTTTGGCTCAGCTACAAAATCAGACACCAGAAAACTACAAAGGACGGTTCAGACTGCTGAAAGGATTATCGTTGCTCCCCTGTTCACCTTTCAAGAACTGTATATATCCAGAGTGAGGAAAATCACTTTGGACCCCTCACAACCAAGCCACCTTTTCTTTTAACTTTTTTTCCCATATGTTCGGCGCTACAGAGCACTGATCACCAGGACACCTGGGCAAAAGAACAGTTTTTTCCCCAGGTGATTACCTTATGAACAGTTAAATGTTATCCTCATTGTGCAATAAATGTGTGCAATATTAAGATGTGCAGTACCACTGATATTTATTTGGTTTGATTTATTTCACTTATTTGAGAATACCCCACATCCTACACCTTTTGTCCTTAACTCTTTATTTTTTTGTCTCTGAAAGCTTATGTCATCAAAACACATTCCATGTACGTGCAAATGTACTTGGCAATAAAGCTCTTTCTGATTCTCATTCTGATATTTAAGTGTTTATACGGTTGGCTGACATGAAAAAAATTTGCCACTGATTATCAAGCAAGTGATATGGCAAAATATTGGATCATCGTATAAGACAAGTATGCCATGCTCATGTCCTAAAAAGTGTATTTTCTGCTTTAGCCCATGCATTCCAAGGATATCAGGTGTAGAAATACCCAGAGTAACAGCCTCACAATCCCTTTCAGCTAACAACAATGGGCTAGAAAAAGGACGATGTGGTGGAAGGAAAAAAGGGACGGAGATTGAGGTTATGTGTGAGTGAGACAGAGAGAGGGATAATTCCCTAGGCTTTCCCCTACTATTCATGCTCTGATAGGCCTGTGTCCCAGAGGAGCTCTGTGAACTCAAAGCAGCAGACTGAAGGTCACTTTGCAATGCATGTTAATTTGTCCTGCCTTTGCTGATTGCCATTTAGGAACAAGTCGTTTGATTAGCCATCCCAGAGGGGATGTGGCAGTTTCGCTGATGGTGTAGTGTAATGTTTTGTTTTTTGCACTAAACTTTTCTTTCAAAAGGGTCTACCAACATCTGGTGAGTTCAGTATACCTAAAATGCGGATAATGATGATGATGATGATGATGATTATATCATATTTAAGGAATATAATATAATGAATATAATATATTTAACTTTAATTTCATATCATTAATATAATATAATCATTTATTATTATTATTATTATTATTATTATTATTATTATTATTATTATTATAACCTCTCAGTGTTGTAAAACGTAAAATCACAGCATAATATCTGAATGTTACAATGTAAACAAACTAAAAACTACCCCAAAATAATCCAAATTTACTTACAGAAAACTCATAATTTTATCTTTACAATTCATTTATTTGGATCTGTCATACACATTTCTCTGAACAAATTACTACGATAGAAATCTTAAATCAGTTTGAGCCCTCAAAGGAGCTTTTATAGAAAATCAGTCAACAATTAGATTTGAGAAACAGTGCTGTGGTAGAAATGTTTAATAACATATTTGTTATTTTATGTAATGCAAGAACACAAAAGGAATTTATATCAGTTAAAAAAAATATTATTACTATAGTAAGTTAAGTCTTAAATTTCTTATATTCGCTGTATATTCACTGTACAGTATATAGATGTGCGTATGCCACTATGCGCATTTTTGAAAAGTTAAAGTACAACTTCTCCAAAAACGTACTCCACTAGTAGAAGTACCGATTCAAAATTTTAAATCAGGCTGGAGTACTAAATATGTGCTCTAAAATTTACTTTAAGTACAAACATACAACTAATCCACAATTTTAATTTTTTTTTCTGGTTATATAGTATCTGACTGAGTCACTGATAAAACTGTGTTACAGGATTTTTAACACAACTGAAGTTGATAAAATGAATATGCAAGTCTAGTAGAGATCGACAGCAACAAGATTCAACATTAATTAAACTAATGGCGAGAAGCATTGTTTGCATCTCTCATTACTGTCAATAGCTTATCTAACTGTTGCTATAATTACTACTCTGTACTATGCAGGTGATGTATTGAGAGTGACTGAATAAATGCATGTTTAGATTAGTACATCAATGCACTTGTGCGTGTTTGTCAGCGGAAATGTAATGAGTGTCCATTAAATTAATTAAAATGTGGGGAGTGAAAGTAAATTGTAGTGAATACAAGTAAAAAGAATCACATATGTATAATACTCAAGTAAATTAAAGATACACATAAAAATAACCAAAATATTTATTCTTAGGTGTAGTAACAAAGTACAGTGGAACCTCGAATTGCGAGTAACGTGGTTTACGAGTGTTCCGCAAACCGAGCAAAGATTTTTAATACATTTTTAGTCGGAAACCGAGCAAGTATTAGTTTACGAGCGCCGAGTATCATGTATCACGCATTCGTATACATAGCATAGCATGTTACTGTGTAAAACGAGGCGAGGGAAGGGCCTGCGCGCACCAACGGAAACACTTATCTGTCGGAATTTATTTGTACTTTTTTTAAAGGTAAAGTGCAGATTCATTTGTTTTATTTTTATTTTATAGATTGTATTAATAATTTTTATGTATTTAATTTTTGGGGCTGTGGAACAAATAATTTTAGTTTTAATTATTTCTTATGGGAAAATGATTATTTGGTTTATGAGTGTTTTGGAACACGAGCCCACTTCCAGAACTAATTATGCTCGTAATCCAAGGTTCCACTGTACTTCATCAATTGCCATCTCTGCTAATTGTACAGTATATGGAAATCAGAAAAAAATTATTGCAGAAGTGGTGCAAAATTTTGTCCTATTATAGAATTTCAACATGTAATATTTGTAGTACTGTATGAAGTGTATTTGAATTTAAGGTTTCAGCATGGTGTCATTATCGCAGTGACTGATGACTGTAGCTTTGGTTTGACAGAACAACATTAATAATGACTTTGCCTTAAACATAATTCAAAAAACTATACACTCAACTAAGGAGGCTTTTAATCTTTCCTGGACGTCTTACTTGAATGCACCTAATAGTCTTGAGTTGGAACTTTTGGCTCTTGTCGAGCTAATCTCAGTCTCCTCTAAATTGGCAACTCTTCATCACGAAAGGTCAGGAATGACTTATTTTTGACCCCCGACCGAACCATGCCAAACTAAAATAAAATAAATACTGTATACCACTCACAAACTGTCTACAAACGTCCATAAGTCTGTGAAGACTCATCAAAATCTTCTACTATTTCTCTTAAACCTGCTATACTTTTTCAAGATTTATTCAATATATTTTTTTTTCTTTTTCAATTCATTCATTAATTTGCTCATGGACCATATGAAATTCAATCCAATTTTAGTTTTGATTTACCTGTACACCCTTGTTCTAGACATCATCTTATGACCGTCTTTCTTAAGTCCATAAGGTATAAAATTTCATGTAAAAAAGTAAACACTTGGGTGGGGAAAATGGGTTCACAAGTCAGCCCTAAAATCCTTCCTTTTTAAGTGCACTACAATTGATGTGGAAAAGAATTTCATCCTCAAATTTTTTGTCAGTGTTCGAGTTTGACACAAGGTCATTATGGTGCACATGCATTGCTGATGTAAAGATATTATCTACTTCTTACTCCATAATGAGTCATGCTTTTATACAACAGTTCCACAGACATCATTAATTATGAACAGATTGTGATTTGTTTGTTTATTAACATAGTAACTTTGTTCTGCCGACACATATCCGTTTGCAACTGGCGGAAATAACTAGTTGTGACTGGCAGGACTAGGTTTCAGCTGGCAATGGACAAATAGCCCCCGATAGTAATTAACAGACATAACAGTAATTTAAAATTAATAGCAATACCATGTAGCTAAACGACAAGGAGAATAATTAATGGAGAGTCCTGATAAACTTACAAGATTTAATTCTATATACTATTGCTGTTCATAGACTTTCAGCTGCTCCCCGTCAAGGGGTCAACTACTAGGCACAGGTTTTACACAAGGTGCCTTTTCTGATGCTGTCCTCGCTTTTTATCTGGGTTTAGGACCGGCACTGCAGCATGTGGCTGGGCATTGGGTGGGAATCAAACCCAGGCCTTCTTACCATTGCACCAGCAATGCCTCTCATTTCTATGTACTGTATTTCCTCTTATTCTGATTAAGAATATCAGTTGCCTTCCAGGCATGAATCCCAAATAGTGTCAAATAAGATAGTTTGCTATGTAGGGTGTAAAGTCACTTATTCCACATACCAAGTAGATCCCTTGATCAGGAGTTTAGCATTAGCAGAATTTGGCATTCAGGCACTGTAGGTAGCTGTGTAGCTCACATTAGCAGTGAACAACATGGATGGTTTTGAGGGAATTACAAAGGAGACAAATTGTTGTTAAGATCTCATAATATTATCATATGTGTTTTCTTGCTGAAAATGCTTCTGGGACTGGTTTTGAATGTGGGTTTTGGCGGGCAGCTGCTCTTCCCTCTTTCCAATGCTGAGGACTGTATTGATTTACTTTCCCCCATGATGCAGTTAGTGTAATTAACAATGACGAGAACACCTGTGATGCGGAGTGATACATACTGTATAGTTAACTGCCGCAGGGCTTTTATGCTTCATATCGTCAATCATGGAACGTCTCTCGTCCAACCAGATCACTTGGTTGGAACGAATTGCTGTGTAATGATTGTTAGAGTAACTCCATAATCAGAAGTTCTTATCATACAGTAAGTGGTTAAGAGTCATCAACTATCCTCCAGGCATCCAGCATCCAGTCTCATTTTAAAGTTTTAGACATCATTGTTTGACTTTGTTCTAAGCCAACAACATCTTCAAAAATCCACACAAAAGACCTGAAACTATCCCCCACTGAAAAAACTATGCCCTACATGTTTAATTTCCTTTTTCTCAGTGTTCGAGTTCGGCACAAGGTCACCATGGTGCATATGCATTTCTGATGTAAAGATATTATCTACTCCATAATACAAAAAAAAAAAAAAAAAAAACCTTCTCCCAACATTTGCAATAAATCATGCTGAAGATTATTGTGAAGAAAATTATAGTGTATCTGCACTTAAACTTTGCTTGCGTTTGTAGAAAAGTTAAGTTTAAGTGTAAAAATGGCAGATTCCAATTTTTGACTACTAGGAACAATATTATTTATATCATGCTAAAAGGGGCAGCAAAACACTCCGTAAAAAAGATTTCCAATTACGGAATTGCTCACCTTCACATATGACACTAGGAACAACTAGTGTTGTTTTAACATATTATCATTGTGCTGTAATTTCTAGGCTTCTTATTTCCAGTTGGCAGATGCATAGGAGGAGCCTCGGCACTTTCTTTCCTCACGTCGCACGATGCTGAATTAATTTGTGATCGCCCAGACATTCGAAATTTAACAGCCCAATGGTTCAGCAACGTCAGTGTGACTATGCACACAAATCTATGCACGCACACACACACACACACACACACACACACACACACACACACACACACACACACACACACAGAATAACTTACCTTAATGAGCCTTTCAGAGAAACCTACCTTCTCCCTAAAGCAGTTAAATCAGACATAAACAAGATCGGCTGTAGTTATGAGTCATTACGAGTCACGGTGAAGGCATGCATGCATAAAAAAAAAATGATGAACTCCTAATTCCTCTGACAGATTTATGGTAATATCCTATAAAATGCTCACAAGCACAACATTCTATTAACTCAGGTTCTGTTCATTAGACAGTAATATGACTTTTTTTTTCCTGAGGGTTTTTACCCGCAGATACAGTAATGCAAAAAAAAAAAAAAAAAAAAATATCAGATTAAGCTAAACATACTGTATTCGAATCCCATGACCATAAACATCCTTTTCTTCTCTGATGTGCAAAATGCTAATGAGCAAATGTTGAAATATAGACGTCATGTAAGTGCATGTCGGTTTTGTGGTGTGTGCTTTGACTGAGAAAACAGAAGCCTTAAATTGTTTGCTGGCAGCATTTGTTCTCCTTATAAAACATTTCCTCTGTAATTGCATGGTGCAGTCAAAACCCTGCAAAGGCCTATTACTGTATATTCTGCCTAATCCATACAAATGTCCAATTTGCACAGAATATTTCAGACTGCACTATTGTTTACAATCAACAGGGGGCGGTATGAATCCATGAGCATATTAGATTACAGCTGATGGTCTGGGTCTGGCAATGTAAGAAAATAACCTGATAATAGGCGCTGATAGCCCCTGCCTAAGTTTTGCCTCATCATATAAATACCGTATACTATCCCTTGTTTAAACAACAATTACTGTCAACTCAGACACCCACTCGTTTACTTAACTACTCAAAAGTACAAGTGCAGACACCCAGAGAGGCTGCGTGCAACACGTGAGATAACAATAGACAAAACATCCAGCTGTTAAACGAGGCAGGCTTGCTAAGGTCTAGGGTGACACTCTAATCACAAGCTAGGAGAGCAAGGTAGATGCGTGGGCAGACAAAATGACAAAATGCCAAAGCTTTTCCTCTCTCTCTCTCTCTCTCTCTCTCTCTCTCTCTCTTGCCTCCCCTCTACTCTCCTCTTGCTCCACAGGGAAGGAGGGAGGACAAGAGAGACACAGCAGCCCAGGAGAACTTCCTTACCTTTACTGTCCTGAAAATAGAAAATTACAACATAGAAAGAGAAAGAGGCCCCCTGCTGGGAGTCGGCTGTCAAACAAGACTTTTTAAAGTACTTGCTGCACTCGGAAAGTAAAAAGAAAAAAGAAAAAGAAAGAAATCTATTTTTTAGGAGATAGAAGGCCTGTGATTTTGGCTTTCAAGCAGGGGCGAGTTGTGGATGAGCCTACTGTATTTGCATGATCATGGATCACATGCAAAGATAAAAAATCTTTAATGGGTTTTTAAAAGTCGCATCTGTTGTCGCGCTGTACTGCCTTTTTTTAAGACAACAAAAATACTGCAAAAGTGCAAACCTGAACTAAAAATACTTGTGCCCAATTAAAATATCAGTACACAACAATAAAACGAAATTATAGTGAAGGTCTAGCTAAATCAAATTATTTAATTAGATGTCTGTTTTAAGGATAACCTGTTTCTTTAAACCTTGTGTTTCCGCCGCTAATATTTTTTGGTTTCTGAATAAGCCAGAATGTCATCTGTTAATCAGATAAAACTGAGTAAATAAACCAAAACATAAGAAAGTCTGTGAAAGCTATCAATGAACTGCCCAAAGCATTTATATACAGTGACAATCATTTCCAGCGACAAGCCACAGGAGAGAAAGCTGTGATCACTGCAGCTAGTTTTATTAAACCGTGATCAGTTTTTGCCTCCATTTTTTTTCCCCTTTGGTTCAGTTTTCTAAAAAAAAAAAATTGCTGCTAGTTTTTGGAATACAATTTGACTTTTCATACATTTTATGAAAACATTATGTTCAGGTTTCGCTCCTGGCCAAATGGATAGCATTAATCTACTGTAACATGCACACGCAACCGTTTGCATAACAAAGCAGGGTGTTCTCATTACTGCTAGTAAAGTCTTTGTTTTTGGTGGACATTTTGGCAACGCAGTTGTTTTCAGTCATTTGTCAATTCAGTTGTTTTCTTATGTACTTGAACAAGAGCAAGAGCACTTGGTAACTTCTGTGGGTCAGTCAGTTTTTATTTTAAGACACAATATACAGTAACTATATATATATATAAAGTAGCACAGTGGCGGTGCTTAGTAATGTGGCCTCTCATCTCCAGGGTGAAGGGTTCGATTCCCACCTCGGGTCTGTGTGCATGGAGTTTGCATGTTCTCCCCGTGCTTGGTGGGTTTCCTCTGTGCACTCCAGTTTCCTCCCACAGTCCAAAGACCTGCAGATTAGGTTAATTGTGGTTCCCGAATTGTTCATAGTGTGTTTATGTGTTTTCCTGTCAATGAATTGGCACTCTGTCCAGGTTGTACCCTGCATCCTTCCCCAAGTCTCCTGCGATATACGCGTATGTATGTATGTATGTATGTATGTATGTATGTATGTATGTGTGTGTGTGTGTGTGTGTGTGTGTGTATGTATGTATGTATATATGTATAAGTAGCCCCAATCACTGTACATGCATGATTTTACCATCACAGGGCACACACTCACACACTCTTTCAGACACATTATGGGCACTTTGGGAACGACAGTTAACCTAATCCGTACTGTATGTTTTTCGACCATGGATGTGGAGGAAACCCACCAAGCACTGGGAGAATCATACAAACACATGCACACAGTCCCCAGGGTGGGAATCAAACCCGGACCCTGGAGGTGCAAGGCGACAGTGCTAACCACAATGCCACTGTGCTGCCTACTAAAACCATTTTGTTTTTTCAAAATTGGACAGGGTGATGTATGTATTTTTTTCTTACTTTTCCTGACATAGGAACAAAATCCCATCACATACATCAAACATTAAATCAGCAAACTCTATTTCCTGCTATAAAATTGCTTACTGAGCCAACAAAGGTTTTCGCAAATATAATTAAAGCAAAACTGTTAACAGTGCAACTCCATATCGTTCTTAGGCAAGTACAGTATTACACTCGGGTTAACGGAGATTAACGGAAGGTGAATACTTGTATTACACTGTTATTCATATTAACATGCGAATGCCCCATCTCATTAAAACAATATCTGCACTTTCCATTCTAATTTAAGGGCCAAGGCTGAGCCAACCCTGAACCGATTTGTGCTTTTATTTAATCGTCCTTGGTACTGGTGGAGCACCGATATCAAGACAACAAAATCTGTCTTTGTTAGAAAATGCTAGCAGTGACTTGTTGAACATGTCAAGGAGATGAGAGAGAGAGAAAGAGAGAGAGAGGAGGGGGGAGAGAATCTGTAAAAAAAAAAACGTTAAACAGCAGATGTACACAGCACAGTGATAATCAGATCAAATACGTTTAGCAAGATTGTGTGATTTCTTTTCTCCAAAAGCTTTTATTATTTTTGCACGTCTATACGTTATTCTGAATCTACACAGTAGATGGCACTCTACATACATTGTTTGGTTAATCGCTTTTTTTTCCCAGGGTTGTTTTTTCTTTTTCTTTTATTTTTTTAACTGACGGGGTTTTTTTTTTTTTTTTTTACCAATGTCTTGTTTCTGTTTTGTTTTTATTTCTAGCATATTGTCACACAGTTTTACAGCCACACAGTGAATGGGTAATAAATGTAAAGCCAAAACATTCACCATCAAAAACATTTCAAATCTACTGTACCTATCGTACTCAACACTGAAACACCAAACAAACAGTGGATTATATATCGATGACCAGACGAAATAGCACAGTGTATAAAATCTTATCGAGTTTGAAATGAAATTTCCATAAGATCACAACAACTTCGCTATTGTGCTAATAGCAAATTCAGCTTAATCTGAAGTGACAATACGTTTGACTCGGACCTTGTCCAGCATGGGGAACTGCAGAGCAATAAGTCCTCCCTAAGCAGCATCCAATTTCACCCGGCCACGTATCCTAGCAGTTCCCTCTTTACAGTCGTTATAGCCCAGTTCTTCAATGTCTGCCTATCTACGCAGAATCAGCCCTTCCTGCTTTTGTGGAACAAGTCCAAAAATAGCTTTATTGCAGAAACAGATTTAACCACCTGGAAGGCCACAAGCCAATTTTCACTTCTTTTTTTTTTGGCACTGCTAATAAGAGGAATGACAAAACTGCATTGCCACACTAATGTGCTTAGATGCTAATAATAATAATAATAATAATAATAATAATAATAATAATAATGGAGCTTAGATCCTCACACAGACATGTCTTTGGACTGTGGGAGGAAACCTAAGGAAACCCACCGAGCACAGGAAGAACATTCATGCACCCAGACTCCATACACACAGACAAGGTCAAGGCGGAAATCGAACCCTCGACCCTGGAGGTGTAAGGGAACAGTGCTAAACAGCATGCCACTGTGATGATAATAATAATATTATTATTAATATTATTAATAATAATAATAATAATATATTATTATTATTATTATTATTAGGCAACACTCATTAATTCATTAATTAATTCATTAATGAATTAAACATTACTTCATTGTTTTGTTTCATTTATTTGCTGTTGCTGTCTGGGACCACCACGGTCTCTAAATGCAGATTTTGATACAATTCTTTTTTGCTTCTGCCTAGGAAGCCAAGGCAACTTTGGGCTTGTCGTCAATGGGTAGTGAGGATCAGAAAATGAATCACATCTACAGACACCATTTTAGAAGTTTTGAAGTACTTTAAATGTATTGGAAGACAAAAAGAAAAGACTTGCTGTCAGGGAATAAGCATCAGGGTTATGGTAATAAATAATATATAAAGAATAAATAACATCCTTCGAGCGCGAGTGTTTAATAGAATTTACCTTTCATTGCCAGAACCAAAACAAAAGAAAATACTTGCCTTTATTCCTATCTATCTCCAAACTAGGAGGGAAAAAAAACACTCACCACTACAGCGGTTCCCTGACAGCTACGATATTCCAATATTTACTTTTTTATTTTTAAATCCATATGTGAAGCAAGCCAAGCTGTGTCAAGCATAACACACTAAAAGCAAAGCCCTACCAACCCTCTTCTGCATGCATGAGCTTATAGACACCCACAACTGACCAAAGTTTCTGTGATTGACAGGGGAGAAAAGTAGCACCATTCCTTCTACCCAGAGGGCATGGCAATCTGTGATCTCCTGCCTCTCAGTCATTGATGACCATGGCCTCGTCAGGATTCAAACAGGTGATGTTTGAAGCGACGTGGGACAACACCAGAAGTGCAAAGCACCTAAAAGTAAAAAGGTAAATTCTTAAACAATTTAAACAAAAGGTTATAGCTGTCCTTATTAATAAGGTCCTAATATCATAATTATAATCAATCAAATCAAAATAATATCAATAGCTTTGTTAATGTTGAGATTTTACACTGATACATTATATATATATCTTTTTTTCATTTCCCTACCTCTCAGCCAACACTTACTACTGTATGATGCATTTACCCTGGTGGCTCTAAGATAAAACATTGAAGTAGGTGGTATGCAGTGTCATTCCTCGAATCCAGCTTTCACTCCATCATACAGAAATGCCGGTCTCTCTTTCTCCCATGTACTTGGGCGTTCTTACAGACAAGCATTTGAAAGAAGCATATCCAGCCAACATTTAATAACCTATTAACAGCAGTAAAACCACTGCTCTCATTAACGGCAATAATTAACTGTTGGTTACTGACACCACAGAAATCAATTACAGTCTGCGCTGCAGCTCAGATGCAATTGTTTAGAACTAAGCACTCAAGACGAACCCTGCAGTTCCAAAGGCCAGTAGATATTTAAAGTGCATAGGATTGCCATACTTTTCAGATGCTATTAGTATTAGTCACCAACCTGCAACGGGGGGCAGGAAGTCGGAAAATAAATTGTGGCTGCAATGGAACTGACAGTGCTATTTGCATGTTTCCTTTGAGAGAAGGTATAATTATCTCTCTTGTAAGGAAATCGATTTGAGATCATGAAGGACTTCAGGAAACAAGGCAGTGAATCAGGACTGCTGCAATGGCCACGGGTGTCAGTGCAATCCTCTGGAGTAGTATGTGAAATAAGGCTGTACAAAAATCGTGATTAAAACAGGAATAAATTCAAAGCCTAAAACAGGACCTGGCTATCAACACCGCTTACTCTAAATGCTAAACTTAAACCATCATAACAATGATAAGAGTGATCAGATAAATCACAAACAAGACAAATGGATATCCACTGCCTGCCACACCAAAAAAGCCAAAGCCAATGTGACACCCTGGTCATTGAGTCTATTAACGTCATCAGCTGACTTCATTTTAGTGCCACATAATGTTGCCGAGCCTAGACCTGACCAACTAAACCAACCCCAGGCCATAACACTGTCTCCAGAGCTCTTTTACACTAGGCACTTTGCATGATGGATGCAAACTGATAATTAGTCTTACTAATTAAAACAAGTGATTTTCCTATGGCCACACAGCTGTTTAATTCTATCAGATTGTGTGCATATGGAAATGCTGATACTTTTGCTATTAAACACAGTTTAACATAAACATAGGTCTTTACACATATTGTACACATTCATCACACAAAGTCGATGGTTCAGGACTATCCTACAGGGTTTTGATAACATGATGATGGGTCTTACCACTTCCAGTAATTTAAAATCTCCTTAGTTGTTTGCTTTTTGACAGTTCTCACATGGCAACTTCTTTTGGCCAGGCTATATGCAGGGGAAAAAAGTAGTCACAGATGGCAATGTTTGGTGAGTAAAAAAAAGAAGAAAAAAGAAGCAAGACCAAGTTTTTCAACAGCATCTAGAACAACCCCTTTAAACATAAGCACATTAAAATGAATAGATGATCCGCCATAAGAATTAAACAACCTGGCTAATATTATATAGGTCCTGCTTGTGCCACCAAAACAAATCTAACCTCTGAAAGACCTCTAAGGGTGCGCTGTGGTACCGTATATGGCACCAAGTCCTGTACGTTTCAAAGTCAGGTGTTCATGGATCAGACATTTTAGTCCTTCACATCATAGTGATGCTCAAATCAGATTGAGATCTGGGGAATTTGGAATCCAAGTCAACATCTTGAACTCTTTGTCATGTTTCTCAAACCATTCCTAAATGATTTTGCGGTGAGGCAGGGCACATTATCCTGTTGAAAGAGCCTACTGCTATCATACTTGGTCTGCAACAAGTTTTGGTAGGGGTGAGTAGGTGAAAGTAACATCCACATCAACACTTTTGGAGCAGAACATTGACCAGGTCATCCTACTGTCTGGGAAGACATGCTTTCTTTACATTGTGCATCCTCAATACATACAGTGTATTGGCCAGGAGTGTGAAACAAGCACACCCATCTTTTCAAGAATGCAGAATCAGTCAAACCAGAACTCGTTCTTTCTTTGCTCCATTGTCCAGTTCTGATATTTATGTACCCAGTAGGAGATTTCAACAGTGCACTGGGGTCAGCATGGGCACTCTGATCAGTTTGTGGCTACACAGCAAGCTGCAATGCATTGTGGGTTCTAACACCTTCCTATCATAACCAGAAATATATTTTTTTACAGCAAATTGCTGAAAAAATTGCTACTGTAGCAGTTCTGTGGGACTGTTACAACCAGGCAAGCTTCTGCTTCCCACCCATTGACATCAGATAATCAGTGTTATTCACTTCACCTGTCAGTTCCTTTGCTGTTGTGACTGGTGTAAATATGCAATGATATCACAGATAATGTTGTAATATCACAAAATTACAGTACTTGATGGGTTTTTTTCTTTGCCGTGAATTCTGTTATGATTAACAATAAAAGTCAAAGATATTTTAAGAAAGTGATTGATTTATATGATTCAAAGCTAACAGTCAAATAAATATGCAAAATGTAATAGTAATTATTACCATTTTTATTTCCTTGAGGAAACAACAAGGATCATATTTTTTATTTTCAACCAGCACCAGGATAACCCTCTTCCAAATGGTTAATATGTTGCTTTATGATACAAGTATTAATAAATTTAAAAATACCAAACATATTGTGACATAAAATGCTAACTTTTTGTAAGGGGTTGCAACAACACAAAGATTTTGGGCATTAGACCTATATTTTTTCTTGTGGTAATCTAATATTCAATAATAATAATAATAATAATAATAAATAAAGCATACAATTTAAAGACAGTGTCATGGCATACAGTACGTCAACCAAATGGTAGACATGGTCCAATCAGGTTAAGTTCAACACTTCTTTTTTCATTACAATATAGTGACTCACAATGTTTTTTTTTTGTTTGTTTGTTTTTTTTTACCAGAAAGTTGAGCAGAACACTAAAGGATTAATAATTTCATGAAAAATCAAAACAAAGACCATGAAATTATATTCTGTTCACTGGCTGTATGGTACATGACATTATACATTTGATTTGATTTAGATTTTTAGCAAAGCTTTGTTAATTTGTTGCAAATAAAACATGACAATAGTTTAGAGCAAAACAAATTTTATGCTGAATCTTTTTATTATCTCTGAATCCCAAATTAATTAGTGACAGGAAATGTTTGTGTGTGTGTGCATTACACACATTATCCACCAAAAGTTTGAACACACCTAATTCCTTTTTTTTTTTTTTTTGTTTATTTCTACATTCTAAAACAATTCTGAAGGCGTCCAAAATATTTACATTAATAATCTCCTTTGAACAATTATTTAAACTTATGCTCTGTAAAGCCTTCTCAACAGTGTTGTCAACTGGTGATTTTTCTGAGGCAGCTTGTAATTATGCAGCATATCTATGCAGCAGAGGTAAGTTTTGGTCTTGGCTCCTGGTAAGGTCTTCATAAAAGCCAGTTTCAACATGGTGCTTGATGGGTTGTTTAAATGCACTTGACAATACTTTTCTAGCAAGAGCTATTCTAGAACAGCTGACCTTTGTGTCTTGAGGTAACAACTGACTTGGTCTCTGTACACCATCACATTTGAATTTGAAATGAGACTCAGATGAATAATGACCCAAAACATATAGTGAAAGCTACCCAGGGCAAATAAATGGAATGTTCTTTACGGGACAAGACAGTCATCTGGTCTCAATCCAGTAGAGCATTCTTTACACTTAATAAAGACAAGACTGAAGGTGGAAAGACCCAAAAACTAGAGCAGCTAAAGGTTTATAGGATCCAGATTGCAGGTAATCACCTTCTTTCATCAAAGTATTGATGGTTCATTATGGTTGTATTTATGTTAGTTTGTTCCATTATTTATAATTTATGGGATGTGTGTATGAAAATGGCTGTAATTCTTGAATGGTTACTGCCACACTCTTGCCAAACACCTTGAACGTCTTGCCTTCAAATCCAACAAATAAAAAAAAAAAAAACAAGCAAACAAAAAACACGCGTCTTTATTCCAATATGTATGGATTTGGCTGTTTAATAAACACCAGTATTTAACAACTTGACAGTTGTTGACAATTTTTGCCTTACTTTTATGCATTAAACACCATGCCTCTACTAAATAAGCATGCCAGTATACTGTACAGCAGACCAGCCCAGAACAAAACATGTGCCACTTATTATTATTACTGCATTTATATTAAAGGATTAATATTTAGTCATATCCATCTCCACTTTTTCTAGCTGTAACTAGTCCATATCACATCAATCAGTAGGTCCTTCTCCTCTGCATTAACTCTAAACAAATCAGGCCTCTTATTAAAAGTTTAAATGCAAAACGAATAGGAAACTACAGCCTAGCACCTGCTGCTGAGGGCTTTAATAGATCAGTGTGTGTGTGTGTGTGTGTGTGTGTGTGTGTGTGTGTGTGTGTGTGTGTGTGTGTGTGTGTGTGTGTGTGTGTGTGTGTGTGTGTGTGTATGTGTGTGTGCATGCGTCTGTTCTCCGATTCTCATTTCATGAGAGGTCCAGCATGGTGAAAAGGACAGAAGGGTCATATGTGTTAATTGGCACAGTGGAGGAGGTCAGAGAGAAACCAGTAGATAATTGGCTTGAACTAACAGGATGAACACTGTATATGACAGTGAACACTGTTGTAGTAAGATCTTGGGCTGCACAGCAAAAAAGAAGAAAAAAAAGCATAGTGAAAATGTCAAGCACAAAGTAAAGAGGTATACTAGGGTATTGACTAGGCATATTAAGTACATTTCTGAATAATCTATTAGGGGAAAAAATATCTAACAAAGTGATCTCACATAAAGTCAATAGTAATTATAAATCAAGAGGGAATTTCTTTCTAGCACTTTTTTAAAAATAGAAATCCTGATATGAAGGAAAAGCTGTCTTTAGATATGTATTTTTCCTAAAACTTTCGTTTGGCTGTTCCCGTCAAGAGGTTGCCAGAGCGGACCAGGTTTTTATGACAGATGCCCTTCCTGATGCAACTCTCCCATTTTCTAACCGGGCATGGGACCGGCACTGCATGCAGTGGCCGAGCAGTAATGATTACATATACATGATGTCATTTTTTTAACCTTAATCAGACACTGGCTTAGGAGACAAGATCTGGGCAGGGTTAGTGTTACTGTATTACAGCTTCAAACTTCTGGATTCAATGCTAATCTCATGTGTCTGCTTGACTAGGCTCATGTCCTACATTTTATGGCCGAGGCTCAGTCTTGCTTCAGTAGATAAACACATCCAAACGCCATATATTTGTACTTAAGAACAGCTGATTTAATCATAAAGCCTGTCCTTTGCTGTTACTGAACATCCTTTCAACACAGAGCTATACGTCTACAAAGAAGTGTAATCTAGAAGAAGATGGGATCCGTTCTAAACATTTTTTTTCTTTCTCAGTAACATTTTATCTAGGTAGTCTAAATTTAGACAGTACACACAGTTAAGTAACCATTCGGACCAACCAGACTAATCAAGTTCAGTAATTCTAAAAAAAATATTTTAATCACATTGTTAATGTTTTGTAATTGATGTAATTTTAAAATGTTATCAGCTTGTCCTTTTTTATTTTGAATGGTGCAGATTATAAAACTCTACTCATTTATGGTATGTTGTTGTAAGATCATCATAATAAACATAATTTAATAGTATTTCATCAGTTGAGTACTGTACATCTTTACTACTCTTAACTGTACAACTAGGCTAAGTATAAACTGATAAATATGACATTTATCCATCCATTCATCTAGGAACCTCTGTAGTTCAATTAGCAACCATGGACGCCAATGGTGAACATTTTATTTATTTTCATATCAAAACCACATTTACACACTAGGGACAATTTGGGGACACCAATTAGCCTAATCTGTATGTCTTTGGACTGTGGGAGGAAACCCACCAGGCGCAGAGAGAACATGCAAACTCTATGCATACAGACCCGAGGACGGAATTGAACCCAGATAAAGGTGAAAGTGCTAACCGCTACACCACTGTGCCGCCAGTATGACCTTTAGATGGGTTATTATCTAAAATAGCAAAACAATTACCCTTTAATCAAACCAGTGCACCAACTTTTTTTCTTGATTTGCAGCTTTTTAAGCATATAATGTCAGTTAAATATGTCTAGTATTCAGTGTAATTTTTTTGAGAAAGATAATGCATAACACTTTGTGCATGCATAATAACCATTTCACAAACAAAACCTGTCATACTAATGACTTTAATTTAATACTGAAGAAGGTTTATAGAGTGAAAATTTGGATATAAATTGGGGTGGGGATTTAAAAATTTATGTTATTTAACTGAATTATACGCTATGTTATACATAATGAGTCAATGATCATTACATTATATTGTTCTTAGTAACCTTTAGTTGCACTTTAAGTACACTTTACTGGCTGAAAAATTTAGTAACTTTGAAAAAATATTTAGCATGCAGTGTGATACCTAACACTTTAAATACCCATGCTATTTCCTTTATGACAAGCTCAGCCCCCCGAGACTCATGTTCCCTGCTAAACTTTAATACAGCCCCAGCCAAAGCTGCCACCCCTAAATCATATCTTACTTTGCAATTTAAAAAACAGAACAAACAGAAAAAAAAAAACCTACAAAAGCATTCCATCATGTCACAGGCAAATACAAAGACACCTGTGCTTCCCAAACAAGACTGCCTCAGAGACCAGCAGTTCTGCATATTAATTTCACATAGGAATCCTATAGGTTGGCAGAAAACAGGGCTTGGTAAACATAAGGGTGATGCATTACTTCTCCAGTCGCTGAGGTGAGGAGGATCTATACAGCACTGCCAGTGCTAACCACCCATCATTGGCAGACTTGTCTCAAGCTTTTCAACTGAAACAATTTGAGTACATTTTCTCGCAAGGTCAGAGGTGATATCATGGGATGTATGGACTGAAAAATCATTAAAACGAGAGAATTGTCAAATTGTTTGTTAGATTCAGGAGGAGAAATATGAGCTCAAAATACTTTTAGTTATTGTTTAACAACCCAAAAATATTTATATAAAAATAATTAATACAAAATATAAAGTAAAAATAAACCAAATTAACCTGCGCTTTACCTTTGAAAAGAATTGTGGGTGTAGTGATTGAGACCAGGGGAAGGGGGCTGCTGTGTAGGATGACTTTCACGCACACACACACATGCGTACACGCGCACACACACAAACCAGTTTATCGAATAAAGACTCATCCTCCCACAAGCTCACGGGTGAGTTTTCTATTTGGTAAACTGAAATTTCCCAGTTAATTGGTGCAAGGATCTTGGTGGGTGGTAGGACAGGCGCGGGGTCCGCCCAGGGGACGTCTTCTTCATGCTGTCGTGATAGAGCGTCGGCCTTGGTGTTCTTGGACCCCGGGCGGTATGACAGGTGGAAGTTATAATTTTGAAAAACAATGCCCACCATGCCTGTCTGGGGTTGAGTTGTTTCAATGTGCGGATAGTAATGAGGTTCTGATGGTCGGTCCAGATGATGAATGGCTCTCAGGCGTCCTGGAGCCAGTGTCGCCATTCCTCCAAGGCCCACTTTATGGCCAGCAGCTCGCAATCCCCTACTCCGTATCGCTGCTGAGTGGAGTCAAATTTCTTGGAGAAAAAACTGCAAGGGTGCAGTTTTTGGTCTGGACCTCGCTGGGAGAGAACAGCGAGGTCCAGATCAGTGCCCACATCCAAAGCGTCCACCTCCACAACGAATGGTTTGTCAGCATCCGGGTGAAGAAGGATGGGGGCAGTGGTGAAGCAGCGACAGAGTTCGTGGAAGGCGGAGATGGCGGTGGAGGTGAGATGGAAGGGGTGAGATGAGGGATGAGTCAGAGCGGTTAATGGGGCTGCAACTGTACTGTAGTCCCAGATAAAGAGGCGGTAGAAGTTAGCAAACCCGAGAAATCGCTGGAGTTGTTTGAGAGTCTTGGGTAGGGGCCAATGACTCACAACTTCCAGTTTCTGCGGGTCCATGGCCACACCCTGGGACGAGATGACAAAACCCAGGAACGTGGTGGAGCGCTCGTGAAAACCGCACTTTTCCAACTTACAGTACAGTTGGTGGGTGAGGAGTCTCTTTAGGACCGCCCTGACGTGCTGGACGTGTTTGTTGATGGTTCGGGAGTAAATGAGGATGTCATCCAGGTAGACGAACACCCAGCTGCCTGCCTGGATAGCAACGAGACGAGAAGAGCAATGCGCAGTCGGTCTGTGGAGTACCTGGTGGAATTAAACTCAAACACGAGATCCAATGCGGTTAGAAAAACACTGCACTTCCCATCTGTGCCATCCCATTTATCCGGTAAAGCCAGAAAAACATCAGAAGATGGGGAAGGAGTTGGCGGTCGCAAGACCGCGACGTCTTGGAGCTCCTTGCGGAGAGACGCAACTTCACCACGGAGCTGATCGATCAACTTGGCGTGCTGGTCAACCACATCGCAGAGGCGAGCAAACTCCGCTGGGTTCCCTGCTGATGACTCAGTCATTCTGTCACGAACTAACCAGAGATGACCCAGAAGACTAGCAGTTAGCCCTGTAGCATGGATGGTAAACCCAAACGCGGAAGTAGCGTGAGCAGGCAGGATAACCACACTGGTTATTATTAGAACTCTCCCGAAGCGAGAGCAAGCATTTACACAAATAAACCCGCATTCTAAATACACACACCCAATCGAAAGCAAAACCCAAGACAGTGAGTACTCACGTTTAGACGAGCGAAGCGTCGGCGATAGCATGTTTCCTTTAATGCTTCCTGAAATACGACCGTATTACTGCCGGTCGAGTTACGAGTGTGCATGACAGTTGTCTTGACCACTCGCAATCCAAGGTTCCACCTTATTGATTTTTAACCAAAAAAGGAAGGACAAAAAAGTTTAGGTACAAACGCATGTTACATCAAAGTCAAAAGTAGTGCTAGTAAATAATTAACTTTAATGTTTACAATGAAACCTTTGAGAAATCCTTTTAGTAAATAATTTCCAGCTGGTAATGTACTTCAAGGTTTCCTCTGAGTATTCCAGCTTCCTCCCACTGTCCAAATACATGCTGTGTAGACACGTACTTCCAGATTGTTAGTATCTGAATGAGTGTATGAGTGCCTACATGTTCCAAGCCAGAGGGTTTAATGGATGGGTGCAGAAAGCTCCGTTTGTAAATCGCAAAAGGCTGTGGAAATTGATGGAAGGTGATGGATAGGAAACATTTCTAAGATATGTGCAGGGACCTACAGCAAAAGTAGGGTCAGTGTTCCTCCCTCCCTCTCTCTCTCTCTCTCTCTCTCGCTCTCCCTCCCTCTCTCTCTCACACTTGCCCTGGCTCTTTCCACAAATGAATTAATTCATATAAACTCTGCTCTGGTCTTAACTACATTTTGTCTGAGACTAGTTTGGTATAACGGCATCAGCTCCCATAAGCAGCTGTAGATTGCAACAATAAAATCTCTATTTCATTCCCTGCCTGAATTCAATTTTTATCTGTTATGAAAGGATGGCAGTGGCAAGGCCACAAACTGTGCGATCATATCCTGCACAAGCACATTGTTGTTATTTGTGAGATTTTGACACTGAGCAACAGGAACCCCTAACTCTGATATACAGCGTCACACAGGAGCACTATGTTTTGACAGGCAATGACAAATGGTCTCTATTGTTCAAGATTAATCTGTATTAGGATAATGAGCGTGTTTGTCTTGGGGGAATCTAAGATCACCCCTGTGATGTTTACAGCACTGCCATTCAGACAAAAAAGAAAAAAAGGTTGGGAGGGGTCCTGTCTTTGTGAGATTGCAGTGAGAGAGCTGGCCAGAGCTGCTTTTCAGTTGCAGGCTGTTCCAGGAAGTGATGAATGAGGTAAAGCAGGGACGATCCATCATGAGGAGAAGTATTAATTAATGTTGTGGGAGTGCCAGCAAGGCCTGTTCCACATCAGCAGAAAAGAGGCTTCTGGGTTTTTCCAATAGTATCAAAATAAAATAATATATATATATATATATATATATATATATATATATATATATATATATATATATAAAGCAGGCAAATGCATAAAAAATTATGAAAATAATGAACACAAAAATAATGTGTATATATGAATGCAGTACATATTGTATATATTGTTATTCTCCTTTTCTTTCTGCTATATTCACCATGCTCTCTCTCTCTCTCTTTCATGTTCTTGTTTCTTTGTGCTGTCAACCAAAAGCTAAACACCAAATAAAGAATCTATAATTAATAAAAGATATACATGAAATTGGTACATATTGAATACATTTTTCTTGCTGGATGTTGGGATGCTTTTACAGGGAGGTAAGATATTTTTTACTGTATACTGTGCATACATTATATTATAAACTATACTTTATAAACTATAATAAGAGACTATTATTAAAAAATCTAGTAAATGTTTTTTTTAATTATATAAAAAATATATATAATATATATATATATATATATATATATATATATATATATATATATATATATATATATGAAATGCATCAGGGTTTCTTCCAATCACTCAATCCACTGTCCAGTAAATACAGTATTAAGCCCAAATTCAGAATACGAAACAGACTTTTATGGTATCAATCGTGCTCATTTAATTCAATCGTGCTCATTTAATTTAGTTTTTAACAAGACCTAGCATATTAATGAAGGATTCTAGATAGGCAGAAACCTAGTTTGACTAGCCAGTCATTGTACATAATACATTAAAATCTATATTGCCCATGAGGCTAGATTTTTTATATTTATTTTTAGAACCGTAACTGTTCTTGACATCTGGGCGCATGCATCTTCCAGCTATTCATGTGACACCAAAATGACATGGCATTTAATATACAAGGCTGAACGTATAAAAAAAATCATGAGGTAATCCTAGATACTCTATGTTTTTTTTGCTAGTTAATTGTTTTTGAATTATTCCACGCTTGTCACCAAAAGTGTCAGCCAGGACATTTTAATTGTTAGCAGTAAAAAAAAAATATTTAAAAAATCAGGTAAAAATGTGGAAAGCAGAGAAGGATAATAAAGAGCATAAATAAATAAATAAATAAATGAAAACTACTTTCCAATGTTTAAATAATACACAATACTTAATTTTTTTTTCTAATTTATAGCACATATATTTGCCATTTTTGACTTCCTTTTGTTCCCTCTTTAATACAAGATAATTTTTATTCCTTGCCTTTTCCCAGGCTATGAATAAAACCCCTTCATTTGTTAACTATGTAATTAGCTGCGAAATTAAGCAATCAGCAACAAAGCCCCATTAAACGCTAAACAAAACCCTGTTGTTTGCTCTAAATGCCATTTGGTGCATCATTGCGGAAGTTGTCTGACTAAGCATTTTGTTAGGCTGAGCCTTTAGAGTTTTGTAAAGTCCCTCCAAGATTTTTGTTTACTATGGAGTGTGGCCCAAACTCGTAAATCCAGATGTCTCTGTAGTATTTCACACGTTCCTCATTACGATCAGCAATATCCTGCATGATAGATTTGGAAAGCATCAGCATCAGTCATTTGGCTTCAGCAAGACCAGAGTGGGTCAGATATCATGGAAGCAAATTATTAGTAGCCATCATTGCTCATGGGGCATTTTAAAGATGACATTCTAGTCTAATTTCTGACTTGGCGCTAATATATTCCTCATTCAACAGCAGGGGTGAGAATATTTATGGTCTGTGATGCTAAATAAAATGTTTAAAAAGGAAAATGTAATAGTACAGGTAAGTCGGTGACTGGATGTTAAGGACACAATCAAGAGCCCAAGACTAACGCCAAAGGAAATAGAAATCACAACTTTGTAGACATCTGACCCACTGTGGTCCTGCTGAAGCCAAATCTATCATGCAGGATATTGCTGATAGCAATGAGGAACGTGAGAAATACTACAGGACAGCCAGAATCCAGACATTCCACAGTGCTGAGTTTTATGGAAGAGAGGCAAGCCAAATAAAATGCTTATTGGAGTTTGCCAAAAGGCATGGAGAGTTTTATTTGTTCTTGTACTGTAGGTCTTGAAGCAAAGTGCTACCTAATACTACACATCACTATAAAAATGACATCCCTACTGAAGTATGGTGGTGTTATCATATTGAGGATATCCCTAAATCTCTTGGTTCCTTATTGATGCCTTCTTTAACTGGTCACTAACTTTTGGTAGAAACTTTTCAAGGCAGTGCTGAGTTTGTGCCATATTTATCTATTTTCGTCCTTTCTTTCTTTCTTTGTTAGATAATGTATGCAAAAGTGGTCTATAAAAAGTTTGGATTGAATTATGCACGTGCTGAATGATATGACTTTCTTTCAAATTTGTTTAAAAAAATCTGTGTATATATATATATATATATATATATATATATATATATATATATACAGTGGAACCTTGGATTACGAGCATAATTCGTTCTAGAAGTGGGCTCGTATTCCAAAACACTCGTAAACCAGATCATCATTTCCCATAAGAAATAATGAAAACTCAAATTATTCGTTCCACAGCCCCAAAAAATAAATACATAAAAATAATTAATACAATCTATAAAATGAAAATAAAACAAATTAATCTGCACTTTACCTTTAAAAAAGTACAAATAAGTTTCCATTGGTGCGCGCAGGCGAAGTGTATGTGTGTGGAATTAGCCCCTTCTCTCGCCTCGTTTTACACAGTAACACTCCTCCTCCCTCTCCCCACCTCGCTTTTTAAGATTCACAACAAACACACACACAAAACAGAAAACACTGTTTTAACAGGAAAAAAGAAACCTTTCTGAGACTCACTTTCTGAGAGCGTATATTAACAGACTCACTTTTTAAGTTTCACAACAAGCGCATAAACACAGCGGAAACACCGTTTTAACGGAAAAAAGCGAGACTGGCATGAGTGCATACTAAAGGAATCACTTAAGTTTCACAACAAACGGACACACACATAAACATGGAAACACCGTTTTAACAGGAAAAATAAGAACTCTCTCTGATCTGATGTGAGCGCATACTAAGGGAATAACTGCTGTAAAGTAAAGAAAAAAAAAAAAAACAACAACAAAACAAATGAACCAGCACCTTACCTTTGAAAAGAATCGCGACAGAGCAGAATTTCTGTGTGTTTGTGAAGCCGGGGAGGGGGTGAAAAGGGGAGACAGCGTCTGTGCGTGTCAGTGTCAAATTGCGCGCGCACGAGCAGAGTTTCTGTGTGTTTGCAAAGCCGTGGGGGGAGGGGCGGGGGATAAGGTGAGAGAGTGACGCTCGGTGTCAAAACAAGAGTCGCATGTGTGAAGCATGATACTCAGCGCTTGTAAACTAATACTTGCTCGGTTTCCGAATAAATAATTACTGAAAATTTTTGCTCGGTTTGCGGAACACTCGTAAACCACGTTACTCGCAATCCGAGGTTCCACTGTATATATATATATATATATATATATATATATATATATATATATATATAAACCTCGGATTGTGAGTGTTCCGCAAGACAAGCAAAGACAATACATTTTTACTTGAAAAACAAGCATGTCTTGGTTTACGAGTGCCAAGTTTTTTGACACTGACACACACATACACTCTCTTGCCTTTACACCCCCCCTCCCCGGCTTCACACATACACACACACTCTGCTCTACACAGAAACTCTGCTCTGTCACGATTCTTTTCAAAGGTAAGCTGCTAGTTCTTTTGTTTTTTTGCTCTTTTTACTTTACAGCAGTGATTCCGTTAGTCTGCGCTCACGCGAGTGTGTCATTGGATAGATTTCTTTTTTTCCAGTTAAAACAGTGTTTCCGTTGTGTGTGTATTTGTTGTGAAACTTAAAAAGCGAGGTGGGGGGGGAGGAGGTGTTTTACTGTGTAAGACAAGGCGAGGGAAGGGGCTAATTCCATACACACACACACACACACACACACACACAAACACTGCGCTTGCACGCACAAACGCTTATCTGTTGAGATTCATTTAAACTTTTTTTAAAGTTAAAGTGCAGGTTAATTTGTTTTATTTTTACTTTATATATAGTATTAATTAATTTTCTGTGTTTTTTTGGGCTGTGGAACAAATTATTAGAGTTTTCATTATTTCTTATGGGAAGATTTGATTTGTGTGATTTTACGAGTGTTTTGGAATACGAGCATGGTTGGGGAACGAATTATGCTCGTAATCCAAAGTTCCACTAATATATATATATATATATATATATATATATATATATATATATATATGTGTGTGTGTGTGTGTGTGTGTGTGTGTGTGTGTATATACATGTGTGTAATTTCTATTTTTTTATTTAACTCTTCATCACAAATTGTTGATTTTGTTCTACCCTATGCCTTCTAAGTCAGTGTTTTATACCTTGTTTTGAAATTCAGATGACAAATACTGGTCATCCTAGAGATACTTTGAAATATCCCCTGGATAACTCATGTATCTTCTTAGCAGCCTAGACTGCATGTGTTAGAATTTATGTAAGGCCATAAAAGCACTATTGATTTCCGACTGTGCTGAAGGAACTAGCAGAGTCACTGCCAGTCCCATTAGCCTTGCTTCAAGTGCCATACCTGCAGATGCAGCGAGCTACATATCACCAAAGCAAGTCATCACATAGATACAATATCCCAAAGAGATGGTCTACGAAAAAACAAAAGAAGGTGGTGGGGGTAGTCATGCACTAATCCTCTGCTAATTCATATACAGTATATTCTTCTTCTTCTTCTTCTTCTTTTTTTTGTTCCACAAAGGGAGAAATTGTGTAAGACATCCAGTAAAAGCGAATGCAGACATGATAGACTAGGGAATCTCATAAATTATTCACAGTACTGATGGGTTTTTGAATTTGGTCAGGTCTTAAACAGTTTTCTTTTACAGCTGCTCTGGTATTTCCAGCTACAAGAAATATCAAAGGTTTATATTAATAAACACATTGTAATATATTGTAATTTCCTTTATAACAATATTCAAAAGGATGTGAATGGCAGATGCTCCACAGAAGTGTTGCTATGCAAAAACAAACATAAAATATATAATTGCTGAAATTGGATAATACAAGGATGTTAATTGGCTATTTTTGGAAGGAGTCTCCAGTGCCAGCACTTTGTAATAGGTAGGGTTCCATCAGAATTTAATTTTTTCTTTTTATTTTATTTATTTCAAGAGGGAGAAGAAATTAAATAATTAAAAATAATAGACTAATAAACTTTATGTGCTCACTAAAACATGTGACTAATAGAAACCTGTAATCAACTGCAAAATTGAACAGAATATTAAAACTCAAACTCTGTACTATTTTTTTTTCTTTCTTTTCCATCTAACCACTACAAGCTTTATTTTTCTCCTAAAAATAGCTTTATTCTATACACACCTCTGAATCCCCGGTGATTGTGACAAGTCAAGGATTTATATCTTCAATTTTGCATTTTTTAACTGACAGTGTGCAAATAGAGTGGCCATAAGGGGGTTCCAAGGAACATTTGTTACATATGCTGTAATTTATCTTTCTCTCTCAAGTATAAAAAACATTACTTTCACCACCACCTGCCTTCTCTCTGATCAATACTAAGAAAAAAAAAAACATAAATTAAAAAATGACTCTCATTTATTGGCCAAATTTCACCCTACAGACAATATAGTAAATAGAAAAAAGAGAATAGCAATAATTAATGACATTTCTATAGCATCTCAATTTTCTACTGGGGCATCTGTATCTTTCTCTCTCAAAAGATAATTAATTGATTTTAAAAAATGGTTCAACTAATTCAATTAAGGATAAGGAATTAAGATGTACACAGGATATATAACAGATTAGCCATACCATTAGTATCATTTATAGGTGATAAAATGAATAGGTAAATAAACTAGGTGAATTAAATGTCTTATTTTGTTATGATGGCACCTGTTAATGGGTGGAATATACAGCATATACTGTAAGGTAATAAGTGAAAAGTCAGTTTTTGATGTTTACAGTATGTGTAGGAAAAATGAGATTTGAATGGCTTTGACAAGGTATAGGGTGTTCTTGGCATGCAGTGGTTAGTACCTATAAAAAATGCTGCAGGGAAGGAAAAGGGAAACAAGGTCTTGGGTTCATTTATGTGTTTGGAACAAAGAATAGCCCACTTGGTCCGAACCCACAGAACCCTGCTGACCGGTCACAATGTCCATACTGACCATTGTTCACCCACAAAAGCACCTACTGTACAATGGGTATGTTACCATCAGAATTGAACTCTTGAACAATGGAAGAAGATGGTCTGCTCTTAATAATTACATTTTCTTTAACATCAATCAGACAACCGAGTGCATGTGCATTACTTACCTATGAAAATGTTGGCACCAGTAAGCACTATGGACAAAAGGAAAGCTGGCCAAAATAATCTGATGCTCTAGTAATAATCCACATGTGGCTTCCATGTGGTTGTTACTTTGACACGCATCACCTACATAAACATCGTTGCATATCAAATACACCCCCTTCATGGCAACAGTATTCCCACACGCCAAAAAAAAGTTCTCAAATGGTTTGAGCAACATGACAAAGAGTTCAGGGTGTTGATTGTGCTTTCAAATTTCCCAGATATCAATCAGACAGAGTATCTGTGTGCTAACAAAACAAGAGACCCTGTTTTCATGCCAGATACCACAGAACACATTCAGGGGTGTTATGAAGTCAGTCCGTCAAGGCATCAGAGCTGTTATGGAGGCACATAGGCAACTTACATAATATTAGGCAGAAATGTTTAATGTTATGGCTTCTTGGCAGTATATATATATATATATATATATATATATATATATATATATATATATATATATATATATATGTTGTATCACACACACTGATCTGCTACTTTAATATGAACAACTGTATTCCTGTATGTACAGTTATCCAATCAGCCAAATATATGGCCTTTTTAAAAAAAATTATAAATAAATAAATAAATACACACAACCGGAGCTTCAGATCAAACATCTGTATAGAAAAAAAAATCAGATCTAATCTGTGATGTATTGCATAGATATATGATTAATATTTACCCTGCAGAGGATCAAAAAAGCAAAGTTAATATCTGCACTTACTGTAATATTAATGAAAGTTTTCCATTACAAATACCCATCATGGTGCTTAATTTGTTGTATTTCTCAACCATGATAATGTGTTTCTGATAATCAGAAGACTACATTTGTGAAAGTTTTTTTTTTTTTAATTATTTTTAGTTTAAGCTATTTTCTGTTGTTATTTTCACCTTGAGTGCTTTATCTCGCTTCACTTGCTGACCTTTACTCAGGGGAAATCACGGCTTGGCTTAGTCATAAAAGATTTGCTCTAATGTGTTTGGATTTGAATGCAAACGACTTGCTCTTGATTCGGTCATTGTGGACACCTCCTTCATTTTCTCCTTTTAATTAAAGCTCACTGATTCGTCACATTCATAATTCCATGCCCAAAGACAAACACTGTGAATACTATAGTACTGTATATGGCCATCATGATAGCGCTGCTCACTGTGCAGAACTACACTACCCATAAGTTCCAGCATATCACATGACCAACTTACGCGCCTCACTGATCATTTCCACCTGTTTCCTGATGGACCTAATTAGCACTTCTATTTAAGTTGGTGTCTGTGCTTTTGTTGCGTGCAACTTATTGGCAGCTGTAGTGTGTGCTGCATTTCATGCCTTGTGATCCACGCTCATAATAAGTGCTTTTGTTTTCATCCTGTTTGTTTCTTTTTTGTTTCCCTTTAAAAAAAATTTAAAAAAAGCACTTGCAAAATTTAACTAAACTCAAGTCAGAGATTTTTATTTTAATTTTAATTCATGATCAACAAGGTTTTCAACAGTTTATAGTTACATTTAATGTTTTGAAACGTCACTAAGAAAAAATTTTTCATGTTACCCAATAACGGTGTGTCATGTCCTGTTTTTATGTCTCATACAGTATATGGAACATATTCTGCCTCACAGAGTATCTACTGCTTTATGCGTTTCTTCACCAGCCTCTTTTTATTTTGTGCATCTTGAATGTAATGGGACAAAAACACAGCTTGTCATGTTACTGGGAAACGTTATGTATTTATCTGCTCTGTAGACATTTTCACTGGGGGAAAAAACTTCCTTATTATTATAGAAAAAGTGACACAGGAGACTACTTTTAAAAAATTCAAATAAACGCCCCCTTCACTTAAAAAAATATTTTATATAAATTATTCAGTTTGTTAAAAAATAAAAGTATTTATTATTATTATTTATTATTATTATTATTATTATTATTATTATTATTATTATCCCCTTAGACATGTTGGTGAAATAGAGGCTACTGCCGAAACAACAAAATTATTTCCTATCACATTTTTATTTTCAATATGGTTCAGGTTAATTTTGTTCACTGTGCGAAATGCTGAGGTTAAAAGTTGTTAGTTATATAGATAATACGCAATGAACTAGCAGACTAATTCATCAAAGTTAGCTTCTAGAAAAAGAAAGAGGATGTTCCACAACTGCATTAGACACAGAATTTGTTGGCCTGAAAGAATTGCTACCAAATACAATTTTGTCAAATAATGAACATAAAATTGGATGGAAATTCTGTTGAAGCTTGCAGTAATACTACATATACATGATGGATAAGTGAATGTTGCTTTGAGAGAGAGAGAGAGAGAGAGAGAGAGAGAGAGAGCAATTTAAACTGGTTAAAGCTAAATTAAAAGCAATTGAATTTCTTGTAGAATGCTCAGGCTTTGAAGAGAATGAAATTACACTGCTTATGACTTCAATATGAAAAAAAAAGAAAATTAAAAAAACACTTTGTCATGAGTCAAAGTCATGTATTGTCCTCTCATATTCCGTATGATCATATTATGAACATGATCAGCTGCGCTGACAGCAATTTAAAATAAACAAATGAACATTTTTTAAAAAAGTATTATTTTAATCATATTTTAAAAGTTTAAATAAGTGAACAGTTTGTGTTCGTAAACCAGTTTTGTGTTTGTACATCATTGACAACTAATTTGGTTAATAAGCACACCACATGACATTTGATACATTTACAATGGAAGTACAGTAAGTAAAACATTATTGACAGAGAACTGGCTAAGTTATTAGTTATTTTAAATTATCATTCACTTTAAATTGCTAACAAGACGACACTTCGAATGTAAATAATAAACAATATGTTGCATATTTACTTTTTAATAAACTGTGGGTGGCATTCAAGTCAAATTGCGACTTTTTAATCTTCAGAGTAACAGTTAAAGTGGTCAATTCTGTATAAATAATCTAATTTCTTAATTAAGTCCTCCACTGAGTACTCTAGTGTCAAACAAACACTTCAACTACTACTAGTTTAAGTCACAGTAAGTTTTTGCAGTTAAACTGAATTATAGAAAAACCCTAATTAGCTGTAAATGTGTAAATGAAATGCATGCACGGACATGATGTATGATTTCGAGATGCTTGTTATATTTGAAAGCTGGTTATTAGACATGGGTTTTGAATTAACAGTAATAAATAAGACATGATTGTAATGCTTATGGTACAAATTATGGAAGTAAAAATTACACATACACTTTACATATAATCTTCTTTTGTAATGACTCTGCTTTTTTGATGATTATAAACATATCTGCAACAATACTTTATGCCAACTTTAACCATCATCATTAACAGTTTCATTGGGATTGTGATCTCTATTATTACTTCCACATCACAATCATCATCATCATCATCATCATCATCATCATCATCATCATGCTACTGTTGCAACATGAACAATTCATCAGGGCCATGTATTTATCAGGAGTAGTTGCGCCAACGGTCCACTAATAATCCTGCTGTCCTTGTGATGCCACTGAGCTCATATATTATCTCTGAACAAATGCCCAGAGGGACTCATCCATCCTGAAGCCCGGGTCATGCATCACTTGCTTGCTGTTTACAGAGCATACAGGATTTAGATGGGGAAGAATGCTACAGCCATCCAGAGTCTCTCAGGCACAACACCTCCTGCCACACAAAATGGTGGATATTAATGAACTTGTCTTTCCTAATGGATTGGCAAAGCAGCAGACATAAGTTTCATTGTCAGCAATGGTCCACTTGCAGAAATCCCACTTTTATTGGGGGAACAGGGGAAAGTATTTTGATACTATACTTAAGGGAAATTATAGATAGTTTAAATGAAAAAAAAGAAGTGTGCATCCAAAATTGTACTAAACCGAACATCAATATTTTGCTCAAAGTTTCTTTAGTGTTTGAGAGTTGAAGGTGCCACATCATCTGCTGGTGTTGGTCGTTCGTGTTCATGCCAAGACTATCAGTAACTTGTTTACTAAACATATTACTGTGCCAACTCATCTGACCTGAACCTCATAAAGAATATACGGGAAAGATGAGAAGCACCTGATCCAACGATGGAGACGAGCTGGAGGCTGCTATGAAAGCAACCTGGCAGCTGCTATGGAGCTGGCAGTGTCACAGGCTGCCGCAGCTCCATGTCATGCTGCATTGATGCAGCAATTGATGCTAAAGGACACCCAACCAAGTATTGAGCGCATAAATGGGAAAAAAATAAGAAGTTGGACATTTCGTTATTGTAACTATTTGTTGATCTTAGGAAAGGCGGGCAGTAATATGTGTAGTGGTTAGCACTGTCGCCTTGCACCTCCAGGATCCTGCGATGGATTGGCACCCTGTCCTGGGTGTAGCCTGCCTCGTGCCCTAAGTCTCCTGGGATAGGCTCCAGGCTCCCCGCGACCCTGAGTCCAGGATTAAGCAGTAATGATGATGACTGAGTGAGTGAGAGAGAGTGATCTTAGGAAATATTCTAATACAGTATGTTGAGATTTATTTTATTTTATTTTTCATTAGCTGTAAGCCATATTCACTGAAATGAAAAATAAAACTTAGGGATGATATTTCATTTCACATGTAATTATTATATACAGTACCAGTCAAAAGTTTGGATACACCTTCTAATTCAATGTTGTCGTTTATTTTTTACATTCTAGAACAATACTGGTACAAAACTATGGAATTAGGAAATTAAGTAACGATAAGAACAACAGACTGTTTTTATTTTAAGACTCAATGGCCAGCAAGAACAGCATTGTCAACTTACCTCACCAATTAACAGCGCCTCAGATTAGAGCCATTATGAAGGCTTTCCAGAGCATAAGTAAAGAACACATCTCAAAATCAACTGTTCAAAGGAGTATTGCATATTTTTGGATGCCTTCAAAAAGAAATAAAGTGTGTGTGTGTGTGTGTGTGTGTGTGTGTGTGTGTGTGTGTGTGTGTGGAGAGAGCGAACCAAAGAACTGCATGTAGTACACAACATTGAGTTGAACTCTCGACACGGCTACGGTGATACGAGTGATTTATTCATTTTTTTTTATCTCTTCCTTCACGTATCTCAAGCTATATCTGAAATCACTTTACTTGACTTTACAGGCAGTGCAAAGTCAAATTCAAAAGCCAAGCGAGATGTATACACAAAAGATTACAATCTATAAAGTCTGCCAGGTGCTTCTCCTCACCTTAGGTCTTTAATCTGACCAGAAATAGAGAGAGAGAGTTGCATACCAATCTGTCTACATGTACTGTGCCAGTGACCTTTGATCATAATGTTGCCTTTCTGCATCAAATAACACTGGGAAAGGAAGGCGTGAGTCAGAGAAAAAGAAATATATCCATATAGATGTAGAAGTAGATGTATATAGTTATTTAAAGTATTTCATGAGATGTGAAGTGTTTAAAAAGTTGTAGGAGGCGAAACCAGTTGGCAGCCAACAGCATATGCATTTCATGAACTTTTTAAAATCTCCTATAAGTATGTGATCTTTTGTAGCAGTTAACAATTTTGCACTTACTGTACAACTTTCTGCTGTTCGGACAAATTGTCCTACTTACTGAGATGTCCTACCAGGCTGCATGGATGCACACGTTTTATTTTTAGTTAGCCATAAATTTGCACCTTTTTCAACAAAGATCATCCCTAACGTCACCTGCCTAATATTATGTAGGTCCCCCTTGTGTCACCAAATTTGCCCACTAAGGCATGTGCTCTCAACAAAACTTTTAAAGGTGTGTTGTGGTATCTGACCACATAATCCTGTAAACTACAGTATGAAGTACTGTATGGTCAGCATGGATTAGAGAAGCGGTTTATCCAGCACATCCCACAGATGCTCAAATGGACAGAAAGCTGGAACCAAGTCAACACCTTGAACTTGAAGGGTTCCTCATACCATTTACCCCCCCCCCCCCCTTTTTAAAAACAACTTTATGGAAATGGTAAAATGTCAAAGTAACATTAACATCATCAGGACTTAACTATCAGGACTTAAACTTTCCCATCAGAACATTTCCCAGAGCATCACATTACCTCTGTCAGCGTTTCTTCTCATAGTGCATCCCGTGCCCTCTCTTTCCCAGGTAAGCAATCTATACGAAACCGGTCATCCATATGATGAAACATATAAAATGTTATTCATAACACCAGGCCACCTTCTTCTCCAGGCTAAGAGAATTTAGACCTTCATCCCCTGCATGCATCAGTGACCCTTTGTTGGATACCTTTTGGTAGATACGATCCTCTATGACTAGATCCTAGCATACTGGAAACAACCCTACACAGTCTGCTGTGTTGGAGATGCTCAGACTCTGCTTCTTTGCTATCACAATTTGGCCCTTGTAAAAGATCTTCTCAATTTTCTTTTTTACCATCAAATGCATCAACTTGCATCAAAACCTGACTGTTCACTTCCTAATCTATTCTACCCTTTGACAGTTTCCACTGTGCCCATATAATCAACTTTATTTTCACTTCACCTATTCGTCCTTTTAATTAGTGCTGGAGGCATCAGATACTGTATATAAAATATGTCAAGCTTAAATATGAGGTGTAAAACAAGGTTATTATTTGTATCTGTATCTTTATTTGGATTTAAACCTGAAATGTAATGCTTTTATTTGCTTTCATTTCCCATAAATATTGGGTACATCTCTAATTCCTATAATTTTATGCATTTCACTGATCAGGCACTTACCACTACCATAATGTGATATTTTATTTTCTGTCAAAGGCATTTTTTGACAAGCTCTTGGTCATAAAGTGTGTACATACTGTAATACATGCTGTGCTAGGACAGTTTGATAAGGTAGGACATATCATCAGAACATATGGTACCTCAGTGACTTGATTAAAGAAAAAAAAAAGTTTTCTGCTTGAACTTTTGCTGTGTTGGAGAAGCAAACTAAGAGAGAAAAATATTCCATCTTAAGCAAACATCCACAAGTGATTCAGTGTAATCTGCCACAAGATGTTCAAATACTGAGACACATAACTAATATCCTTTAAACCTTCACTGCAGCACCTTAAGAATGTCAAATATCTGTTTATACGCTTGCATACTATAGCAATGTATTTACTTAAATATTTTGATTGTGACATTCTCCTATAATGTATTTTAACAAAGTTACCTCTATTGCTATGCAATTTAGTTTTTCTATTTAAATAAGCTGCTGTACCTCTGCATGCTGACGTAGTGGTTAATACAGTGGCTTTGCAACAGTCAAGGGATCAAGTCCTGACTTTAGGTCTGTGTGTGTGAAGTTTGCATGTTGTCCCCACGCTTGGTGGATTTCCCTAGAGAAATATATAATGATGATATATGAATAATTTCGATGTCCAGATTTGTTTATTAGCTTATGTGGCTAGTTTTAGCTAGCTAGCTCATCTGTAGTAATCTGATTTCACAAACACATGCAATGCCTGGTGCTTGACCGCTGCCAACTAAAGAGAAAAAGTATTGAGAAAAAAGTGAAATTCAATCTTTTAATAACTTCTTTATAAATTCTTTTTAAAAGTACTTACAATCAAGTTAATGAGAATAATTGTATTATATGCCACTGAATTGCTACACTATACAACAATGAATATTTAGTATGATGTACTATGTCTTATAAGTATTTTATTTATTAAAAACTGATTGATCCGACTGACCACAGAGTGAACTAAATATCTGCAGTACTTTGGCTATGTTAACTGTTTAATGTAACCTGTATCAGCTAACTCTTTAACTTTTGTTAAATCACTGACACTGCAACCACCTCAAGGCACATAAGCTACAACTTCCAACTTTAAACCCAGAGTAAACATGTTACCTTTTGTCATACCCATTCCTGTTAAAATGTCTCATCACTTTACAATCCCTTTCTTATATGACAACATAAAGTGTTTGAAAAGATATCTTCTGACTTTTTATTAATTTTTTTTTAAGATAAATGTAGAGTTGATTGCAGAAGATGCAATAAACAACTCCTGTGGTGATTCATGAGGAGTGATGGCTGATTGATAATTTTGTAGCTGTGATAATAAATTTGCATGTACCACATCTTGATTGGTTGCATAAACTGGCAAAACTTTTGCCTTACTCCTGAGATGTATGTCATTCTGATTTATTAATCTTAAAGGGGCTTTCAGCCAAAGCAACTTTATAACATGATTAACTTCCAGTTGGCAAAAATACAATCATTTCTTGTGACTAAACAGAATTTTTTTTTCTTTTAACTACATGTATAAGGAAATTAGCCTTCTTTTTTTATTTAAAATCAGCAGCTCTATAGTTTTATATAGATTAAAAACGATAAAGACTTTGATACATTTCAGGTATTCAGTGGTATTAAATGTAGAAAAGATATTGGTGGAAGAGGAGTGATGTGTGCGGATGCTTTGCTGGTGAAACTGATGGTGACATATTAATTAAAGTTGAAGGGCAAACTCAACCAGCATGGCTACCACAGCATTTTGCAGCAACATGTCATCCCATCTGGTTCACACTTAGTGGGACCATCATTTGTTTTCCAACAGAACAATGACCCCAAACCCACCTCTAGGTTATGTAAAAGCTATTTGTTCAAGTAGAAGAGCGATGGGGTGCTTTCTCCGAAGGCTTGGCCTCCACAATCACATAATCTAAATTGAATTGAGATTTGTTTGGGATGAGTTTGACTGGAAAGCGAAGGAAAAACAGCAAACAAGTACTCAACACTTCTAAGAACTCCTTCACTATTGTTGGTAAAACTTTCTAGGTGACTAACTCATGAGGATGATGGAGAATGCCAAGAGTGTGCAAAGCTGTCATCAAAGCAAAAATAAAAATAAAAAATTATATATAATTTTCCAAAATTCACTAATTGAGATATAACACTCTACCAGCTGATTGCCTCTTAAGGTAACGGGAAACGCCACAATGCATCAATAGTACACTTTTACAAATGACAAATCTTCCTGCAAGCATCATGCTACAGTAGATATCAAGTTTACCAGTCATGGTGAAAACAGGCAGTCTGAATTGCCTAAATAATATAACAATGCTCTGAGAGTGGTATGACATACAATCAGTATTGCGAAGCAGAGGGATTTAAAAAAATATATTATTTCAAAAGAGTTGGTGACAAAACTAAACAGCTGATTTGTATTGAATTTCTGCATTGACTGTCAACTCAGTCGGTGTCTATGATTAAGTTTTAATTTGCCTTTAGGATAATACTATTCCCCCTGCTGCTGAACACCACCCAATCAGCTCTATAGCTGAATAATAACCAGTGTGTCATTAAATGCTGTGCAGCCTCACTGTGCTGATATTCAAACAAATATGTGAACTAGTGTTTTACCTGAAAGCATTGCTGATATGTTAGAATACATATATACAGAAGAAATCTTTAACACACACACACACACACACACACACACATCTATGCTCCCATGCATGAAAGCACTTGGAATGCTGCACATTTGTGCACAGAATCAGTTGTGGCAAAGTAGCCTAACTAGAGAAAAAAAAACATCTGTCCGTGAACCTGCTAAAGACCCAATGTGTGAGCTGTCAGATTGTCAGGTATTTTATACATACATACATACACACACACACACATACACACACACATACACACACACATACACACACACACACACACACACACACACACACACACACACACACACACACGGACAAAATTGTTGGTACCCTTCAGTCAATGAAAGAAAAACTCACAGTCACAGAAATAACTTTAATCTGACAAAAGTAATAATAAATAAGAATTCTATGAATGGTAACCAATGAAAGTCAGACATTGCTTTTCAACCATGCTTCAACAGAATTATATATATAAAAAAATAAACTCATGGAACAGGCCTGGACAAAAATGATGGTACCCCTAAGCTAATAGTTTGTTGCACAACCTTTTGAGGCAATCACTGCAATAAAACGATTCCTGTAACTGTCAATGAGACTTCTGCACCTCTCTGCAGGTATTTTGGCCCACTCCTCATGAGCAAGCTGCTCCAGTTGTTTCCGGTTTGAAGGGTGCCTTTTCCAGACAGCATGTTTCAGCTCCTTCCAAAGATGCTCAATAGGATTGAGGTCAGGGCTCATAGAAGGCCACTTTAGAATAGTCCAATGTTTTCCTCTTAGCCATTCTTGGGTGTTTTTAGCTGTGTGTTTTGGGTCATTGTCAGTTGCAAGACCCATGACCTGCGACTGAGACCCAGCTTTCTGACACTGGCCAGCACATTTCTCTCTAGAATCCCTTGATAGTCTTGAGATTTCATTGTACCCTGCACAGATTCAAGACACCCTGTGCCAGATGCAGCAAAGCAGCCCCAGAACATAACAGAGCCTCCTCCATGTTTCACAGTAGGGACAGTGTTCTTTTCTTCATATGCTTCATTTTTCCTCTGTGAACATAGAGCTGATGTGCCTTGGCAAAGTTCCATTTTTGTCTCATCTGTCCATAGGACATTCTCCCAGAAGCTTTGTGGCTTGTCAACATGTAGTTTGGCATATTCCAGTCTGGCTTTTTTATGATTTGTTTTGAACAATGGTGTCCTCCTTGGTCGTCTCCCTTGTAGTCCACTTTGGCTCAAACAACGACGGATGGTGCGATCTGACACTGATGTTCCTTTGTTACCATTGGGATTATCCGTCTCTTTGATTCATCATGAATTTTCCTCGTGCGGCCACGTCCAGGGAGGTTGGCTACAGTCCCATGGATCTTAAATTTCTGAATAATATGTGCAACTGTAGTCACAGGAACATCTGGCTGCTTGGAAATGGTCTTATAGCCTTTACCTTTAACATGCTTGTCTATAATTTTCTTTCGAATCTCCTGAGACAACTCTTTCCTTCGCTTCCTCTGGTCCATGTTGAGTGTGGTACATACCATGTCACCAAACAATACAGTGACTACCTGGAGCCCTATATATAGGCCCACTGACTGATTACAAGATTGTAGACCCCTGTGATGCTAATTAGTGGACACACTTTGAATTAACATGTCCCTTTGGTCACATTATTTTCAGTATTTTCTAGGGGTACCATCATTTTTGTCCAGGCCTGTTCCATGAGTTTTTTTTTTTTTTTTAATAATTCCGCTGAAGCATGGTTGAAAAAGGCTGTCTGACTTTCATTGGTTAACATTCTAGAATTTTTTTAATTATTACTTGTCAGATTAGTTATTATGTGAACATTAGAGTTTTTTTTTTCATTAATCGTATGTGGGTGCCAACAATTTGTCCATGTGTATATATATGATATGTGTGTATATATATATATATATAATGTGTGTGTGTGTGTGTATGTATATGTGTGTGTGTATGTATATGTGTGTGTGTGTATGTATATATGTGTGTGTGTGTATGTATATATGTGTGTGTGTGTGTATGTATATATGTGTGTGTGTGTATGTATATATGTGTGTGTTTCATATATATGGGAGATATATATATATATATATATATAGAGATATATATATATATATATATATATATATCTTGTCCAATATGTTTTTTTTTTTTTTTAGGGAGTTCTAGGTAATAGCTGATTTGAGCCCTTCCTAACACAATGAGTCATTTTGCCTCAGCAGCCTCCTCAAGTGGGGCTTAGATGGTGGCAGAATAAAGAATTGCATTTCCCTGTAGCATGTCTAAAAGATAAGACAGGACGAAAACACAATGAAGGTAAAAAGAAAATTATATATACAGTGTGTATATATATATACACACACACACACTGTATATATAATTTTCTTTTTACCTTCATTGTGTTTTCGTCCTGTCCTGTTTTCGTCCTGTCTTATTATCTATATCTATATATATCTATATATATATATATATATATATATATATATATATAAAATAACTTTTATATTATGTGTGGGTAGGTAAAGTGTCATTTTTGCATTATTAAATCAGTTTCAGCATCTGATTCAATTATTTATCTGTTAGATTATTATTCAGGGTGGAAAAGTGGTGCAGCTCCCTCACAGCTTCTCCAGCAGCTTAATCAGAGGGTTCCAAGAAACGTTGGCTAAGCTCACTCACAGCAACGCTTGCAGGGAGACCCAATGCCTACTCGTTCCTCCAAACATTTGAGAAGACTGCCAAAAAGTAAGGATGACAGTAGTGAAAGTGGATCACAATCCTTATTCCTCTACTCACTGGGATGGCACAGAGAGTGTACTTTGCCCTCACCCCAAGGAATCAGATGGTTATGATCTGCTCAAGGAGATCTTAGCCAGCTGTGGCCTCTCCGGTGCCCAGATAGCCATAATTTTTATCAATGGGTTCATCTCAGAACTCCTTTGGACTTGTCTGTAGTGGTTTCAGCCAGAGCTCTTAACAGTTCAGGAAGTCATGCCTGACTGGTTCTTGTGGTTCTTCCCTGCAAATAAAGGAAAGCTGTGGCAGGTAAGCCCCCTTCCTCAGGAAGTACTGTCACACTAGTTCACATGTGTCTAAAGCTTCACAATTTGATTTTCAGAGCTTTACAGGTGTAGGACAGGAAGAGCTGTACAAACTTATCACCTCGGCTAAATCAACAACATGCTTGTTGGATCCAATCCCAACTAGACTTTTAAAAGAAGTGATAAGTATAGCCGGAGCGCCACTTCTAAATATTATCAACTCTTCATTATGTCTAGGTCATGTCCCTAAACCTTTCAAGTTGGCAGTTATTAAGCCTCTTCTTAAAAAATCTAATTTAGACCCGAATGATATAATAAATTACAGACCGATTTCAAACCTTCCGTTTATATCAAAGATATTAGAAAAGATAGTATCAGCCCAAATATGCACATTCTTGCAGGAAAACGATATCCTCGAGGAATTTCAGTCAGGTTTCAGGCCCCATCATAGTACAGAAACTGCACTAGTTAAAATTGCAAATGACTTGTTTTTAGCTTCAGACCAAGGCTGCATCTCAATTCTTGTCTTACTTGATCTTAGTGCTGCATTCGACACTATAGATCATGATATTCTAATAGATCGCTTACAAAATCACATTGGTATTCAGGGACAGGCATTAAAATGGTTTAGATCCTACCTGTCTGATCGATTCCATTTTGTAGATCTGAATGGAGAACAGTCTGGTGTAATGCCAGTGAAATATGGGGTGCCACAAGGGTCAGTTTTAGGACCTCTGTTGTTCTCAGTATACATGCTTCCCTTGGGTAACATCATCAGAAGACATGGGATTAGTTTCCATTGTTATGCTGATGATACTCAGTTATACATTTCCACAAAACCAGATGAAATACCCAAATTGTCTAGACTAACTGAGTGTATTCAAGATATAAAAGACTGGATGACCGATAATTTTCTTCTACTAAATTCAGATAAGACAGAGATATTACTTATTGGCCCAAAAACCAGTACACACCAGCTCTCACAATTCAGCCTGCGTTTAGAAGGATGTTCTGTTACCACCAGCTCGACAGTGAAAGACCTGGGTGTGATATTAGACAGTAACTTATCCTTTGAAAATCATATCTCCAACATCACAAAAACAGCCTTTTTCCACCTTAGAAATATTTCCAAGCTTAGGAACCTTTTATCTGTATCTGATGCAGAAAAGCTGGTTCATGCATTCATGACCTCCAGACTGGACTACTGTAATGCATTACTGGGTGGCTGTCCTGCATCCTCAATTAACAAGCTACAGTTAGTCCAAAATGCAGCCGCCAGGGTTCTCACTAGATCCAGAAAATATGATCATATAACCCCAATATTATCATCCTTGCACTGGCTACCTGTTCAGTTTAGAATTAATTACAAAATAGCATTACTTACGTACAAGGCTCTAAACAGTCTAGCTCCCACATACCTAACCAGTCTTCTGATACGTTACAATCCAGGACGCTCCTTAAGATCAGAAAACTCCGGACTACTGGTAGTTCCCAGAATATCAAAATCTACAAAAGGAGGTAGGGCCTTTTCATATTTAGCTCCAAAATTTTGGAATAGCCTTCCTGACAGTGTTCGGGGCTCAGACACAGTTTCCCAATTTCAAAGTAGACTCAAGACGCATCTCTTTAATCTGGCGTACACATAATTAATTTCTTTACCTGATACTCCAGTACATCTATCCTGAATGGCAACCACGCTAATTCTTTTCACCTGCTCTTTATTTTTCCACCCATCCCGAGGCATCTGGAGATCGTGCCAGCTTCAGTAGACAGAGGCCGACCCTGCTTTGACCCAGAGGCATCCAGAGAAGGACCAACTCCAGCTGGATTCTTCTTCATTTTGGTTTGGATCTACACATGCTGCTCCTGAGCTCCCAGTGATCCAGACCCCCATCTGCCCTCTGCACCTGCTGACTCATCCCTGTGCTGAACTGGACTTTGTGTTCATTTAAATTAACTTCTGTTTATGGAACTTTCATCTGCATAACACACATGATGTTATACAATTTCTGTTATCTGCTATCACCCAGATGAGGATGGGTTCCCTGTTGAGTCTGGTTCCTCTCAAGGTTTCTTCCTGTTGCCATCTCGGGGAGTTTTTCCTTGCCACTGTCGCCGTCACCCTTGGCTTGCTCATCAGGGACAATCTCATTATCTAGTCACATTTTTCTTACACATATATACATTTCCATAAGTCTTCTTTTCATTTCTGTGAAGCTGCTTTGAGACAATGACCATTGTTAAAAGCGCTATAGAAATAAAATTGAATTGAATTGAATTGAATGTGTATATGGCAAGAGGTCCCTGCTTCTTGTATCACCATGGAGGACTGAAGGGCATTCTAGCACATCTTATGTAGTACCTATATTGCCTGTTCCTCTCCCTTTGGCGTGAGACTGGCCGGGCTGTTAGAAAAGTGGCAAGACTCACTCATCTGGTGCGACACGAGATCAAGACCCCGACAGGTGTAATTGGATAGAGAATTGTATAGACCCCTATAGAATCCTGGAGGCCCACCATCATGCCATCAAAACTAAGGTCAGTAAAACATTGCAAGATGGCATCACAGAGGAGTCAACCAGCCCCTGGTTCAGCCCTATTGTAGTAGTGCCCAAACCACCATGTCTCTCAGGCTCCGTAATGACTTCAGGTGGCTAAATGAGGTTTTAGAGTCCGACACTCATCCCTTGCCACAAATGGACAATCTTATTGAGCAACTGAGAGCCCATTTCCTTTTTACGCTCGACTTGACCAAAGGGTTACTTGCAGCTAGCACTCTGGTTACTGATACACTCGAGGCAAAGGAAAAACAGCCTTTAGCAAAGAGAGCAGACACGGGCAGTATAGAGTGTTCCCCTTTAGCTTGCATAGGGCCCCTGCCACCTTTTAAAGGCTTATGGACACCGTACTATGTCACCCCAGCTGCATGTAGCAGCCTATCTACTGTAGCCAATCACCTCCATTCCATCCTCAAGGAACTCCGCAAAGCAAGCCTAACGGCAAATCAGAGAAGTGCCACCTGGGGCTGATTTAAAGCAGAGTTCTTGGCCTATTGTATCAGCATTGGGCTGCTGAAACCTCGGGGAAAAAAAATTAGAGTGGTCCACACCTGCCCAAAAAACAGGTACTTGCTTTTTTGGGTCTAGCAGGTTATACAGTACATTCTGAAAGTATTCACTTTTTCTACATTGCTATGTTACAGCCTTATTCCAAAATGGCTTAAATTCATTATTTTCCTTAAAATTCTACAAGCAATATCCCATAATGACAATGTGAAAGAAGTTTTTTTTTTTTTGCAAATGTTTAAAAAAAATTTTTTTTAATCACATGTACATACAGCCTTTGCCATGACACTCAAAATTCAGCTCAGGTGCATCCTGTTTCCACTGATCATCCTTGAGATGGTTCTACAACTTTATTGGAGTCCACCTGGGAAATTCAGTTGATTGGACATGATTTGGAAAGGCACACACCTTTCTATATAAGGCCCACAGAGCATGTCTGAGCACAAACCAAGCCATGAAGTCCAAGGAATTGCCTTTTTGGAAAAGGAAAAAGTTTGGAGCCACTAAGTCGTTTCCGGGCCGTCTGGCCAAACTGAGCGATTGGGGGAGAGGGAGTTAGTCAGGGAGATGACCAAGAACCCAATAGTCACTTTGAAAGAGACAACCATCTGCAGAGATGGTTGTTCTCCTGGAAGGTTGTCCTCTCTCCACAGAGAAACGTTGGACCTCTTTCAAAGTGACCATGGGGTTCTTGGTCACCTTCCTGACTAAGGTCCTTCTCTACTGATTGCTCAGTTTGGCCGGATTCCCTGCTCTAGGAAAAGTCCTAGTGGTTCCAAACTTCTTCCATTTACAGTTGACGGAGGCCACTGTGCTCTTTGGGACCTTCAATGCTGCAGAAATCTTTCTGTACCCTTTTCCAGATCTGTGCCTCGATACAATCCTGTCTCAGAGGTCTACAGACAATTCCTTGGACTTCATGGCTGGGTTTGTGCTCAGACATGCATTGTTAAGTGTGGGACCTTACAGTTATGTAGACAGGTGTGTGCCTTTCCAAATCATGTCCAATCAACTGAATTTATCATAGATGGCACTCAAGATACTAGAAATAGTAGACTTAATTTCACTCAAACAAAATACTGTGTACTGTTTAAACCCTTATAAAAGACTCTAGCAAAATCTAAATAATTTAAAATACAAGTACTCTATAACATAAAATTAAATATGTCCTGTTAATGCGAGGCAAATGATAAAATCCTGTTTAATTATGGGATAAGTTTTGGGTGTATAAGAGGACTGTTGCATGTTGTAACACTTACCCTGCTGGATGTCTCTGACTGAATCCATGATGGCTGGAATTGAATGTAATGTAGATGACCACATTTTTTCAGTCCAGTCTGCACTCTCAATCTAGTGATCCCACATCCACCAAATGCATTAGTAAAGAAATGAAGCTTGCTTTCCCCCCATTAGTGCAGCATTGTGGACACGACAAGGGGGCAAGCAGTCAGTGCTGACAGACAATTACTTCTGTTTACCCCTTGTAAGAGCCTAGTCCATGACAATCAACCACCAAGGGAGGATAAAAAATGTGGTATTGAAATGGTAATTGTCCAGGATAATTTTTTTTTTTTTAATGTTTGGAATCAGTAGTAACAAGAATAAAAACAAGAATTTAAGAAAGAAAAAAATTAACACAGGGGATGCAAATGTAGGTAAATTATTACAGACTTTTTCATAATCGCACATTATAACGTTTTATTCCTCTTATACCACCTTAAGTTTATTAAGAAATGATGGATTACGCTTTTATAGTCACATAAATGATGTTTGTTCATGTTTATTGCTTATTTTATAACTATGTTAATGAGACATGTTTTATGTTTTCTTGCTTAGTGTTTGTGTGTGTATAATTGATCGATTGCTTAAATACTATCTTCCTGATCATTCACCGACATTGAGAAAGCGCTTTTATGGACACTATCCAAGCTGGTTATTCCAATTGTGATAGCAAAAATAGTCATGTTTTTCTAAGCCGTACGGGCAAGTTTTTTTTAATTAATTAATTTTTTTTATGGGAAGCAGGGAAATCCTGTTGTAAAAATGAGGCTTAGTTTTCTAAAAATAGGACTTCAATGGATTTTTCTCAGGCTATCCACATAAACAAACTCACACTGGCCATGTCTCAGCAACTAGGCACGATACAGTAATATATTTGGATATCAAAATGAAGCTTATTGAACCAGAGATCTGAAAATATACATATTTAAATCACCCTTAATACCTGATTTGATGTTATGGGTCACATACTATTTTTAATACACAAAATTAATATTTTAATACATGACCAGTTGATTAAACTATCACTATTCTTTCATTTGGAATGAAAATCTTGAACATTTTAGAACTGTTCGATCTGGTCCAATTTCATTACCTACAGTATTTTCCCCCCCAATGCTAAAAGAAACGCACAACATTAAAAACTCATTGCAACCCTCTAATACAGAACTTTTGCCTATTGCAGCATTAATCAGCAAAATACTGTGTGAAATATGTGAGGCGTTCTATTGATGAGTTGGAAATGTGAGCGCTGACACAGCAGCCTTGCCCTGAATTGGAAGATTAATGACTGAAATTCCCTTGCAAGTCTCTTCTTATTACTGCATCCATACAGAAAACATAAAAAAAGCTTAATTAATTTCTCATTTACAGCAGTTCTCTTTTTAATTCTATATCCTAATGTGAATATAATTGCATACTATATATTATATAATTATGACTTGGGGGTATTTTTAAACTGTTCTGACAGAAACTTGAGGCAAAACAAATCTAATGCTGGTTTACTTTTTAACTGTTTTCATAATATCACATTATCTACTTCTCACTCAATTTAAATTTAATAAAATGCCAAATAATTAGCCAAATAATCAAAGAAATTTAAATCTCCCACATCCAGTAAAAATGGTACATTAAAATATCCCACATGGATGCAAGATTCTAACAATAACTTTTTGGGCTATTGAATGTCTTCCTAAGAGAATGCAAAACAGTTGGAAGTAAGACAATAATATAGTATATATATATATATATATATATATATATATATATATATATATATATATATATATATATATATATATATATTATTTTAAAGAAGAAACAACAATTATGCACACTCTGCTTACAACTGACCAGATAATAAAACGTGACAGGGGCTACAAGGCATTTCTGCTGAACATGACATAACCTCAGTAAATGAGGCATGAGCCCTGACAGTTAGCCCCTGTGATCCTTTTTCAGAAACATGCCCGCCCATGCAAGCACACCACAGGCTGGCAAAGTCGAATTAATTAAGCACAGGGCTGAATAACTGTGCAGTCGAGATTGAAAAGGTCAACGAATGTCAGGAAGGCAGGTCTGGACACAAGTGCGAGTGTACAGGTTTTATTAAACGTGGTAGAGAAAACAAACATGTTAATCAGGATCCAAGATACAGACAATCCAATGGTCAGGTGATCAACAACGTGAAGTAGAGCAGCCAAGAGCAAGACAGGAAAACCAGAAACAGTATAAAAAAAAACAAAGTGACAGTCAATAATTAAGACAGAGTGTATACTTTGCCAAAGATAAATTAGTACTTGCTCTTAAATAGTGTGACTGAGTGATTGAGTACAGTCATGTAGTCTGTAATGGTTGTGAGATGCAGTCATTGGCAGCCATGTTTTTAGGACTAGTGTTTCTCCTGGTGGGCTTAGATCTGAGAATCTCCGAGACCACTAACAGTCTGTAACAAATAGTCCAAGAACCAGAAACTGTTTTATCCATCCTCTATATAGGGAGACCTTTGAAATGTTCCATTACCATATCTTAAACTTAAAACCCCTGGTGAAAATAATGGAAATCTGGTCTCTGGCAGTTCTCCAGTGGCATCCCACCCAATAAAATAAATTCCACACATGCTCCCACCAGCACAACATTTGCTCAGTCCGTTCTTAACATCCTACAAAGAACAATTTCCCACAGACTGGAAAATGAAATCAAATGCAATCTAACTGTGCTGTAATTGAACTTTGTTGTGCAGGAAATCACCATTTCCTACTTGTTTGTTTTCCATCAGGTATGCCTCCACTGAGCTGTAAAAACTGACTCAATGCACTTGAGCTTTGGACACGCGTATCAATTTTTTTAGTTTGTGATCCTGGAAGGCGGCACGGTGGTGTAGTGGTTAGCACTGTCGCCTTGCACCTCCAGGGTCTGGGTTCGATCCCCGGCCAGGCTCGATTCCCGTCTCTGTGCATGGAGTTTGCATGTTTTCCCCGTGCTTGGTGGGTTTTCTCCGGGTACTCCGGTTTCCTCCCACAGTCCAAAGACATGTAGGTTAGGCTAATTTGCGTTCCCAAATTGCCCGTGGTGTGTGAATGAGTGAGTGTGTGTCTGTGCCCTGCGATGGATTGGCACCCTTTCCAGGGTGTACCTTGCCATGTGCCATAAGTCTCCTGGGATAGGCTCCAGGCCCCCGTGACCCTGAATACAGGATTAAGTGGTATAGATGATGAGTGAGTGAGTGAGTGAGTAATCCTGGGACTGTCAACGCATATAATTGATGAATACAGTTTTGTGTTAAATGCAAATATAAGTTTTATTCCAATTTTAGTGCCAGAACCAAAATGATATAGTGTACAATGGAAAAAAATCCATTAACATGACAAAACCAAGCAATGTATCCAAAATGAATGAACCTTGCTCAAAGTTTGCATTGCTAATAATGAAAAGATTAGCTATCAACCATTTTCCAATTATTACAAAAACAAACAACAACAACAAAAAAAAACCCTGTTTACTGATTATATATTGTTGTGTGTATAGCCTGTCAGTGTAATCTGTTAAGTAGTCTATCTCTTCAGCGGACTAGATTTTATTACTCCTACACCACAAATAATTTACGCTTCAGCTTGACAGCTTCTATGGCAATCAAAGCTGCACAAGAAGGCATCTGTTTACAAGGCGGCCTTAACTGCTGCAATAAAAAAGATTAACTTGTAGATAATGAATCTTAGTGATGTAGATCTTTCATATGTATTCACAGATATATACCCAATAATCCGACTAACTGCAGTACTTTTTTTTTTTTTTTTTTTTTTATAAATATGATTTGGTCTGAGATTTTGATGAACTCAGAAAAGAAGTAATATAAGATATATAGAAAGTAATATAAGATATAGTGTATTCAGTGATGAAACACAATAACTCAAGCACACACTCGTGCTGTATTGAACACCCACAATTTTTACCATAAGCTTAGACATACTGGCACTCCATATCCCCAAAACTCCTTCATACTCACTCCACAGTCTTAAGCTCAAGCCATTTTGAATTGCAATATTGCATTTGATATTGTAATTCACTGAAATATACAATTTTACCAAAAGTGATGAATAATGCTGACAAATCGGTACACATTTCGTTGCCATAATTTAATATTTTCTTTCAGGAAGCCATGAAGTCTCGAAGTAATTTTCTGTTTCCTAATCATAATTAATATCTTTCCTCATTTATTTGAGTCCAGGCACAGCTTGCTTGCACCTCATGCTTCTTCTAAGCAGAAAATGGTAAGAAAAGAAAGAAAAAAAAATAGGCATGTTTCACCTTTTGACATTTTCACTTTTTTTTAAGGAGCTAGTTAGTGTTGTGGCTATGCAATGATTTCTTATCCACCCACAAGTAACCTGAGATCCATCTTTTACAACATTTGGATGTGTTCTACAGAAAATTATAACCAGTCAATTACTGCTGTCTGAGACCCCAAACGAATTCACGGTGACATTTCACCTCATATGCACATACAGTACAGACACATGGTTGAGATGCTAATATATATGCAAAAGGTAATTATACTGTATGTTATTAAAAAATGAGTACATGGGGCATTTTCCAGCAGCTGAGCACATTTTGGAGGTGGAAGATATTCATGATCTTATGGGCAGTAGCCATTGGCAAAATATTCCATTACAGTATGATGCATTGGAGCATTAATGTTTAATTAAGGTAGCATCTTTTAGGTTCTTATTTAATTTAAAGTGGGAAATTCAATGTATCATTTTCAATTACTGGAACATCAAGAACCTAAACAGATAAATAATATAAATTAATATACATAAATTATAACCAACAGCATTTGTTAAAAAAAATAAATAAATAAAAAAAGTGGTTTAGTAACATGCAATAATCATGATTATATGCCGTGTTAAACGTTGGCAGCGTTTTAATGCTCAAACTCATTGAAAAATTGGTCGGGAAATAAGAGTGATGTAGGACATTTTAAGGACAAGCTCACGCACCAACACATGAATTGAAAGTCGGCAGGCAACTCAGGGTCTCGCTCTATTTCACAAGCACCATTTTAAGCACTTCAGCTTGACAGAAGCTCATAAAGGTGTGGGTGGATATCAAGCCTCTTTAACAGAACCATCTGCTGGTGCTTCAAGGTGCCTTTCTGAGTTTTTACCTTTGCAGGAGATAAATCTTAGGCTGAACCTTATAGGCTTTAGTACAAACAGTTTTGCTTGTGAAAGGTTTGGATTTCGTACATTTATCTCGCTAATGCAGGCGGAAGGGATTAGGTTCCATTCAGCTTAAATACAGTGTACATTCCAAGACGAACTGAGTGCAGACGTATGATTTGAAGAAAACAAAACACAAAGACCCTGAAATCCACGCTTCTGACTTGAAAAAGAAAAAACTTGGATTTTCAAAGGACTACTGTAATTCCTATGTAACACACATATAGTGTAAAACATTTTTACACTCAACAATCCAAAATTCATGTATACAGCACACTTTCTCATGACATTTCTTTTCTTGAAGGAGTAAGTAGTGAATCACAGCTAGAGGACGGAAACCAGTAAATACATTTCTGGTATAAGACACATAAACGTCGCATGTAAATACTCAGGATTTTTTACCTTGACTTTTTTACATTTTACATGTAAGGCGTGTTATTTATTTATTTATTTACTTATTTATTTATTTATGGACAAAAAGTTAATTTTTTAAATTTAATTTTAAAATAATTTTTCCACATTTTTGTTTTAACTTTGTTTCATTTACATTTTGGTTGTCACATTCAGTGCCAGTTTATTTTATTTGATGTTTATTATATATTTTTTATTATAATTTTTTTTTTCATTAAGTCATGTTACTGGACTGTGGTTAAATATATTTTTTAAATGTGTTCAGCACATATTGTTCATGTGTTTACCTGAATTAAAATCTAAGAGGTACAGAACATAACGAAGGAACTTTTACAAACCTACCATGTATTTTTTATTTATTTTTATTTTTTTTATTTACGGTAAATTTTTTTGGGGAAAAAAAAAACGTTTTTTTTTTTTTTTTTTAACTTCATATTTAACCTTTTTGTTAATGACAGTTTTTTTTTTTCTCAGTGCTTACAGTGAACACCAATTGTTTGCCTGTAGTAATTTTAGTATATTCAACATGATTTGGAAAGACAAACTATTGTTAATGTAAACTTCTACAGCAGATATTGTAAGAGTACAGAGTTTAATTAAAATCTGATCATCACATACCAGTGGTGGAAGAAGCATTCAAATAATTTGCTAAAATAAAAGTACAAATAAACAGGCAAATATGTACTCTAGTAAAAGTTAAAGTACCCCGAGCTTTCTATTTAAGTAAAAGTAAGAAACCCAATGTACAGTAGTAATACACAACTGGACTTTTAATTCTGTGAAAAAGACTTGCAGACAGAATGGCCATTAAAAAATAATAAAAAACTGTTTTAATTGCCTCACTTAATGCTCATGTAACTTTCTTTGAAATAGCACAATTCGCGAAGAAAAGTTGTATGAATACAGTATTATAAATCATTTAAAAGAGAAATTAAAATACTCAAGAGACATGCGAAACGAGATTGGACGCAGATGCCTATGAGTTGAAGCATAAACTGTTTTACTGTAAGATTTTGTAAGCAGAGAAGGTTTACATCAAAAATGATGATAGACATTACACCATATAAATTGGTCAGTATTATAGGTGTTCATACAAATATGCGGATAATGGTAATATCACATTTTATCTTGTATGCCTTTATGCATCATTCCATCAGTCCACTTCTTTTAGATTGAGTAAATTCTCAGAGAACAAAGTTTTTTCTCAGTTCTCATCATAATAATTCAGAAAACATGAGCTACTTAGACTATTGATTTGAAACATTAACTAGTTGTATTGAGAAACAAACAGGGATAAGTTCCTGATGAACAGACAGATTTCCATATCTTTTTATTTGAATGTGTTTAGAACACTATGACTCTTTTTAGAGCTGTCACTCAGACATACCAAACAAATGGATGAGAAGAGCTTTAGTCAGGTGAGTGACCAATAATTCCAAAGAGCCATATAAAGGCAACAGAAAGAGGAAGGTCCTGAATAACATATACAGGTAGGTGTTGATTATTTTTGAACCATCCATACTAGATAAAGGACTGAAAAACAAGAACAGAACTCGGTGTGGAAATGGGAAAACCAATCAATCGGGCCTTTACGGTAGATAGAAACAACTATTTCATAACAGGCACATGACTACTTATATTTTGTCAAAGGACACCTAAAGGACACACAAGCCATGGAAAAATAATACAACCACGATCGAACCCAGACATTAGATTTGGAGTAAGCTAGGCACAGATCATCCTAAAGTTTATCCTAAAAGTAAATCCCAGATCTGGTAATGGCATTTTGTGGGGGACATAGTTCCAGTATTACGGCATGAAGGGTTTATAAAGGTTTCACAAAGAGTTAACCAGATCTTGCTGCCAAAAACTTCTCAAGAATGCTTTAGGGTTCACCACTAGATGGCACTGTTTTTGAGTTAGTTTGTTTTGTTGTTTTTTGTTTGTAGAATCAGTTTCCCAGAAGACACCTCGGTCAGGTGATGAGAGTGCTCACCTGAACCGAGGTAGCTCATTAGACATTCTATAAATAGCTGTTTGTTCTGGGAAACTGGGTCGAGCATTTGTTATGTTAAGTGGGCTTTTGTTTGGTTATGTTCTGTTTAAGTTTGTGTTTGTTTAAAGTTGGCATATTTTTTGTGGAGCTGTCTTGGTTAAATGTATCAGTTTGTATCCTAGTCCGTTTGGTTTTCCCTTGTGGAAGTACCACTGTAGAATGTTTAGAAGAAGTCTGTCTTGCTACTAACGTGATACTAACCTACCTAGCTCTTAGTCTGTTTAGTCTCCTAGTTTGTCTACTCTCCTTGTCTGCTTAGATCTTAGTCTGTTTAGCCACTAACCTGCTAGTTCTTAGTCTGCCCCCTACCTAGTCTGCTGTGTACCCAGTCTGTTCATCCCTTAGACCTTTGGGTACTAGTCTGTTAGCAACTAGTCTGATTAGCTATCATCCAGTTTAGCAGCTTAGTGTGCGTAACAGCTAGTAGGCTAGGTCTCTTAGGTTTAGTTAGTCCTCTTGTATATTAGTCTATCCAAGTTATTTGGTTAATGTTGTTGTGTGTCATGCGCCAATGAGTTAGCCAACACACTTTGTTTAAATTTCATGTTCTGTTTTGTTTAAATAAAAAGGACATTTTATGTTTCACTCCACCCTCTGCGTTTATGCCTGCCGCTTCTTCAACCCCCGGCTATCACCATGAGCCACCACCAGCAGTACGTGACCGGGTCTAAAGTGTCTAAAACACGTTCTTTCAACTACAACCCATATCCGATTCAAGTGTTTATACTTGCCATACCATCTGAAACATTGCGCATACTTAAAGGGAGATTCTTTCAGTACACACTAGCCAAGATGGACGAAGGCGAAATATGCTTGATGCTAGCTCTGCGATATATGCAAAGTTCGCGAGAACGGAGAAGGAGGAAAAGGGCCATCATTGCAGCCTGCGCATATGCGTCATTTATTGCGTCCTCAACCATTTAGAGGAATGTCTGGGTGCGAGATGTGTTGGGATCGCTCTCTGGTGGCTTGCAACAGGTGTGGGCTAGTGCACAGTGGCGCATCTGTTTGGGATGAGCAGCGCCTCGGTGTGCCTGATTACATCATTAAACTGTGAAGAAGTCACAGTTTTAATGATGTACAGAACGCAATGCCTCTGTTTACACGACAATCACATTAGCACATATCTGATTTATTTCTGATTTATTTCCACATATGAAGGAGGCCTGAAACTGATCTCGAATTATCGGAATGCATGCGTTTTTTTTCCTGTTTACACGGACAAATATCCGATATGTGTTACATATGAGCAAACAATCGGAATCAGGTCACATTTAACTGACAGTGTAAACATAGCTTTAGTTGAGTCAGGACTGGATTCAGGAGAAGTCTGTGAATGTCCTTGGGTGGCCCAGCTAAAGACTACATTTGAACATCTCTGGAGAGACCTGAAAATAGCAGTGAAGTGATGCTCTACATTCAACCTGTACAAGCCTGAAAGGTTCTGCAAATGGTAAGTAAAAAAAAAAAAAAAAAAAACACAACAAAACAAAGTAAATCCAGATGTGCCAAGGAAAGGAGACATTCTGAGAAAACCTTGAAATCTCCCAGCACCTTGGTTCCAATAACATACATTGAGTAGCTACAACATTAAGTCCACATAACTAACATTGACCAGTCAATTATATTCCAGTTAAACTGGTGACAGTATCATGAGCACCCATGAGATGCCCTAGATAAACAAGTCTATATCACAGTGGACCGACCCTCAACTCACAGCACTCAAAGGATCCGCTGCCAATGTCATGGTGCCACACACCAGCTATGCAGGTGGCACAAGGGAAATCCACACAATATTTGGCATAATGTTTTATGTTCTAATGTTATGGCTGTGTATTTCAAAGCTCAAAATCAGAAATGTTAACAGTATTGTCACCAATTTATATTTTCCTACCTTTTGGATAACATCTTGTGACCGTTTAGCAAAGATAAAGGCAGGGGACGATATGAAGTCTAAGCATGTAGGAGCACAAAAGTGTTCGACAGGCTCCATATGCTTTTGGCCAAGGCCGGAATTAAACGTGAAAGGACAGATGTTTTTTCTAGAATCATTTTTGCATGTGACTTCATCGAGAGAGATCAAGAGCTGTCATGAGAACACCGATGCACTCAATGAAATGATGGTGCTTAGCATAGCCTTGGGGAAGACAAGCCCATTCCAATGACTCTAAAGTGTGTTTACTCTTTTAATTTAGGTGCCTTTCACTCTTTAATTTAATCTCCCTTGGTGTGTGATCCTTGAGAGTGTGGAAAGGGTGCAAATATGATGATAATGATGCACATCTTTGACATTTCTGGGTCACTACTGAAACACAACTCGCAGGGAACAGCTGCAGATCAGTATGCATGGCCTAGTAAGCGTGCCATTTTACAGTGACATGACATTAAATGGGAATGGGGAAATGGGAAAAAGATGCGTTTTAAGATTGAATAACTGAAGATCACTCTGGATTTGCTAACACAAATCCAACTTTAATTGTCTTTAATGCAGCATGATGGCATTTCCTGATGATGTGATATTACATGATATTATGTGATGGGGGGGAGAATATATTTCACCTGACACAATATTTAAAAAATATTTTATACTGACCTGGAATTAATGCCAATTCAATACTTTTTTATTATTATTAATTGTTATTATTTGTTATTTTCCCCTCTCTGATACAAGGATACAGATTATCTTAATTCTGATTTCAGTTTTTTTTTTTTTTTTTCAGTATTCTTACTACTGTATCTGAGATCGGACTTTTATCCATAACCGGCATCTTTTCAATTCCAACCTGCAGATCATGTTTTTGTTTATGTTTCATGCACATGAGCTCCTCTAAGAGATATCTTCTTTATCAACTGGACTTTTAGTGTTAGATCAACTGCCAGCTCTAGTTTCTACTCGGTTCTACTTAAAGCTAGGCATTTCAGTTGGACTGACGTCCAATAATCTAATAAGGAACATAAAATGAATGGACCTTTTAAGTTCAAACACAGAAACCATCAAAAACTGTCAGATCTAAATGATAGTTTAAATGTGTTTCCTTGGCAGCTCCATTATGATGCAAGTAAGAGCTGATATGGCAATATGATTTTTTTTTTTTTTGTCTGCCTAGCAATCAGTATAATCAAAATGATTATTATTTGGCATAGCCAGAGGATAAATACTGATAAATATGCAGTTTGCCAAATAGCCTGAGGCTGGTGTTGCGAAATTATCAAAACGGCTTACATGACTGAAAGCTTTATTTCCATATAAAGATGTCTGATGCATATTTATCAGGTCCATCTGCTGCAAAGCCTAACAAGCTCAAATGCATAAATATATAAGCTACAATAAGCTTTAATATTATAATGAAAAAAAAAAAGGATTATATTTAATAATGACTGTTATTTGGAATTTATCATATATTGTATGTAAGAAGTTTGCTAGTAATATCATCTCTAATGTCTGACCTCTCCTGTCCAACCAAGAAAAGCTAACAAGCTATTAAAACTGACACTTCTTGTTTACACAAACTCCATTTTCTGCCTCCCTGGGATGATCATAAATGACTTATAAAGATATCATGGTCTTTGCAAGACCAACAACCAGGAAAAGAATCCAAGGGGACGGTCAATAAAGGTGAGTGTCTCCAGGAAGACAATGAGACAGAACAATAGCCAGCCCTTATCTCAATAAACCTCTTCCATTTAACCCTTTACCAATGTGTACTAGATTGCCATTCTGCCTGCCAAACATTTTTACAGACCATAATCAAATTTACTATTTTAGTGCAGTTACACAGTTTTATTGCAGTTTTTATACATATTTTATTGCTGGACTTTCTTGTGTAAAAAAAACGAGGTTTATCTAGAAAGCATAAAGCCATTGGTCGCATCACAAGAAAGGTCTGGTGACATTGATGTAACTTGGGAGTTACTAAAAGGAGAGTGGACTGAAATGCACATGCATGAACAATTAGAACTTTTCATTACTAGTCAATTAGATGCTAGAGTCAGCATGTGTACTGTGTGGTTATCTTATTCAAAATGTTTGGGTGAATAGAGCAAAGAATTTACATCTAATTTAGCATTAAGCTTAAACATTCCTCCAGGGGAACTATTTGGATGATTTAGAAGGCTTCTTGGAGTGCATCCAGTCACCTAGGTAACTCAGGCCCCCTACAACCTACAGTAGATTTCGCATGCTGAGACTTCCGGCTTTCCTCAAAACTAAAAGCATCTTTGAAAGGGAAGAACTTTTAGACGATCAATGAGATTCTGAAAAATGCGACCAAGCAGCTGATGGAGATTACAACAAATGACTTTGCAATGTGTTTTGAAATGTGGAAGAGACACTGAGGAAGCGTGTGAGGTCCCAGGCTACCTTTCAATAAACATCTCTATGTTTTATATTACATGGATGGACAGACATCGTATTTTGACTGTGTTAAGCTGCGGGTGAGCCAGGCAAAGAGAAAGGGGAGGGATGTGAGCCCTTTACAACGCAACCAATTCATACCATTTCACAATATCATTGGAACAGAGGGCACAACTATAAAGCATTTTTGAACAACAATCGATCACCACCACTAAATGAGGAGAGACAGGGGCCCATGACCTGCTTCATCACAACTTTCAACATCACAATCTTCTGTAAAAATACAGAAAATGTCAGCATCTCTAGACGGACATTAGATTTTCATCCTCTGAAATCTATGATTATCCCTTAGAGTTGTGTTTTCACAATCCTTAATGCTGGCTGAAATTCCCTTGGTCTTCTCCAAGATTAGACAGTTGCATGACTTTGGACCTCCAGTGAAGATAGAAATTGTTCACATTGCAACCCAAAATCCTCGTCCATGACCTCTGGATAAGATGCCTCAACTAAGGTTATGGCCAAAGCTTCATTATGAGAAATTGGTCTACAATGACATGGCTGTCCCTTCACGATTTACCAAGAAGTAGACATGGTGATATGACTATCTTTGCCAAACTGTATGCTGAAGCTTTATGGATATGTTTAACTGAATAAATTCATTGTTTTAACTTACAGGGGGTTACAGTGGTTGGACAAACTAAACTGAAACGCCTGGTTTTAGACCACAATAATTCATTAGTATGGTGTAGGGCCTTCTTTTGCAGCCAATGCAGCAACAATTCATCTTGGGAATGACAGATACTGTACAAGTCCTGCACAGCGGCCAGAGGGATTTTGAGCCATTCTTCTTGCAGAATAGTGTTCAGGTCACTACGTGATGCTGGTGGATGAAAACGTTTCCTGACTCGCTCCTCCAAAACACCCCAAAGTGGCGCAATAATATTTAGATCTGGTGACTGTGCAGGCCATGGGAGATGTTCAACTTCACTTTCATGTTCATCAAACCACTCTTTCAGCAGTCTGTGAATATTGGTGCATTATCATCCTGATACACGCCACAGGCTTCAGGATACAATGTTTGATCCATTGGGTGCACATGGTCCTCCAAAATGGTTTGGTAGTCCGTGGCAATGATGCGCCCATCTATTGGGCCTAGTGAATGCCATGATATTGCAGCCCAAACCATCACTGATCCACCTACATCCTTCACTCTGGACATGCAACAGTCTGGGTGGTACACTTCTTTGGGGCTTCTCCACACTAACTCTCCCAGATGTGGGAAAGACAGTGAAGGTGGACTCATCAGAGAACAAAATATGTTTCACATTGTCCACAGGACAAGATTTTCGCTGCTAGTACCATTGAAACCGATGTTTGGCATTGGCACGAGTGACCAAAGGTTTGGCTATAGCAGTCACACTCTGCCCTTACTGGTGGAATGTGCAATCACTGAAAATTGGTTACCATGCTGGTCAAATTTTGTCATGAAACCTCCAACACTAAATTGGCCAGTGTTTCAGTTTCATTGCACAACCCCTGTATGTACTGTATATTGGACCAATAGTGGATAAAATATGAAGAAAAGAGCAAACATTATGGCTGGCTTGAGATGTAATTATTCCAACATGCATTTCCCTTGAGCATCCTCTAAATATGAATATTTTTGGTGATATTTTACAAAATATCATTACTAGAATTTATTTGGAGGTACTGTAGGCGACATACATTTTTGCATTTTTAAGTGACACCCTAGTGTACATTAACTTAAAGGTCCCATATTTTCAGTACAGTGGGTTTCCAAAGTTTGTGTGTGTGAATGCTTCAGCTAAAATAACTCAGATAATAATTTTTTTGCCCTAAGCACCCTATGTTCATGAAACTGCCTAACAATGTCTATGTAAATGAAGGGTGGACAAGCCATGTCCCACCAGAGAACAACCGAGATGAACATTAATTGGAAACTACTATTGGCTTGTTTAATCCCTGACCAAAGGAACTAAAGCAGGGAGTGTCTTTATTTATTTAATAAATAAATAGTATCCCCATCACATTTTTGGTTCGTCCTATTTGAATGGGGCAGGTTGTTTAGGTCACATTAAACCTCTCTCATTTATTGAATTCCTTTTTGTTCTTGAGCTTATTCTCTTTCTTGGGGTCATCAATTTGCAAGTGATTGGTACATTTATACCAGATGCTTCTCAAGGCTTGGGACTTGCACTGCATCTCCAGTGGCATGGTGTTTTATATGGGCCTAGGGTTAAGAGCCTTGCCCAAGGGTTCAATAGTCGCAATCCAGCAGCAATGAGGTTAGAACACACAACTCTCTATCAGCAAGCCTACTGCCTTAGCCACCATCACTGATTAATACAGATTGGCAAAAACTTTTAATGGCACATATTTACAGTAGCTTTATTTTATTTTATTTTTTTCAAATTCCAGTTTCCAGAAACTATTTTTTTTAATATAAGATTTTCAGTTTGGTATTGATTAAAAATATCTGTTTCTATTATGAAAAAGCTTCTTTAACAAAATATTTCACTCTAATGAGTCAGGGCTGAACCTCTGCATCTGGCTGTGCTGTAATGAAATTTCTCAAGTGCTTCTACCATGAATGGAGACAAATGAACCTTGTTTGTAAGTCGGCATATCCACTATATGTCCAAGTCCAATCTGTCAAAGTTGCTGCATTATAAGAACAACAATGGAAGTAGCAGAGAAGTGAAATAAAGTGGAATGGAAAGAGTGTGAAAGCAATCCCATGGGCAGAGCTCTAAAATGACAGCGCTGCCATCTTTTGTGACAAGGGTCTTTTATCAAACACTGCAGTGGATTTCTGTTCCCAATCAGAGAGAGCTGGAGAGACGAGCTTGCTTTTGCCCATTTACACTGCAGCTGCTGTTGATGTAGCAACTTCTGCTGATTTCATGAGCACAAGATGTCAAATTAAAGTAAATCTACCTGTCATAATCTGCAGAACAACAGGACAGCCAGGAGAGATAAGATCACTTTCTCTTTGTGTGTGTGTGTGTGAGTGAGTGTGTGTGTGTGTGTGTGTGTGTGTGTGAGTGTGTGTTTACCTCTGTGCCATACCAGTCCCGCTGTGATAATTAAGACTGTGCTTGAGGGATTTTTACTTAGTCACTTATGCTTGCAAAGTCAGGATTTCTTCAGAGTACATCAAGTTACATTTTGTTTAGACACTTGGGATTTCTTTTAAGTCTCAGGCAAAAAAAAAAAAAAGTTTTGCAGTACCTTCATAGGTAACAGGTACAAGTTTATTGATTCATTTTATTCATTCATCTTCTATATGGCTTATTCTAGAAGATCATGGGGTGCTGCGGTCTTTGGGCACGAGGTGGGGTACACCCTAGACAGGGTCACAATCCATTGCATGGAACACACACACAGAAACAAACTACAGCAAGTTGGGAATGCCAATTAGCCTAATCTGCATGTTTTAGGACTGTGGGAGGAAACTGGAGTACCCAGAGAAAACCCACCAAGCACGGGGAGAACATGCAAACTCCATGCACACAGGCCGCATTTAAACCTGGCCCAACTTAAACTCGGAAACAAACCTGAACCCTGGAGGGGCAACGCGACAGTTCAAACCACTTTCACTTGGTGAAATACTTAAGGGCAAAAAAAAAAAAAAGTTTTCTTCCGTCAATAGCGGCACTATCCAAGTTGATTTTTTTTCTTTTTCAATCACTATATTCTAGTATCAAACAAGCTGCTTTTTATGCCTATTCTGGCACACCATTTAAATGTGTTTAAAAAGTGATTGCTTGTGACATTGGTTTGCTTGTCAATTACTGTAGCCTCACACCTGACACACACTTCATAGATTTGCAAAAACAATACCACTAAATAAACTGAGAGAGAAATTTGCACCCATGTCGTCATTACAGTGCAATACATTTAATGTACTTTCTCATTTTACCAACTCAATTACCCACTGCACAACACATTAACATTTGATAGTACATCACAGGATTTCAAACAAATATGAGTATAAAACATATAAAAAAAAGTATAATCATATATATATGATTATAAAAGTTTTTTATAAACAATAAAATCTAAAGTTTTTCTTCTAGACATGTCACACGTTTCTTGAGTTTAATGTGGCACTATTCTTGTTGCGAGTAAATTATTTAATTGAAGTTACTTCCTTTTGAAAGATTCTGACAGAGCTACAATAGACCCTGACTGATTGTTGTAATCATCCCCGGTTTCCTGAGGATAAGAACATTTCATTTTTATTCAGCTTTTTGTCGCATTTGTTTGAAAATTTCCCTTTCCGCAGTTAAAGTGCTTTAAGTAAGTATGTGAAAAACAAATCATGATTTCAAATAGTTGTGCTTAAGAAGTAAAAAGGTTACATCAAGAACTTTATGTATATAACAAATTATGGGACAGTTATATATTTTTGATACCCTGGCCATTCATAACTGCTGCACATATTGTATAAAAATGACCTACCTCATTCCACTCCCAATAACAAGTTGCACACATGTACAGTATATAACCCTCTCTACTCTAATATCATAACCATGGTATACAATATGATTCCTCATCTACAACCATTGCAGTCATTGTACTATACATTACCCTGCTCTGTGTTTGTGCGTGTATATATGCACATAATGCACACCTTCAAAAACATCCTTCTTCATTGCATTCAGTGTATATAACCCTTTTCCTACATAACCCTTTGTGTACAACTACATCTGCAAACTATTTATTATAGCATACAATATCTTCACACTGCATACATCAAAACCATTGCACTCTTTGTACATAACTCTTCCTTTGTATATAATGTTTACAAGCAAATTCTTATCATATACAATATCTTCCTATTGCACCCACTTATCATTCATTAGCACCCATTGTAATTAATCTAGCCCACTATATACTATTCATATATGCAAATTATTCTTCACTATGAAAATGCACTTCTGGTTGGATGCTAACTGTATTTCGTTGTCTTGTATATGGTGGCCGTGAAGTGCAAAACAACTTAACAAAACCGAAAACAAAATAACATTCAAAGACAAAATAACAAATTCAAAACCAAATTAACAAATCTGAAAACAAATTAGCAAATTCAAAACCAAATTAACAAAACCCAAAACAAAATAACAAATTCAAAACCAAATGAACAAATCCGAAAACAAAATAACAAAACCCGAAACTAATTATTAATTTGGTTTTGTTTTGGGTTTTGTTTATATTGTATTGCACTTCTCGGCCAGTCAGATACGAACCAGAAAAGGTAGGTATAGTTTGCGAATTAAATTCTTACCGCTGATTGGACGAGACACCTGTCACTCAAGATAAACAGGAAGTAGGAAATTGTGTCTCTAACTTTGTTTCTTGTGTGTTCTGCTTCATTTAAAAAAATTCGGTCTGCAAAACTAAGAAAATTATACATTTTTCATTAGAAAGCAAGGGAATGGAATTTATTCAACGTTACTTTGAGGACGGACATTCGTATGCCGAGATTTTGGATATGCTGATGACATATCACGGTATAAAGATTAGTTTGCGAACTGCTTTTTAAAGAAAAAAAATCCACAAGAACTGCAAAAATTTGGCAGAACGCCATATTTGAAACCACAATAAGGACAGTGTTTGCACATTCATACACACACAAATCTACCGCCGCTACAGTACTTCCTGTATATCTTGAGTGACAGATGTCTCGTCCAATCAGCGGTAAGAATTAAATTTTCAAACTATACCTGCCTTTTTCGGTTCGTTTCTGAACGGCCGAGAGGAGCAAACCAAATTAACAAAACCGAAAACAAAACAACAAATTCAAAACCAAATTAACAAACCCGAAAACAAAATAACAACTTCAAAATAGTAAAACTGAAAACAAATTAACAAAACGCAAAACAAATAACAAATTACTTTTGGGTTTTGTTATTTTGATTTGGGTTTTGTTATTTTGTTTTTGAATGTTTTTTTTTGTTTTGGGTTCTGTTATCGTGGTTTTTAATTTGTTATTTTGTTTTCATTTTGTTAAGTTGTTTTGCACTTCTCGGCCACCGTACTTGTACCTACATGTGCAGTGACAATAAAGTTAAATCAAGTAAAATCTAATATAAAATATGCATTATGTGCATATATAAACAGTGGATCCTTGGATTGCGAGTAACATGGTTTACAAGTGTTCCGCAAACCGAGCAAAGATTTTTTAATACATTTTTAATCGGAAACCGAGTAAGTATTAGTTTACGAGCGCCGAGTATCAAGTATCATGTATGCGACTCTTATTTTGAAATCGAGCATCACTCTTGCGCTGCGGAATTGTGTAATCGGCTCCCTGCTGGGTCTTAGTGCTCGTCTCTTACTTGCATAATATAATCTTACTTAATATAATCTTACTTGCATAAGGTGAAATTAATATATAAGATAGATTCATTACATGCAAAGCAATATTGTTCAAGCTGTGATTTGTCATAATTGAGATGATTATGGCTTATAGCTCATAAAAAATCCCAAATCCACAATCTCAGAAAATTTGAATATTGTGAAAAGGTTCAATATTCTAGGCTCAATGTGTCCCACTGTAATCAGCAAATTATGCCATAACACCTGCAAAGGGTTCCTGAGCCTTTAAATCGTCTCTCAATCTGGTTCAGTAGGAAGCACAATCATGGGAAAGACTGCTGACCTGACAGTTGTGCAGAAGACCATCACTGACTTCCTCCATAAGGAGGGAAAGCCTCAAAAGGTAACTGCAAAAGAAGTTGGATGTTCCCAAAGTGCTGTATCAAAGCACATTAATAGAAGGTTATGTGGAAGGGAAAAGTGTGGAAGAAAAAGGTACACAAGCAGCAGGGATGACCGCAGCCTGGAGAGGATTGTCAGGAAAAGGCCGTTGGGGACTTTCACAAGGAGTGGACTGAGGCTGGACTCAGAGAGCCATCAAGAGCCACCACACAGAGACGGATCCTGGACATGGGCTTCAAATGTCATATTCCTCTTGTCAAGCTGCTCCTGAACAACAAACAACGTCAGAAACGTCTTACCTGGGCTAAAGAAAAAAAAAAAGAACTGATCTGTTGCTCAGTGGTCTAAAGTCCTCTTTTCTGATGAGAGCAACTTTTGCACATCATTTGGAAACCAAGTACCCAGAGTCTGGAGGAAGAATGGAGAGGCACACACTGCAGTGTATAGTTTCCAGTCCAGTGTGAAGTTTCCACAGTCTGTGTTGATTTGGGGAGCCATGTCATCTGCTGGTGTTGGTCCACTGTGTTTCATTAAGTCCAGGGTCAACGCAGCCGTTTACCAGGAGATTTTGGAGCACTTCATGCTTCCTTCCGAAGACCATCTGGACTTGGTACCTGCCCACACTGCACCAAAACCTGGTTCAATGACCATGGGATTACAGTGTTTGATTGATTGTCCAGAAAATTTGCCTGGCCGTAGAGAATCTACTGTATGGGGCATTGCCAAGAGAAAGATGAGAGACATGAGACCGACCAATGCAGAAGAGCTTAAGGCCGCTATTGAAGCATCCTGGTCTTCCATAACATCTCAGCAGTGCCACAGGCTGATAGCCTCCATGCCAGGCTGCATTGAGACAGTAATTGCTGCAAAAGGGGCCCAAACCAAGTACTGAGTACATACATACTTATACTTTTCAGAGGTCCGATGTTGTTCTATGTACAATCCTTGTTTTACTGATTGCATGTAATATTCTAATTTTCCATTTGCCATAATCATCTCAATTATGACAAATCACGGCTTGAACAATCTCATATGTAAATAAAAGTCTAAATTTCTAATAAAGTTTTAACTCTAACCCTACTTTTGGCCCACCCTGTATAATGTCATGTTTTGTCTATTATCTTTTTAGAAAGTTCACCTTCTAGACATTATAGACCTACTTAACACATTACTTACACACGTGGACAAAATTGTTAGTACCCTTCGGTCAATGAAAGAAAAACTCACAATGTTCACTGAAATAACTTTGATCTGACAAAAGTAATAATTAAAAAAAATTCTATGAATGTTAACCAATGAACGTCAGACATTGCTTTTCAACCATGCTTCAATGGAATAATAAAAAAAACTCATGGAACAGGCCTGGACAAAAATGATGGTACCCCTTGAAAATACTGAAAATAATGTGACCAAAGCGACATGTTAATTCAAGGTGTGTCCACTAATTAGGTGTCTACAATCTTGTAATCAGTCAGTGGGCCTATATATAGGGCTCCAGGTAGTCACAGTGTTGTTTGGTCACATGGTATGTACCACACTCATCATGGACCAGAGGAAGCGAAGAAAAGAGTTGTCTCAGGAGATTCGAAAGAAAATTATAGACAAGCATGTTAAATGTAAAGGCTATAAGACCATTTCCAAGCAGCTAGATGTTCCTGTGACTACAGTTGCACATATTATTCAGACATTTAAGATCCATGTGACTGTAGCCAACCTCCCTGGACGTGGCCAAGGGAGGAACATTCATGACAAATCAAAGAGACGGATAATCCCAATGGTAACAAAGGAGCCCAGAAAGACATGCTCAAGGAACATCAGTGTCAGATCGCACCATCCGTTGTTGTTTGAGCCAAAGTGGACTACATGGGAGACGACCAAGGAGGACACCATTGTTGAAAACAAATCATAAAAAAGACAGACTGGAATATGCCAAACTACATGTTGACAAGCCACAAAGCTTCTTAGAGAACGTCCTATGGATAGATGCCAAGGCACATCAGCTCCATGTTCACAGACGGAAAAATGAAGCATATGAAGAAAAGAACACTGTCCCTACTGTGAAACATGGAGGAGGCTCTGTTATGTTCTGGGGCTGCTTTGCTGCATCTGGCACAGGGTGTCTTGAATCTGTGCAGGGTACAATGAAATCTCAAGACTATCAAGGGATTCTAGAGAGAAATGTGCTGGCCAGTGTCAGAAAGCTGGGTCTCAGTCGCAGGTCATGGGTCTTGCAACAGGACAATGACCCAAAACACACAGCTAAAAACACCCAAGAATGGCTAAGAGGAAAACATTGGACTATTCTAAAGTGGCCTTCTATGAGCCCTGACCTCAATCCTATTGAGCATCTTTGGAAGGAGCTGAAACATGCTGTCTGGAAAAGGCACCCTTCAAACCGGAAACAACTGGAGCAGCTTGCTCATGAGGAGTGGGCCCAAATACCTGCAGAGAGGCGCAGAAGTCTCATTGACAGTTACAGGAATCGTTTTATTGCAGCGATTTGCCTCAAAAGGTTGTGCAACAAACTATTAAATTAGGGGTTCCATCATTTTTGTCCAGGCCTGTTCCATGAGTTAATTTTTTAAAATAATTCCGTTGAAGCATGGTTGAAAAACAATGTCTGACTTTCATTGATTAACATTCATAGAATTCTTGTTTATTATTACTTTTGTCAGATTAAAGTTATTTCTGTGACCATTGTGAGTTTTTCTTTCATTGACCGAAGGGTACCAACAATTTTGTCCACGTGTGTACATGTTTTTTTTTTTTTTTTTTATATTATTCTACATCTGAGATTAAAAAAAGAAAAAATATAATTAAGTTTTTTTTCTAATTTATTAATCATTACATTCTTGTAATTTAATGTAAATAAAGCACATTTATAATCTGTGTTCAAATGTTTTCTAAATGTTTTTATAAATACATTGAAAGTAGAAATAACAGCTTTTTAAAGCACTTTATGTTGAAAATGAAATCTAGTTTCCCCCTCCCATATATAACATAACATGTATTGGTAATTAACATATTGCACCTCCAGAGTCCAGGTTCGATTACCATCTCTGTGTGCATGGAGTTTGCATGTTCTCCCCGTGCTTGGTGGGTTTCCTCCGAGCACTCCGGTTTCCTCCCACAGTCTAAAGACATGCAGATCAGGCTAATTAGCATTCCCCAAATTGCCTGTCGTGTGTGAATGAGTGTGTATGTGTGTGTGTCCTGCGATGGATTGTCACCCTGTCCATGGTAAACCCGCCTCGTGCCCTAAGTCTCCTGGGATAGGCTCCAGGCCCCCTGTGACTCCTGAATACAGGATAATGCGGTATAGAAGTTGAGTGAGTGAGTGAATAACATATGCTGTGTTATCCAAACACAACCTAAAACTAGAAACTAAAACAGAATATACAGTTCAGATGATGGTTTTATCCAATTCCTTATAATTATTACATGGCAGTGGTTGTGTGGCCAAAGATCAGCTGCAGTGATTTGAATGGAAACGTATCCAGCTATTATATCAGCAACTAGTGTTGTTCTAAATAAGCTTTCCTGTGGTAAACATCTGAAGTGAGACAGAAGTACAAATCAAAACTAATTGCAAGCTACTCTGTTGTGTTGTATGAAAATGATACTCTTCAGTAACGATGATCCGTCAGCGGGAATGCGTGTTTTGATGTACGGCGGGAAAAAATCGACAATTTGCAATCACAATCTCATTAGCTGATGTACAAAAATACATTTATTTGAAACAATTTCAAAATGACAGTTATTTATTATAGAAATCCTGAAATAAAGATGGTGTTGAGCAGTAATTATGAGCCATGCAGTTGCCCATTGAAACAATTTACAATAAACAACACGGAACAGGAGCTCATTTGCTCTTCTGCCTTCTTACATTTTCTGCATTTTTTTCTCTCTTTCTTTCTTTTCTTTTCTTTTTTTTTTTTAGATAAATGTTGTTCTGGCCCAAGAAATGGTCTTCACCGAAGTGAAGCCAATTACATCAGAAAATTCTAAATTGAGTATGTAGAGGAAACGAACTGAAAATAGTGAGTAGTGTCAGAAATCTGGTTATATATTTTTACAAAACCAATAAACCTTACAGGGAACAATGTTATCACTACAACATGCTTAGTCTGAACACTGCTCATTCTGACATAATAGACTGTGACAGATGCTAGCAGGCTTTCCAGATGATCATTCATATTGTATCAGCTTATACAGACTTGAAGCAGACTCCTGAAACTATAAGTGAAAGTAATGTGAAAAAGAAAAGAAAAAGACAGAGCAGATGAACCTTTTTAAGGTCTTTATGTAGAAAACTGGAGAAACCGCCTTTGTCCTTTTAAAATATCCCTTGGACCCAAATTCCTATAGCGTGTCTGTACTGTATGTATGTACGGTAAAAGGCCCTGGTGTCCTAGAAAGCATAAGGAATGTAGTTAACCCTTTAAAATATACTGGCTAGACCGCCTGGTTACTTTAAAAAAAAAAATTTTTATAAGAGTTTGATTCATAAATTTGCAGTCCGAACCATGCTGCCTGAAAGCTGGTTTACACACTAGCAAATGAGAAAATGACTATAATTCGCTCACTCATTTTCCAAGTACATCCACGACATGTCGACACCATTTAAGCATGTGGAAATAGAATCTCTCAATTCTAGGCACATTATTTATTAAATGTAATAGTGATGCATTAAAAAAAAATGGTTTCAATGATTTTATTGGACCAAATCCACAGTGTGTATATGTGTGTCAACGTTTTCTTCAATTCCATTCGTAACCTTAGTTCCTACTAAGAATTATCTCCCATCATATATACTGTGCATACTGTATGAACTTTTAATAGATGTGCAAAAAATATGAGCTTTAAAAAAAAAAAAATTGCAATGAAGGACCAGGTAACTGGTGACTAGTGCATTTAGCTTGTTTTTCTAATCTGATTAATACCAAGTCTTAATTAAACAATACGTGTGCTATTTAATTTGGCATTTAACTACAGTAGTTTGAAAGCTATTGGCTTACAAACTATACATTTTGGCTACTCTTGTTTCTCAGCCACAAGCAACAACAGTGAAGACGTACAGTAGGACTAACTACAAGTGACATGAGTGACTTGTCACTAGCTTGAATGTTTATCAGTTATGAATCGTTACTTATAAGACTGCGCAAAAGTCTTGAACTACCCCTCATTTCTTCCATATTTAAATGAAGAAAATCTTTATTGTCAATTATACAATGTAAAATGCAATTGAGCAATATTTTCTTGTATTTTTATGTAGTCATTCTCTAGGCTTCCTAAAGGACTTTTCAGCCCTCATTTTCAGTCCAGTCCCTGTATCTAACAGAGAGAGAGAGGGTTTTGGTATAATGTTTTTTTGTTTGTTAAGCCACAAAATAACCTATAAATCATTCAAGCATCTAATTTAAGGCAGTAATCAGTGAGAAACAGGTGCGGATAATGACAGCCATGCAGGCTTGTGTCTAGTATAATTAATTAATTTAATAAAATATTAATTGAATCCTCCGATCTATATTGATCTACTATTTAACCATAGTATTTGTCAAACTGTAAGAGCAATAAATCAGCATGTGTAAGACAGAAAACACAAAGCACATGAATATGCCACACTTACTGAATAACGTTTTTAAAGTGATGAACAAGCATGCTTAGAGAGAGGTTTTAATAAGCAAAGGTGTTTGAGTTATGAGTGTCAGTCCAGCTTTCCTGTCTGCTAAACTGTAATTACATGCTGACTTCAGCATGCATGGATTGCTGTTCATGCATGTAGGCAACGAGGATGTCTTTTGTTGTTGTTGCTGGCAGGAAATACAGTAGCTTTGCTAAGAGAGTTTGTGATAACTGAATAGAATGCAGGTCAACATATCTCTTTACATGATGCATGATGCATCATTAAAGTAAATACATTTTTTAAAAAGTGCATTGTAGTAAAGTAGAAAAGAGGATACTGTAAATGAGCCCTATGTGGTAAAATTAGACATGCCACATCAGCATTTCTCTCATTTTGCTTAAAGTGGCATACACAAGGTTTATAAGGTTTATCAATAAATAATGTCTCTCGGGCTTTTAGGAGACAAATCTCACACAAAGATAAAATCCTATCTCTAGGATAGTGGTCTTATGACTAAAATGAGTTGTTGTAGTTGTATTTTGTACGCTTCTCGTGAAACATTATACAGTGCCTTGCAAAAGTATTTAGACCGACTGAACTTTTCCACATTTTGTCACAGTACAATCAGAAATGTATTTTGTTGGGATTTTATAAGAGTGGCATATAATTGTAAGTGGAAGGGTAATTATAAATATTTTTAGTTTTAAAAATTAATACCTGAAAGTTGTGGCATTTTTATTCAGACCCCCTTGAGTCAATACTTTGTAAAAACACCATTTAAGGATACCCGATTTGAACATCTAGAGAGTGAAATTTCATTCTTCTTCTTTGCAAAACAGCTCTAGCTCAGTAAGATTGGATGTAGAGCATCTGTGAAGAGCAATTTTCAAGTCTTGAATTTAGGTCTGGACTTTAACTGGCCCATTTCAACACATGACTATGCTTTGATCCAAACCATTCCATTGTAGCTTTGGCTGTATGTTAGGGGCATTGACTTGGAAGGTAAACCTCCGCCCCCATATCAAGTCTTTTGCAGACTTTAACAGGTTTTCTTTAAAGATTACCCTGTATTTGGCTCCATCCATCTTTCCATGAACTCTGACTAGCTTCCCTGTCCCTGCCGGAGAAAAGCATCACCACAGCATGATGCTACCACCACCATGTTTCACGGTGTGAAAGGTGTGCTCAGGGTGATGTGCAGTGTTGGTTGCATTTAGGCCAAAAAGTTCAATTTTGGTCTTATATGACCACTGCACCTCCTTCCACATGTTTGAAGGGTCCTCCACGTGTTTGTCACAAACTGCTAATGGGACTTCTTATGGCCTTCTTTCAACACTAGCTTCCTTCTTCCATAAATGCCAGGTTGGTTCTGGAGTGGACGACTTTATACAGATGGTTTACAGTTACATCGATTTTTTTTAATTTTATTTTTTTTTATAACCTAACCCTGCTTTAAACCTCTCCCCAACTTTATCCATGAACTGTCTGGTGTGTTCCTTGGGCTGCATTAATGTTCTCTAACAAACATCTGGGCATTTCACATAACAGGTAATTTTTGGAGGCAATTTATTCTGCAGGATTTTTTTAATTTTTATTCTGGGCTGAATACAAATGCAGCCACGCTTTTCAGATTTTTACTTCTTCTTTTTTTTTTTTACATTTACCTTTTTTCTTCCATTTTACAATTATTGTCTACTTTGTAGTCTATCACATGAATACATTTCTGTTTGTGGTTGTTGTGTGACAAAAGGTCGAAGGGGTATAAATACTTTTGTCAGGCACTATATTTTAGAAGGTTTTCACATGATCAACTAGTTTGTTAACACCTTCACACAATTATTCAGGCAAGCTGTAACAATGTAACGTATACCAGATACAAAAGACGGTCTATCTATAAAGATGGTGTTTATAGCAAATATCAGAATTTGGAGGAAAACATGGTCTGCTGAAGCTAGTGTAAGTCAATACTGTAGTTAGAAATGTCTTGTTAATGAGAAAGCTCAAGAGAAAAATGGTGAGTCTTGTTAGGGACAACTGTACAGCAAGGCTGAAGTAACTTTAATAACTACAACCTTGCTGAGAAAAAGAAGGAAGCAAAAAAACACAGAAACTGGACTTAAATAAACACATTCATGAATGAACTCTGACAAGTGTGAACACTAGAGTGTATTTTCGGCTACAATACAAATCTAATGCTTTCCTTGGTGTTCATTTCCTGGTACTTTTAAAAAATTATATTAAGCAACAACTCTTTAGCAACTTTGAAGGAATCTCCAGAGTCAGCACTATTTAAGACGTGAGGATACGCATGGGTAGAAGGAGGATGGTACAGTTCTGCTCACCACTTTGTTCATGGCTAATCTAAGCTACAAGCTAACTAACTTGTACAAGGCAGAATTCCAAATCCCTCCCTAACCCCTAAACAAGGGCAGTACTTGGTCTGTGAAACAAGGGATAGCACACCCTACATAGCACGCTAGTATTACATTTTATACTATTTGGGTTTCAACCCTGGAAGAGCTTGCTAGCTGAAGCTATTCTAAAGTTGAGACAAAGTGAAACTGCCGTACACTATCCTCCTGACTACACATTAACAGCAAGAATTTAAAACTACATTCATCCATAGGTATAGGTAAAATTATACCATGTGTTGCAGCATATGGGACAGTGTTCAGGACAAAGGCCTTTGTAGTATCCAGTTTCTTTGTAAACATGACAACATCATAATGTGAACATGGATTTTTATAAATAGAAACTATATCTTTTTCACGTTACAATGGGTGGGCAACTTCTACCTTGACCTTATGATAATGAGGAACAGAAATTCAGTGAAAGAAATGTGCAACATGCCATATACTGTACACCAATCATCCATAACAGTAAAAACCACCTGCTTATTATGTTGCAGGTCTCACTTGTACACTACCACCAAGACAGCACTGATGCATCAAGGAATGGACCCCACTAGACCTGTGAAGATGCATCTGGAACCAAGTCATTGGCAGCAAATCCTTTAAGCCCTGTAAATTGCCTCCATGGATCATACTTGTTTGAGTATCTGTGGGATATGCTAGACAATCAAATTGAGGTTTGGGTAATTTGAAGGCCAAGTCAATGTCTTGTTCCTCAAATCATTTCTGAAGATTTTTTTTTTTTTTTTGCAGTAGCTCACATTATGCTGCTCTAAAATACCACTGCAATCAGAAGATTTTTGAGGATCGATCGATCGCAGGATCGTTGCCCAGAGCATCACGCTGACTCCACTGACTTGTTATTTTCCCATAGTACATCCTGGTGCCATCCCCTCTCCGAGGAAAGCAACACACATGTATCTATATACTCACTCACTCATCATCTATACCGCTTAATCCTGTATTCAGGGTCACGGGGGGGCCTGGAGCCTATCGCAGGAGGCGTAGGCAACATGGCAGGGGGGTACACCCAACACAGGGTGCCAATCCATCGCAGGGCACAGACACACACATTCACTCACTCACTCATTCACACACTACGGGCAATTTGGGAACGCCAATTCTAACGCCAATTAGACTAACCTACATGTCTTTGGACTGTGGGAGAAAACCCACCAAGAACATGCAAACTCCATGCACACAGAGACGGAAATCGAGCCTGGCCAGGGATTGAACCCGGACCCTGGCGGTGCAAGGCGACAGTGCTAACCACTACACCACCATGCCGCCTGTATCTATACAATTACATCATATTAAAGAAAATATGATTCATCAGACCAGTCCCTCTTCTTCCATTGCTCTATGTTCTGATGATCATGTAACCAGTACACAGACCCGTATGCAACAAGCTTTGATGCACTGTGTGTTCTGACACGTTTCTATCATAGCAAGAGTTTTTTTTTTCAGTAGGATGATTGGCTAGCCTTTGCTCCCCACACGCATCAGTGAGCTGTTGGCATTCATGACCCTGTTGCCAGTTCACCTATTGTGCTTCCTTGAAAGAATTTCATGGGTATACCAATCACTGCATACAGTACCAGGAGTACCATATACTGTATGACCTGCTGTTTTAGATGCTCTGACAAATAGTCAAATAGACATCAGAATTTCAATTTTGTCAGGGTCACTTATATCCTTTACGCTTACAATTTTTTTCCTGCTTCCAAGGAACTGACTATTCACTTTCTGGCTAATGTACAATATATCATTATAGCAGGTGCCATGGTAATATAATAATCCAACAATATTCATTTTAAGGTTTTAATGTTATGTCTGACTGGTGTAACTGAATGTGATGCTGGATTCAAAGGGCAAACAACTGGCCTGTTAGGTGAATACTTAAGACGTGGATCACGCAATTCGTCGTAAATGCAACTTTGTAAAATTTTACATTGTTCATATATTTGTAAATATGTTCTTCCCTCTTTCAAATAGAAAATTTAATTCAGTTGCATTAAACCATATAAACTAGAACGATAACCTTAGCAGAAGTAATAGTTCCAAATGTACAGTGATACATAGAAACGTAATTGACAAGTATGTCCTCGTTTGTGTAAATTTTGCAGTTATTCTTTTCAGATTTAAAATGTCCATGTTTTCCAAATAGTTTACGCTGAACAAAATTTCTATGTGAAAGAGGTGTACAACAGGGACCAGAATTTATAAGACCAGATATATATGTAAAAAAAAATAAACAATGGAAAAAAAAGAAAAACCTGAAAAAGAAAAAAAAAACCGCGAATCCCACCAGGGACGACTAGAAAATAACTATTTACAGTGCTTGCTTACTATCTACAACACATACTGTAAATCACGTCCTTGTAAATAACATGCACATGTCAAGGACATTGTCAAAACGATCAATGATTTCATAAAAAGTAAACTCAACACACTTTTTTCTTACTGTGTTAAGATTCACAGTTTTGTCTTTGCCACTATATTTACAATAGGAGCATGTGAAGGTGACGGCATATGCGCTGTATATACAGTGGAATGAAAATAGGAATTAAGACTATGATACAGTTCGGAGCTGTTCCCTGCGAGACATGACACAATATTTGATATAAAACAAACCAACGATAGAACTCATTATTATTTGGATAGAAATACTTTATCATACATCTTTATACAGTAGTCTTTGCTTTAATGTGTAGGAATTGAGTTGTGTTTAAATGGGCATGTTTTGATGGCAAAACACCTAAGATGGCAATAAGGCATTGTTTTTGTAAGGCGTTCACTTAATATTTGATGAAACAAGAGAGATATAAAAAATCCAGACAAAATGAAACAAAAAAAGAAACAAACAAAAACCATTATTATACTAAATACTGAAGCTATGTTGAAGATGGATGACATGAACTAAAACTTTAGAAATGCTGCCTTTGCATGAGATTTTTTCAATCTTTCCATTATTTATTTATTTATTTTACCTTTAATAAAAGATTTAATCATTCATCAGGTAAAAAAAAAAAACACACGTGGTAATTTGGTACCCCGTACCTTATTGTTAAGAGGGCTTTCCCAGTCAATCAAAAGTTTTATGCTTTAATGTGTTTTTGACTCGGTCCATGCTGTGTGTATTCCAGTGAGTGCCCTATAGAAGGTTAAATCTTGTTAAGTTTCACAGCAGTAATGATTTTAACATCCCAGCCAAGTGAAAATATAAAATACAGCTAAAATACAGTATTCTTATTGTTTAGCTAAATAATTTTCACTAATATATATCAATGTCAATAATAAATAAGTTTTTTAATTAGGTACTTTTTTCTTTCTTTCTTTCTTTCTTTTTTCTCATCCAAGCAACAAACCAGAAACTAGCAACGTGACATATCAATTACCTCGGTCTAGTTCTAATCACCAACACCTACTACTAATCAACATACTCTCCATAAATAAGCTGGGCTAAATGTCTTGTACTTACCATTCTGTTAGTGATGCATTCAAGAATTTTGTTTTTGTTTTCTTGCTTCTTATTAACTTTTTTTCCCTTGTCTTGGAAATTTCCAAAGCTGTCAATTAGATTTCTTTTTTTTTTTTAATTGGTAATTCTGCTTTACATCAACAAAATACAATTATTCACTAAAACTTCTCTAGATGCCTTAAATAAAAATTAAAGTAGTCTTAAAAAGACCTGTCAAGAATCACCATAAGGTGTCACAAAGTAACACTCGGATGGTACGACATCATCTTAGATTCTATTTGGATACAAAGCAATTTCATTTTTCATTTAATTAATCTGATATTTTTAACAAGATTTTTCAATTATTTAATTTCTTAATCTAGCATGGTGCAACAGAAAAGCATTTGCTGCATCAGTGTTAGTGATTTTCAAATTGGCAAATGACCATGTTTAAAAAAAGGTAAAAATAAAATAATAATAAAAAAAGAACATCTAAATAATAAAATGAACATTTCTCAACATTCATTCCAGTGATGCAACTGCTACTGTCCGTCTCTCCTATTTCTCCTAGAGATAAAGATCTCTGACTGACCAGCTACATTCATTTATATAAGAACAAATTATGCTAAAATATCAGTGTCTTGTGCCATTATTTAATATTAAGGTTTTTTTAAATTAATTATTTGTATTGTTTTCTATTGTATTATAAGCATTATTTATTCCTGTGATAAATGTATATATTTTTTTAAGTAAAAAAAAGCAAAATTACAGATCATGGGACATTTTGGATTTCTGGAAACAAATAAAAAATTGTAATGAAAAACTTTTCCCTGGCAATTAAATTTTATTCAAGGGAATTTGCCTTCTATGAATTGACCAATGAGAGTTAAATGATCAAAAATTATGCAAAAACTGATTCAGGTTGCAACTAATATTTATACATTCTGAGTTTGCAACTGATGTCATTATGAACATAATGAACATAATGAATGAAGGCATAATGAACCTATGAACTATGTATTTTGCCATCAAAACATTGTGAAGTTTTTTATTTATTTATTTTCTTGATCTGATCAAGAAGGACAAAAGACTAGTTTGCTCTCAACTTGCATCTGCACCTCATTTTCTCTCCAAAACAAGCAATGATTTTAATCACCATTAAAAAGGTCTCATTAAACATTTAGATTTTCAGCATAGATCTTATCAAACAAGACGTCCATGCAAATCTGTATAAACGAGGTCCTTAGAAAACTATTAACAATGACTGTTTCTGAAATTACAAAATGAAGAACATAGAGGACTTTCAAAATGGCAACACTTCTGTACACTTGATTACACTGCACTTCCAACTTGTTTCATTCAGACACTCGTACAGTTGGGAATCTCTCTTGTGCTTTCGCAGGCATTGATCATTCCACCTTGTTATAGGGAAAAATAAAAGGACAGGGTTATATGTCATGAGAGGAAACTTTAAAACCCAAGTCAAACTTACTAATTCATTAGTATCTTAGTAGGCTAGATATGATTTTACAAAAGGTACACTGGCAGATTGTTTATTAGGACATCTCTACTGTGCAATGCATCATTATCTTGGTGGTTATAGTGCCATCCATAGCATATTTAACATTTTGTAGTGTTGAAATGCACTGAAATGGGATTATATGAATCTACCAAAAATTGCAAAATGTTGTTTGTGTGTAAACTTTTTTTCATTATTTCAATCACGCACTGTTGATACGAAACCCCAAAACTAGTTCTGGTGTAAGCAGCTGCAATCAGAAGTCAATAATTAGGGTTTAAGTCTTTTGGGGCCCTAAGCAAAAATTGCAGGAGGACTTTCCAACCAGCATTCGTCATTTATTATTTACAAGATAATCATAAGTATTTTATCTGTCAGAGGCCCCCAACTGGCCTGGGGCCCCAAGTACTTTCCTGCTTTTCCTGTTGACAAGCAATGCCACTGGTTTGCATGGAATTTGTTTTTTTTTTCTCTCTCTTTTTTTCTTCCTACTGTAGGAACACCATGACAATTGATTTTGAAATGAAGCAATAAAGATGTAATTGATGTTTAGACTTCAGGGGTGTAGAAAAAATATTACATTAGGAATAACAGCCATTTTTATATTGTTACTCCATTTTCACATAGTTAAAATAACTGTACAAAATAATTAGCATAAAAAGCAGTTTAATATCCTGGTATACCATGTTTCCTATTTATTTAATAAAAAATAAAATAAGAAAAAAGGTTGTAAGTTGATTCCAAATTCCACTGAATTTGCATATGCTAGCTGTTCACTATAGCTGTTCATTTGAAATAAGTGAACATTTTTTGTTGTTTTTCCCTAATGATGACAAAGGGAAAGCAGAAATTTTTAGGAGTGGTCAAATCAAGAATCTGGTTCAGTTTTATAAAGAAGAAATGCACTGGTGAGCTCAGCAACACCCAAAAGTCCTGGAAGACCTGAGAAGACAATTAAGTGGATGTTTACACAAGTGTTTACTTGGTGAAGAAAAATCTTCACATCTATGTAGCCAAGTCAGTGACTTTTTGTATTTACATTCGTGAAGGTGATCCTACCTCACCCAAGGAGTTTACATCAAGATGCACAGACTCTTGGTAACACTCAAGAACAGAAAGGTGAGTGTCTTTTAAAGGTGACGTGAGGTGTTAAATCTAGCAGAGCTGATAAGAATGATCCATAGTACAGTTGGATAAAGACCCAATACCCTCTTAAGGCAATGAAACGTAATGTTCATTCAACTGACCTCCACCCCATCTAAGCAAAGCCTGGCCAAGCAACGACAAAAAAAGCTCACTATCTAGGTACGTCAATTGATTAAGGAAATCAGGAAGTTACTGACAACAAAAAATAAGAATAATCCTTTTAATTGTTAGCTTGTCTAATTACTTCTGAGAGAGTGAAAATGCAGGATGAAGTCAAAAATGGCTGCAAACTGTTGCCTATGCAATAGACTATATATGCAAAAAATATCCATTAAGCAATATCTTTTAAAAGTTTATTTTAAATAATTTAGTTCCAGGTTATAACACTACAAAAATGTAAAGTTTCAAATTTCACTATATTACCCATATTTATCCCAATTAACAAGAATAATGTCTATACAGTAAGACATCTCTTCCATAACGCATAACCAAATTTAGTGCATGTTGGGTCAAGTGGAAATCTAGAAAATGTTTGAAATTTTAGAAAGGATCCTTAAATGTCCTCGATTAAACTCTACAACAGATGGCCCTCGTAAATGGGCTCCAGGACAAACCTATTTAAAATGCAAAGATGCTGTAACTCACTTTAGACGCTTTTGATGAACCTTTTTTTCCCTAAGAGTAAAAAACTGCACACATTTATTATGATTTCTATAGATTTCTATTTAAAATCACTGCAGTTTTTCTTATAGTGATATCTAAACATTTGTAACACTGCAGTTTTTCTTTTAATCTTATTTCTATTTAACTGCGTTATCTTTATCGCCCTGTACTTATTGCTCATTAGAGGTGATTAAAACCAAATTTGCAGTCATTAAACAATTATATTATAACAGAAATAGAGCCACACTGGAAATAAGTCCACCAGGGCCTACTGAGTTCACCCTAATCATCATCCTAAGCTTCAGATGTTCCTCTTAATCACTTGTAAAAGATGATCTTTTAATCGTGAAGCATTTTCTGCATTTAAAAATTTCAGCTGAATGATCACTGAAATGGTCACATGTTATAAGATTTGTTTAATAGTGAAAATTTTTTTCATAAAAAAAAAAAAAGTAATTCACTCACGTTTAACACGGACTTCCAAGTCCTTCTCCATTAGCTCTTTGGGGCTAGAGAACTCACTGAGCTTGATTTTAGGTGTTGTGTCATTCTGACCCACCGTGCCAATCATTTCCTGCTCTTTTTCTTGGTTCACCTCAGCGTATATATTAATCCAGGGGATTTTTCTGTAAAATAAGCAACAACTGTTAAAAAAAAAAAATTACAGTCCCGGCACTCTTCAGACCATATTACAATTACTTAGGGCTTTGGGGCATTCCTTTATACATAACTCTCTTAAGGTCCCACCACAGCATTTCAGTTGGGTTGAGGTCTGGGCTTTCCAAAACCTTGATTATAATTTTTTTTCTTTTTCAGCCATTTTGATGTAGATTTACTGGTGTGCTTTGGATCTGTGTCTGTTGCATGATTCAATTTCTACTTTAGATACATGATAAAATGATACAATTTCTAAGCTTTAGCTGACAGACAGATGGCCTCGCATTTGCCTCTAGAATACTCTGGTATACAGAGGAGTTCATGGTCAACTTTTTGACTGCAAGGTGCCAAGGTCCTCTGGCACCCAAATAACTAGGACTCAGCTGCTGCGCTTGACATGAGGTGTTTCTGCTTAAATGCTGTTCGGTTTTCTCCAAATATAGTGCTGGGCATTAAGGCCACACAACTCCACTTTGGTCCTATCTGTCCTCCAGAAGCCTTGTGATTTGTTCAGATACAGTTTTTTGAACCTCAGTTGTGTTTCCATGTTCAATGTTATCCAGAAGAATTTTTCTGGCAACCCTTCTAAAGAAACTATATTTGTTCAGTCTTCTTCTAATTGTGCCGTGATGCTCAGTGAGGCCTGTAGGCACTAGAATGTAGTTCTTAGGTGTTGATGTGCAGCAACAATTGCTTCTCTAAGACCATTGTTTGCTGTATGCTTTTTTTTTTCTGTTGGGATTATGTTAAGCCTTTTTTTATCACTTATACATTACATCACCTTGAAATTCCTTCTACACATATCCCAGAGTAACTGGGGTCAGTGCGCAGGGTCAGCCATACAGCGCTCCTAGAGCAAATAGGGTTAAGGGTCTTGCTCAAGGGCCCAACCTGGTTGAGCTATTGAATTTTTATATCCTGAATGGACTAGAATAACGCATTTTCTTAGAAATTGAATGCAAAGCTAATGACAGGTTTATATTAATGTGCTTGTTTTCAGTTTTCTGTGAGGAATCTCCAGTGACAACATTTGTTTTTTGGATATTATACACAAACAACAAAAAAACTATTTTAAAAAAATGTTAGTTTGTAGCGTCTGCGCAAAGTGCTGGTGGTTAGTTATATTAAAAAGTTTGCTCAGCTATTCATATTTTTGAACCGCAGTATCAACTGTCTAACAATAATATGACACAAATCCAAGCTAAGTTCCTCAGTCGGTGTCTGGTATTTCATCCCTGATCCTGTGAGTAAAGCAGTGTGCAAATTGGAGCTTATTCTTCCACCTATAACTTTATTTGTTACAATTATAAAATCCACTATGCAAAAGATTTATGTGTACTTTCGATATGTTGCATTCTGATTATTTCATGTGAAAACAAAGCGTAATAAAAATGTGCGCCTGGTTTAAGTAATAAGTGTTGTAAGAGATATCTCACCGATTCCACTTTGCACATTTGCCAGAGACTTATTGTTAACAACAGAGGCAATAAGCATGTAAACTTTTAATAAATACAATCCGTTCAATAAATAACTGTGAATTACTTTGAGCTAAATAATTTAAAATGTTATTATGAAAATATGCCTGGTGCATATTAAAGAAATGTAGCAACTAATTTGATTAGTTGCTGTTGCTACATGCATACTAATCACCTCTGTTGTACACCGATCAGTTTTCTTGCATTACTCTGGGTTTAATTCCTAAACTCCGATAATTCTAAATTTTATCCTGATTAATTACTGTGGTTATCTTATTAGCATTCGTCTCTAAGCATCTGTTTGTGGTAGTTCCTGCATCTAAATGATATTACATCACAAAATCATAACCTTAAAACAACCTTAGAACTTGAGGAATTTACTGAATGTTTATTGATTTCTTGTTGTGGTCTTTGAATATTACCATAGACTGCTATGCACTGTTATTATATTGGAAAATCCCAAAACAAGGCACCTAAATCTAGGTTATTACAGAATTTCATTGCAGCAATTCAAACATGAAAAGGGTTTTTTGATTTTTTTTTTTTTTTTGTAAGAATATAAATCTGCATTTAAGTATGGCTGCATGTTTTTTTTTTTATCATACCTCTTAAACTTGTAAATGAGGAATATGGCTAAACCCAAGAACACCACAGAGAGGAGCATCAGCATGGCAGAACTGCTATGTCTAGGGATCGAGTCCACCAGTGGAGCTGAGAAAGCAAAAAGAACAACGAGCATGTTAGTTCTAATAAAAAGTTTGCTCAGCTATTCATATTTTTGAACCTCAGTATCAACTGTCTAACAATAATATGACACAAATCCTTGCTAAGCTCCTCAAGTCTTTTAAAGTTAACAACATGAAATCACTATTATGTGAAATAACCATAAAACTGACTCTACCCCCAAAAGTCAAGAGCAGCCACTGAAAATGGATGTAGCTCACTCATCTGCACTTTACAAAATCCCAGCGGAAATGTTTCTGCGTCGCGACTCTTCATGAATCTCTGCCATTAAGACCCTGATATATTTTTTTTTTCCAGCCAGACGGATTTTTGACGGACAGCTCAACGATGCCTCTGACCTTTTTCCGAGCAGCTTGAAGGCTTTTTAGACCTTTCAAGGCTGAAAAATTAAGGGGAAATCCAGTGGTTCTGGCCACTCAAATAGGCAGTGTGTCACGGTAAATGCACAAAGCCATATGTCCTACAGTGTTAAGGTCGGGTAGTTACTAGCAATCCTGTGGTCACTGTAAGGCACTGTGTATTTTATCCACAGGCCATTTTTATAGGCGCTGCCAAATGTGCAGCAAACAGCACTCGCTCAATTTGTGTACCCCATCGACACGTTAAATAACACTTTAAAACCAATTCCTATTTAAACCCTCTCACTTTCTGGAAGAAAATTCAATGCCTGTCGAGTTGAATTGCAGATGGGTAATTGTATAATTATGCTTTTTAAAATCGCATCTGAAATCAATGGTACTGTTTTCCCAGTGTTGACAAGCCTCTCTGGTCTCAATGACAAAATAACCAACATAATTATATCCAACTGAACCCGCATTAAATGACAAGATATCTGGCAGATGGTGAATATAACATGCATTCATTTTATAAAATATCTCAAGGAGAAATAATATAATTAATTATCACAGGAGATTTCAGAAAGGTAGTTATGGTAAAGATGACACTTTGACTTGACTAAGAGTTTGCAATAACATGGGTTGTTGTCTTTTTTTTTTTTTTCCAGGTTTGAATATATTGATATATATTTACTGTCTAGTCAGTAAGACTCCACTTTTCTTGAATCCTTTAACTTTCATTCATTGATTACCCATAATGCTTATCCCTTGTAGGGTCACAAATGACCTGGCCCGTATTCACAAAGCCTGAAAGTTGCTCCCAGTGATGAAATTATAACTTTCCTAAAATTTTCCATTAAACTTTACAATAAATCTTCCTAAAGATAAAAATAATTCACGAAACATCTCAGACCTAAAAACAGCTCCTAACGTAAAAATTGAGAGGAGGACTTTTAGTGGCTTAAGAGGTTCTATAGCAGAGGACAAAATGGAGGAAATATTCTCCAAATACTAAACATAAAAGTAAACACTGTCCTCTGTCACTGCTCTTCTGTCCAATTTGCTTTCCTTGTTCTTTTACTTCCATCCATCTCTCTTGGATCGTTGGCTACATACCATCCAAAAGTACAACCTAAATAGACTGTGTACTGCAATCATGTAAATTGGTAAAAGGTGAGACATTTGGAAATAGATTACTAGTAATAAAATCAGTATGGTAAATAAATGTAAGAACTTAAATATAGTGACTACTGTGTGGACATTGGTTGCTTCAAAAGTCATTTGCGTCAAATGTTGTTGCTGTTTTAATTAACTTTTAGTATATTTAGTCTAGAAAAAGTAACTTAGCATAAAGTAGCCTGCATTCATGATTATACATTTTCTTTACATATTGTACAAACATTATGGTTTCACTGTCTATTTTATTATCATGTATTCTATTTCTACAAAGAGTCAATTTTAAGACTTTAACAGATGTTTTTTTTAATCAACCAATCAGTCCTTGAATTGCTGAGTCATCCCTAGCAACGGGGTCAACAACGCCTCCTCACTCAGATAACTTTTTTTTGCTCTGAAAAGTTTCCTAAATCGCTTTTAGTCTAGGACCCCCAGCTAGGACTTTTTACGCTAAGATACAGTAGGAGCCTTCTAAATTCTAAGAAGCTTTGTGAATATGGGCCCAGGTCTTTGGACTGTAAGAGAAAACTAGCCAATTATGCAGAGGACCACAAACACACAGTCAAAGTCAGATTTAAACCTCCCAACCCTGGAGGTTCAAGTTGACTGTACTAACAGCTAAGCCACTGAGCCACCTCTTTTCTTTTGACATCTTTTTGTTTGATTAATGCTGGATTGGTCAGTGACGAACATTTAATGCTCTCTTTCCTATTGTCAACTGTAATGTGCAGCAAAACACAAATATATGTAGTGCTAATGAGCCAAGGCATACTGTATGCACACTGTATATTTTACTATAAACACATGTCTAATAATTAGACAAATCAGAATCAGTCCTACCTAATGTTAGCTGTGTGATGTAAACGATGACTCCAGATCCTGGTTTCAGCTCAAATTCTACTAGGTTCTGGTTCAATGCATTGGAGAGGATTTCTGAGATCTGTGGAACAGGCATGACACTCATTGCAAAAACAATATATACATGGATTAAAACACCGACATAGTAAGCTACACACTTTAAAGTCTTCCCTTTAGATTTGCGAGTCAGCATCTGAGGATTTGCACTCTATCAACCACAAAAGTAAGTGAGACCTGGAGTGCAGTCAGAGGCACAGTACAGGTTATTCCAGACGTGTTCTGCGAGATAAACAGCAGTGTGTGTGCCACTCAAGTTCTTTTACTTCTAACTTGGCAGATCATGTACTGACCAGAGCAAAACATAAGCATTTGTTATAGCCTTGTATGTTGGAATAGTTAAACCACACCTAATGATGTTTTTTGTAATTAACCCATATAAGATTTTTTTTTTTTTGAGCATTTAATCTATAGTTCTGCAACACACAAAAATATGTATATATGGTACTATGCAAAAGTCTTGAGCCACCCTGTGTTTATTCATATTATTCCTAAGCTTTAGACTTTCTTTTATATTTATTTTTTGTAGTTTTGAGGAATAGTTCTCCAGGTTTCCTGAATGCCTTTTTTTTTGTTTGTTTTGGCTCTCATTGACCAGTTTCAGAGAACTGTTTGTTTTTTAAGCCACAAAATGACCTATGAATCAAGGTATAAACCAGTTGTATGCTGTACGAATGTAAGGTATGAACCAGTGAAAAACAGGTGCAGATGATGATTGATTGATCAGGATGGTGAGTAGTAGTATACTGGCCATGCTAAATGTTAAGTGGATGAAACAGATGGCAGGATAAATGAGGTTGCTGCTGGGATTGTTAACTTAACTAAATAAATAAAAAAATAAAAAAAACTCTGAAGTTCAAAACATGGCCATGGACCAATGGCAGAACCCTGTAAAACAGATGTACCGTATGTCCCATACATAGTGAGGATGAGATGAGTTAACCCAAATTAAGTCAGAAATAGTCATTTTTAGAAGATGTACAGTTGCTGGAGAGTACGTGGATACAGTACATGTATCTATGGATGTTTGTATGTTTTTGACCTGCTCAAGATCCTCCTCATTCCCTTTTCTGTTGTCTGACTGATTCTTGCTGGGAAGCAGGAAAAGCTCAGCAGCTGTTGGAAGTCCTGGGTATACTGCCACCAGGAGCTGTTCAGCAGGAATATCAGCTATCTATTAAAAAAAAAAAAAAGAAAGGATGTGAAAACATAGTAGATACAGCATTTAAACATTTGTCTCTATCATATTTTATCATATCATATTTTTCCCAAAATAAACTTATCACAAAATGATTTTACAAAACCTTATTAAAACCTATTTATACCTCATGGAAATCAGAACATGGTTTATGTACCAGAGAAATGACGGCAAAAATACTCTATCAAAATTATCTTGACTTTGCAGAATACTTAACAATTTTACATTATTTAATATAATATGTCACAGTAATTAAATATTTACACTACGATAAAAAAAATGTGTTTGAGTAGAAATCTCGAATTGTATTGTGTAATGTAGATTTCTCCTAAAAAAAAAAAAAATATATATATATATATATATATATATATATATATATATATATATATTTTTTTTTTTTTAGGAGAGTGGAGGCGGGTGATGACTCCTTCCTAGTTCCTCTTCTGGAGGTACATTCACTCAACATTTCAGTGTAAATGGTATAAGTATTTCTCCACATGGTGGAATATGCTGCTTGGGCACAAGGTAATTATGTTACATGTGGTGGCAAGCGAAGAACAGCCCCTGAGGCCATGAAAGGACATAATCACCGTCGTAACACACAGAGTTCTCCCATTAGCAAGGAGAGGAAATGAAAGCCAGTGCTGCAAATGATCTGAATTTAACCTGCTGATAAAGGCCATCAGCCTGGGTGCTGGCTGATCTATCCATCTCTCTTTCACAGAGCACAGGTTGCTCTACATTCAGTTCTTGATTTATCAAATCCTTCTAAAAGCTGATCTGAGCACTGATGTAAGTTCAGAAATGTAGCCCTCAGGCACCGGGCCACAAATTCTCTTTCTAAGCCACAGTTCAGTGGTGTGGATTATGAGTTCTCTTGCTAATATCCTGGAATGTTAAAAGGGATCCATTGTCATAAAAAAATCATTTTGACCCATGAGGCACATTCAGAGCTGGGAGACTGTAATAAGATTGTTACACACATTAAGGACATTCCTGCTACCTGCCAGTTGAGGACACTTGTGAGACACTTCCTGCTTTAAAACTTTCAGTAGTTCTTTGTGAAGTCTTGTCCTTCCCAAGTTCTACTCTTGGTTGATTCTGATGTTGGTTCGTATGTTGATAACCTTAAAATGGTCATTAATATAAGTAATCAGAAAGGATAATGCAGTTTAAGCTTTCGTTTGTCACACATGCTTTACTGCACAGTGAAACTATTTCTTTACATATCCCATTATAGCTGGGGTCAGAGCACAAGGTCAGCCTTGATGCGAGCAGGTGGGGTAAGGGGTCTTCCTCGAGGACCAATAAGTGGAAACCTGAAGGAGCTCGGGTTCAAAACACTAACCATCCGATCAGCAGTATCTTAAACTTCTAAACTACCACTGCCCCTATTCAGTCTAGCCATTCACTCAATCTAGCCATTGCTTATTTTGCTATGCCTGTTTGCCATGACCTGTATAAAAGCCTTTTTGCACATGCCTATGACAATAAGAAAATAACCCTGCTTAAGGTGTAGATAAAGCCTTCAAAATGAATGTAGAAAATATGATAATAAGATCCCAAAGTTACCCAGGTGTACATTTTAAAGAGTGAATTCCTATAATAAGAACATTTATATACAGACGAATCCTGATCAGAGGTGGGTAGTAATGAGTTACATTTACTTGAGTAACTTTTTGGAACGAATGGATGGACTTCTATGAGTAATTTTACTGCACCATACTTTTTTACTTTTACTTGAGTAGATTTGTGAAGAAGAAACGCAACTCTTATCCCGCTACATTCAGCTACACTCGACTCGTTACTATTCTAACCATTTATTCTATACATCCTGTATCCGGTAGATCTCCCGCATGACTGTTTCACCAATCGGACAATAATCACATGACTTCGTTTGACCAATCAGGTCTGGTGGAACAGTGGGTGTGTGTGTGTGTATACGTGTGTGTATATGTATGTGTATATGTATGCGTGTGCATATATACACACTAATATATAATTATTATAAATAATCAGAGATTGCAATTGGACAGTTACTCAATACTGTCTTTTCCCCAAATGCTTTTTTTACTCTTACAAATTGTATCAGGATCAGAGGTGGGTAGAGTAGGCAAAAAGTTTACTCAAATCCTGATACAATTTGTATAAAAGGCTTAAAGGTTAAGGTGAGGGTCATGGACAAGAAATAATCAACCAATTTCACACTTCAAGTTAAGAAAAAAAAAATGCATTTTAAAACCATAAACCACAAAATACTTTTCTTCTTGAATACATTTACTAGGGGAAAAAAATACAGTACTGTTAAGGCTGGTTTATACTTGCTTTAAATGAATGAGGACCTATAATGCAAAATTCACTTGTAGTCCTTAAAACCCACAGCATTTTATTTGCCTCCTTGGATATACTGTATGGAATACCAAAACTGTATTAAATAAAACCTTGTACTTATCTAGGCTGTTCAAATTGGAACCGTTGGTAGAGTGCATCTTCCTGCCTGGTTTCCTGCTGTGCTACAGAATGTTTACAGAGATGACACCATTGACAAGAGCAATGTGGCACATATGGATGAAGAAGTTTAAATATGGGAAAAGTAGCATTGAAGACAAATCATGGGGTGTGAGACCATCAACTGTGACAACAGAGATTTTTAAAAGAAGATCTGAGAGTTGGGTTCAATGATGGCGCCAGAACGCTGTGGTTGGTTCAGATGCAGTTCTGCAAACATTTGTGCATGTTCTTTTTCGACGGAAGACGTTTCTCCTGGCAACCCTTCCAACCAAGCAGTACTTGTTCAGTCATGTTTTTTTTTTCTTCATTTAACTCATTTAGCTCAGTAAGGCCTGTAGGGTCTGAGATCTAGTTCTTGGGTTTTGTGCATTTTTCTGAGCATTAGGCGGTCTGACCTTGGGGAGAATGTGCTGGGACATACACTACTGGAAGATTGGCAAGTATCTTGAATGATTTTGAATAATCTTTCTAACTGTATAACACTGGACTTAAATTGTTTGGAAGTGGCTTATTGATGTCCAGGAACATCAAAAAATCTGAATGCTCCAGACCAGCAAATTGCCGAAACTTTTTACTCAAATGACTGTACGTAAAATTGTGTTGGCTAAAAAAAAAAAGACCTTTATAATCAGAGACTTATTCCATATTTTAATAATTAATGGATCCTTGTGGCCTGTAATGATCTGTATGTATTTGTTAAAAACTTATTTTTTTTACAAGCTAAGTTTAGGTGAAAAGCTGTTGCTATAGAAACATGTAAGCGACGAGAACAAATATAAAACTATGACTCGATTTACAGCAAGATATGCTGTTATAGAAACGTAATCAACACATTTTACCCAGACTAATCAGATTTGTGAATTCAAAGGCACCATTTTATAATAAGACCTAGCTCATAGACACCAGAAATCCTAACCTACTGCAAGTAAAATTTACACACCTCCTGACTCATACCCTGACTTAATCTCACACCCTTCATGCTGTTATATCCTTTTCCTGCAATTCAGATTTCACCTTTTTGTGATTTTACAGGTTCTGTGTGTATCAGCATGTTTGCACAGGCTGAGATACCAAAAAATACAAAAAAAAAAAAAAACCCGTGTGCACTGGTGTGTTCAATACCGGGTTGATTGCATATAATTCCATTAGCACCTCTCGTCCAGCTCTTTCCCACTCCTGCTTTCCATTCAGCTCATTATCTTTATGAACAAGGATCTAGGCTCTTCATACAGAACTGGAGCTCAAGCATGAACAGAGTGCGGCAACTGACATTTGCATTAACTACGGATGCTGCTTAAGATTTACTCCGCGTGAAAGCTCTTTTCATCCTCGGGAAAAGACACATTTGTAATCATCTGCCTGTCTCTGGAGTGAGGTATTCATCTGCCTACCTGTGGTGATAAACTAGGGCATGCCAAATATGAAGAGAAAGAGGAAGATAGAGAGAGAAAGAGAAGCTGTTTCAGCTTTTTTTTTTTTTTTTTAAAGAATTTTAAAACTGTGAATGCCGGAGAAGCAAGAATCAAAGAACAAAATTCTCCAGAAACAGAGAAACAGAGAATGACCAAGTGAGCAGAGTGTTACAGATTCACACTTACTTGGAGCACAGCCTTTTTAATTATCCTGCCTACATCGTGCCTCCACTCCGGGATGTCAGGGTTGGCCTCATCCAGATTTGGAGAAAAAGATAAAAGCAGGGATTTAAAGTATTCTGTCACAGAGAGAAAATGTGAGAGAGAGAAAAAAAAAAGATTAATTTTGCACTCCCATATGACATGTAATTTTTTTTACAGCTAAATTGCTCTGCTTTATCAAAGATCTCATTACTGAACAACATTAAAAGATTTACATGTATCTTAGACACTGTATGATAGGATTCTCAAAAAAAAAAAACAGTGTTAGAAATGATAGAAAAAAGGGTTATTTGGATGTTATTTGGGAAGAAATGTGTAAATCTATTCCAATCTGAAAGTCCTGTACATGAAAGGGGTAAAGCTGAACCCTTGTTAGGAAAGATAAGCACCCTTAATTATTGAATAAACCCCAGCCATCTATCTATCTTTAAAACATGTTCTACACCAGAATCATTTAACCACCTTTAACCATTAATTTATGATTATTTCCAGGAAAGCAAATCAGTCACCTTGCACAACGATTTGTTTGGTGTCTTGAAGTATGAGGTTGGACGATGAGACCTGCACTGTTACAGTGTACGTCCCTTCCGCAGGAAACACGTAGGATACACTGCTCTCCAGAGTGATCATTGGCTGGCAAGAAAAACAATTACTTAGTAAGCAAAGAAAAATATTTGAACAGCTAGTTTTAATCTTTTTTTTTTTTGCCATCCCTAGACAAAATGCTGAAAAAAAAATGCAATTGTCACCATGCATAAAAGAGAAATAAGCTTTTTACAATTGTTTACCACCTCTATGGTTTATTCTCCTCACCTTTTGGCTACATAGTTCCAGTAATAATTTAAAACTATTTTCACGCTGTTAATTACACTAACTGCTGGTCGCCAGCTCCTCACTAGTTCTGCCAGCTGTGGTTAGTTAGTTCTGGCAGTCCAGAAGGATTTGTTTTGGAACAGCATAATATCTGGTTAAATAAACAAACAAATCATAATTTGTTGATGATGATAAATGGTGTTTGTGAAACTGTTGTATAAAAAAAATAAAAAAAACACGGCTGTGATAACGTTAACACTCGGCCTGCTCCCTCTTGTCTCGCAGCTGTGCTGATATTCATTACAACAGCACTCCAGCTAGTATTATATTGCTTAAAAGAACCTTGCTCATAAAACAAAGCAAATAATGAGAGAAAACACAAACAGAGTAAAATGATTGGAATTATTGTAAAGTGTTCAGTTTAAACCAGATCTGATAAATACTCTGCATACACTCACCTAAAGAATTATTAGGAACACCAGTTCAATTTCTCATTAATGCAATTATCTAATTAACCAATCACATGGCAGTTGCTTCAATGCATTTAGGGGTGTGGTCCTGGTCAAGACAATCTCCTGAACTCCAGACTGAATGTCAGAATGGGAAAGAAAGGTGATTTAAGCCATTTTGATCGTGGCATGGTTGTTGGTGCCAGACGGGCCGGTCTGAGTATTTCACAATCTGCTCAGTTACTGGGATTTTCACGCACAACCATTTCTAGGGTTTACAAAGAATGTTGTGAAAAGGGAGAAACATCCTGTATGCAGCAGTCCTGTGGGTGAAAATGCCTTGTTGATGCTAGAGGTCAGAGGAGGATGGGCCGACTGATTCAAGCTGATAGAAGAGCAACTTTGACTGAAATAACCACTCGTTACAACCGAGGTATGCAGCAAAGCGTTTGTGAAGCCACAACACGCACAACCTTGAGGCGGATGGGCTACAACAGCAGAAGACCCCACCGGGTACCACTCATCTCCACTACAAATAGGAAAAAGAGGCTGCAATTTGCACAAGCTCACCAAAATTAGACAGTTGAAGACTGGAAAAATGTTGAATGGTCTGATGAGTCTCGATTTCTGTTGAGACGTTCAAATGGTCAGAGTCAGAATTTGGCGTAAACAGAATGAGAACATGGATCCATCATGCCTTGCTATCACTGTGCAGGCTGGTGGTGGTGGTGTAATGGTTTTCTTGGCACACTTTAGGCCCCTTAGTGCCAACTGGGCATCGTTTAAATGCCACGGCCTACCTGAGCATTGTTTCTGACCATGTCCATCCCTTTATGACCACAATGACCCATCCTCTGATGGCTACTTCCAGCAGGATACTGCACCATGTCACAAAGCTCGAATCATTTCAAATTGGTTTCTTGAACATGACAATGAGTTCACTGTACTAAAATGGCCCCCACAGTCACCAGATCTCAAGCCAATAGAGCTCTTCGGATGTTTGGGATGTGGTGGAACGGGAGCTTCGTGCCCTGGATGTGCATCCCACGAATCTCCATCCACTGCAAGATGCTCTCATATCAATATGGGCCAACGTTTCTAAAGAATGCTTTCAGCACCTTGTTGAATCAGTGCCACGTAGAATTAAGGCAGTTCTGAAGGCAAAAGGGGATCAAACACCATATTAGTATAGTGTTCCTAATAATCCTTTAGGTGAGTGAAGATACTATTCCATCCATGCACAAGTATGTGAATTGATTTTTAGTTGTATTGAGACCATGTTGAAGAATCAGACAGCAATGCAATTTGATTTAAGATATTAAACCACCACCATGAAAAACAACATCAAAAACCTTAAAGCTTAATATTTCCAAAACTCTAAACAAAGAAAAAAAAATGCTGTCTATTTGAATTTCTTCTACACAAGCCGGTGCGGTTAATTATGTTATAATATTTTCACTCCTGCTAAACACTGGCCTAATTACCTAATTTCCAAATTCGCTAATATAATAGCAAACTGCTATGCACAAACTGTATGTCAGCATTTGAAATTTCTAGCATGCTGATGTACATAATATGCATACCAGTTTGCTATTATATTAGCAAACTGGAAAAGTAGGTAATTATGCTGTTTGTGTAGAAGTAGTGAAAATGGTACAACATAATTAGCAACCCATCCCTATTTAAAGCAAATTCTACATACAGTTAAATCTAAGTAAAATGATCCTAGCTAATAATAACCACCTATTCTGTTGGTATGATTTGAATGTAAACCATGTTATTATTAAATATATTCTATATGCTATAATATAATGTACAGTCTATATTCCTCCACTGCCATGGACAAGGCCATTTTGACTGAAAAGTCTGCTGCCTATTATATCTTTCCTTCTGACCTCCTGCTATTTTTTTGTATTGCAAAAGGCTAATATATGTGGTGTAAACTAAAATGAGTGTGTTAAAGATTTTCCATATGGCTTACTTAATGACAAAATTAGTTTAAAAAGCAGCATGCGGTCTCTGATTATTTCAAGTTAATCAGAATGAGGCAGAAAAAGGGTCATTAAGAGGGAGCTGATTGTACCTCTGTGTTGTTCCCCAGCCACCAGAAGTAGGTGAGCGTTCGAAAGTGAGAAGGCCAGACTAAAGCAGTCAAGTTCACTTCCTTGTTCTTAATGACCACAAAAGGAGACAGCAACTGGACATGCTCAACAGGAGCTGAAACACAAACACTCATATTAATATGGATGCCTTCAACATCATGACTCGGTGGGGATGCCAGTTCTAACTGACAGAAGTCTGAGTTTTTGTATGGTATAGTTGTTTTTTTTTAAATCTGGATTTATTACCAACATACAAGTCATTCATTTGGAACTCCAGTAACATTGTTATTGTATGTGGGTAGAAATCTACATTAATATGACTGTGCCATCATAGGCCATAGTCTCATAGTCCACCATAGTGACGTTACTGGAGTGATGTTATATTGTATGCCTCATTTATAGCACATTACTTGCTTGAGATAATACTTATAGTTGCTGAGAAAACAATAAATCTGAAGTAGTTGCTTCTATTTCCTGATATATAACCAAGCACATTCATTTTAGATTCATTTAAACCACTGCACAGCTACAAGGCTATACAGCTTGTTTCATTGGCTAACATGTACGCTTGATATACACATAACAGAATATGACTCAGCACAATAAAACAAATGGTAACCTTCCAAAATTTGTCTCTTAATTAGCTTTTTAAACCATTCAGTGGTATGATTTGGCATGTCAGTATACCATATGTATTAGTAGAATGATAGAATGTAATGTTACGTTGCTGGCTACATTTATAAAAGAACAAGGATGAATGCTACAGGTAAGTATAGATTTTGAGAGTTTGTAGCTTTGGAGTTAGAAAAGAAAAGATTCACCTTGTAACTGTTTCAGGACAATGTGTACCTATCACAGCTTGTCATATGTTTTGGTCAAAGTAAGTTATTGACAACTCTGTAGTTAATTCCTTTTTAAACCGATCAGAATATCGGACTGTACAAGTACACTGGAGCACAAGACCATCATGTTGTAATCCTCTCATGTACTGTGTAACAGGATTGTATAGGAGGTCAATACTCAGAACCCCAAGCAAAATAATAATAAAAAATAGCAATAATTACATTAGTTATGATGTGTAATTTCCAACACCAAGCATCTAATTGGGAGATAAAAGATTCCCCCTTTTATAAACAAAGAGAAACAAAGAGATCTTTGGTTGATTGTTTGTAGAGACGGCTTTTTAGTAATATCATCTGCAGCAGAGGAAAACCTTCGTAGCATTATTGCCTCCAGTCTCTCTAGAACTAGAACCATGAAATTTGATCAAATCACCCCTATTTCATTCATAGAACCTCCCAATGAATTTTTGGTTTGATTATAAAACAGTACACAACCTGACAACATGAGGGAAATTTTCTGTCTATCATGTTTGGATGGTTTATTATGATCAAATGGTGCAGGCTGTTTATTAGTACCTAAAAGAATAAAGACCACAGCAGAGTTCAGGACCCAGACACAGTCTCAAACTCACATCTAGGTTGAAGACCCATTCAAAAAAAATAAATAAAAATTAATAGCTTTTCCCAGATGCAAAGGCACAGTTCTGCAGATTAAAAATAATTGAATTTGTTCATTAGGGATTAAGATCTAAATCTGGATAAAAAAAATTATATAAATTCTGTCCACTAAAACAGAATTTATATAAATAAATATAAATTCTGAATTGATAAAAATACTTACTGAAGACTTTGGTTTAGAAGAATGCACTGAAACAATTAGACTAGACCGGTCTCAATTAAAATGCCTATTATCATGCCTTAATTTGCAAGGAGTAATCAGTAGTCCTTAGATCTGATGAGCAGAGCTGATGATGCCTCTCATATGAGTTTTTTTTTTTTTTTCATTTCATAAAACAAGTTTAGCTGCCTTGACATTCTCCTTAAAAATGGCAATTCGAAATGTAGCAAAGAATACCGTATCACTGTTGTACCAAGGTGGACAAAAGGCTTGTGAAAGTCCAATTTTAAAGCGCTTGGAAACAGTCTATAGTCCTAATTTTAACCAACTTTTTTTGCAGGTTGTTCCTGTTAAAAACTACCAACAATGTGCAGACATAATATTAGGTGAAAAATATTTTTTCAGGTATCACTTGTTAAGTATTTTTTTTTTTTTTTAAAGCTAACATAATAGTTAAATAAATCACAATTAAAGACACTGTGTGAGCATAACATACTTAGATACCATAAACATATTACAATGCTTCATATACATTCCTGTGCATCTGCAGGCATTTGTTGAAACACCTTGCATCACCTTTTGGATATTTCAAATAAACACAGCTTGCAACTTAGTCTTCACCATCTGCTTCCACTTACAAATAACAAAAAGTTCATGCGGCTGAAATTAAAAATATCAATCATTATTTCCAGTCAATAATGGAGTGCTGTGATATAGTGTGTATATTTTTCCAAGAGGTGTATTGAACGAAAATGTTCTGTTTAAAATTTGCTTACACAAGGAAAATTATGGATGGACGAACCCAATACAACAGTCCTCTAAAAGTGGTAAAAGAAACAGAACACATTTGTATCAATGACATGTTCCTTCTTAAATAAGCGAGATTAAATTAAAGGTAAATTATAAGGGTCTATATGGTACATAACTTGTACTGTACATAAGACATTGATGATATAAGCTTAATTTTTTATGTTTTAAAAAACTGACATATTCTTGGGTGACTTTTATTAAAGCATTATGTCACCTTAGAATGTACTACTCACATGTCAATTAATGGTCACTGTAACTTTAAAAAGATGTACACTGAGAATTGTTTTCATTGTATTAGTGTAAAAATGTTGCAAAATGCTGTAACTTCACCTCCCATAGTTTTGTAATAAAGGTCAAATTATTCACAAGTTTTGTGAATAAGCTCTTTAGTATCAGGCATTTGTTGTCTGAGCTTTATTTTGGGGTGAAACAGGAAATCCATTATTTATTTATTTATATAGTAGCCTATTATTGTAGAGATGTGGAAGCAATTTATTATTATTATTATGTAAAATGTATCATGACATATATATATATATATATATATATATATATATATATATATATATATATATATATATATATATATATATATATATGGCATGCCGTTTAGGAAAATATTCTTGAGAACTTAATGAAAACTCTGAATATATTGGAATGAACGTGAGAATATTGAATGGATTCCGAATATATGGATTGAAACTCTCTATATATTGAATGAAGATTCTGAATATATTGAATGAACTGTGAGAATATTGAATGGATTCCGAATATATTGATTGAAAATATATATATTGAATGAATTCTGAATATATGGATTGAAAACTGATATATTGAATGAAAAGTCTGAATATATGGAATGAAAAGTCTGAATATATGGAATGAAACATGGCGTCATCGAAACACAGCGCCATCTTTAGAAAGGATGAGTGAGTGCGAGAAACTTGGTTGCTGCAATTGTGAGAAATGAAGAGATGGTGAACACATTGATGAGTGCGTGTCCGGCCCAAAGTGGTGGCACAAGCCGCACTCAGTATCAGACTACGGATGAAGAAATGTATTCGCTATTTCACCGGGAAGACCGGTGTTATGCGCTAAAATGCCCCCCTGCCACAGATTCCCCTACATAATCTATCAAATATTATATTACAACATAAATTCATAGGTTTATTGTTATCAAATATGATATAACTATTATAATTAACCCTTGGCACGTGACAGGTGTCGAGACCATGAATACAAATTCTCATATAATGTTTATTTTGTGGCACATTTATTTTACAGGGATTTGTCATGTAATACAAAAATGCTTGCATTAATAAATATTTATGATGAAAAATTTAACGAAATGATTTTCATTATTAAATAAGCAATATCAAAAATACATCTTGTATATAAAAAATAATAATTTATATTTTTTTCCCTATACTACATGTAATTTTTTGTAATGCTTATTTTATAATCAAATCCATTTGGTCTAATTTGTAATTTCTAAATCATAAACCTAGAAATTTCTGTTCTAATATAATATTCGACGGAGATTAAATAGGGGGGGGTGCAATCTGTGGCAGGGGGGCATTTTAGCGCATAACACCGGTCTTCCGCGGTGAAATAGCGAATATATTTCTTCATCCGTCGTCTGATACTGAGTGCGGCTTGTGCCACCACTTTGGGCCGTACACGCACTCATCAATGTGTTGACCATCTCTTCATTTCTCACAATTGCAGCAACCAAGTTTCTCGCCGACTCACTCATCCTTTCTAAAGGTGGCGCTGTGTTTGATGACGTCATGTTTCATTCAATATATTCAGACTTTCATTCCATATATTCAGACTTTTCATTCCATATATTCAGACTTTTCATTCAATATATCAGTTTTCAATCCATATATTCAGAATTCATTCAATATATATTTTTCAATCAATATATTCCAGAATCCATTCAATATTCTCACAGTTCATTCAATATATTCAGAATCTTCATTCAATATATATAGAGTTTCAATCAATATTCAGAATCATTCAATATTCTCACGCGTTTCTTCAATATATTCAGAGTTTTCATTAAGTTCTCTCATGATTTTTTTCCTAAACGGCATGCCATATATATATATATATATATATATATATATATATATATATATATATATATATATATATATATATTTTTTTTTTTTTTTAATGCTTAGATGTGTTCATTACGTCATCCAGTGATGTTAAAGGCAGTTGTCACAGTTTATGACTTGAAAGAAAAAAAAAAGTTTATATCTTTACACAGAATGCTTCTTTATATCTACAATTCTTTAAAAAAAAAAAAGAGCATTGTAGGACAGGCACACCAAAGTAACAGAAAAACATTATTATAAACGTTGTAGTAGTAAAATTGCTTTACCAGTGCTGTTGTTGTAAAGTAGTTAATACCCTTTGATCAATCTGAGAATTTAGGATCGTTGTAATATCTGACAAATTAACCACTCAATTGGTAAAACGTGTTGCCTCCTCTTTGCAGCTGTAGGAACATAACCTAGAGATTATTATAATTCGAGGACATAATACTGTATATGGAATAAAAAGAGAATACCATATTCCATAGTAGGTTCCATACACTGTACTCTATCCAAATTATAATAGGCTGAAATACTCATATATTCATATCATAATATCATCATACATTTGTAGTGTAATGTGTGTGTGTGTGTGTGTGTGTGTGTGTGTGTGTGTGTGTGTGTGTGTGTGTGTGTGTGCTGTTGACTTACAAGTCACGTGCAGGTACAGGGAGTTGGAATCAGTTCCCAGGCTGTTTTCAGCGATAGCAGTGACGCGGAAGATTCCTGTGCTGTGGTACACATGTCTGATACCCTCCCCCGTCCAGCTGAGGTTAGAGTAGGACACTGTTGTCCCATCCCCAAAGTCCAACTGAATATTCGTCCTCATCGAGTCTCCCTGTGGACCATGCAGAGTATGTTTAATCTTCCATTGCATAAAAGGTCAGGCATTTTGAGAAGCTTATGTCATCAGTTCCCAATTCCTGTGCACATGCTTGTCCTTATCTGGCTACTCTGGCAGTCACCTGTGCAGAAATGAGTATGAGGATTTCAAAATATTTGGAGATTTATATTGTTAGGATATGTTGGCAAATCTGGACTTCATTTTCACAGCTATAAAAGTGACCGTTTTCAATTTAGGAATGGCACAAATAAAGAACGGGCTTGTGAAGAGGTGAAGGGGTTGATTTTCCATGCAAGCAGCTGTGCTGACCATTTTGATATTCATTAATATTCATTAACGTTGTATAGGATTGCATAAAGTCTTTTAACTAAATAAGCTTTTTCACTTCCACACTAACTAGCCATTAGATCTCACATACGGTTTGGATTTTAATCACTGCCAGAGCACATGCTGCTACGATGGGTCTACAGCATCTCCATTACCACGTTTTAATTGAATAAACTGTCTTAATGTAGCAGTGAAATGCCATTTCAAGTGTCAGAATGAAACTGATAGCATGAAATATCAATTTAAATTCCTTTTCATCTGTCAATGATATGGGGTGGCACACTGAATGCATGTTCAGCTGCCTTAGTCTGCCACAGAGTTTATAACCAAGCTGCGCTCAAGAAATTAGTCAGGAGCTGCACAGCTTGCTCTGCTGTTTGCTCTCCTGTTTGGAGCTGAAAATGTTGATCTAAAAAGTTCTGCAGAAACAATTCTTACTTTGATTCTTTGCAACACCACTTGTATTTGGAAATTTACAAAGCCCATATTTCCACTTGCAGGCATATGATAGATAGATAGATAGATAGATACTGTGTGTGTGTGTGTGTATGTGTGTGTATGTGTGTGTATGTGTGTGTGTATATATATATATATATATATATATATGTATTGTAGGTAGATAGAAGTTATTTATTGGAAACTGGAACATGGAAACTGTAGTGTTTTGGTACCTTTTTCGCCTTAAGAATTTTGCAAGAATTTTTCTTACCGACCAAAGCATTTTCTGAGCTGAACCAAAAACTAACTTGCACCTACGCTGTGCATGTGTACATTAACATTTGGCATCCACACGTGCATGTGGATAAGCTGCACAACGTCAGTGAGCCGTTTTTTGCATTTTGTGCAAGAAGCATGCAAGTCAGCAAGAAGAAACGTTTTAGTTTTTGTTTTTAAAGCAAACTTAAGGTTTAATGTCCATTTTTTTAAATTTCATATTCAACTTAATTTCTGTCTTTTCTAAATGTTTTGTTTTTATATACAAAAATCCTACAGTATGTGTAGTATACTGTAGTGTTGGAAATTGGTAATATTGGTATAACGTTTTGGTGGCTAAAACAAATGATCTGTATTTAAATTATTATTCTATAAGAAAATTATGTTTTGCAATACAAATTGTATGTATTAGGAACTTGTCTCCGAACCAGATTAATTTTGTATCCCGACATACCACTGTACAAACAAACAGGATGTGCATATTAAGATATTACTGGGCTAGGGGCTAAAAATTTCAATTCACTACAAAACAGGAAGGTAGAATGGTAAGTTATAAAACAGAATACCTAAAGACCTATGATGCACTGTACACTATTGCAAGTGGATCATCTACAAACTGTACATTTATGGTCCGTTAGCGTGGAAATATGTTGCATATTAATAAGAAATTATAATCATTCATGCAATTATACACTTAAATAAGTATACATTCAAGGAGCTCCACCTCTCCTTTGTGGCCTTTACTATAAAAGGAAATATTATATTTCCTATAAAAATATTTTATTTGGAATGAAGTAATCTGGATTAGTCATATGCACAGAAAGGGATGACTTGCAGTAAGTGTTAAGTCTCTATCTAATTTCTCTATAACATTTTCAGACATCAAGACAACACATGAAGAGTTGAAGCGCTTCAGTGTCCTCAAAATCTGTCCACATTTTAAGCTTTCTAGCTCAGAGTGATCTCAGGAGAGCATGGATAGTAAAATTGTCATGATCATTGTGCCGTATTAATATGATTAAATAAATCAAGTACATATTTCCCATATTCTTACATGCACTATATATAAAATTTCCCTTTGGTATTAACAAAGTACTCTATCTATCTGGTCAAAAGTGTGAGGACAACTCCACTGCCATCGGTAGGACACTAAATCTGCATAGACACACTTTAAAACCTATTGGAAAGCCTTTCCAGAACAGTTATAATTATAGAGGAAAAGGAGGACTAAATATTAAAAGACATGTTCCCGTATTATTAGACATGAGTGACACACTACATTTCCAAAAATGTGTGAATCATTAATTTTTATGGGCTTTTGCAGACAGAGACTCTGGTTGGAAAGATTGTGGGAACTGGAAATGTACTGTAGGTGCACTACTAAGACAAAAAGCAATGGTGTTTACGCAATGACACAATTGTAAAGAAAATGTGGATTAATTTTCATTTTAATGCAACACAATGATTTAGCACACAGAAAAGAGCAAATGATTTAAGTCAACAGTCAACAATGATTGCAGTCAACAATGATATAAAATGCAAATAACAAATAAAAACTTTCAGTGAGGGCCTCCAAATGGCGCAGTGGTAAAGTGCTTGCTCTATCATCCGAGCTCAAGTGGCCATCACAGAGCCTCAACCTTAATCCCAATGAACACTTTTAGGGTCTGTTGGAACTTCAACTTTGCCCTAGGACTACTCCCCTGAACAGCGATGCACAGTATGGCCCCAATTCCAACAATCATGTTCTAATATTTTGTGCAAATCCTTTTTTAGGAAAGTGGAGGATATTAAAACAGCAGATAAGGACTAAATTTGAAATGGGAGGTGTCCAAATACTTTGACCATTATGTGCAGAGTTCCAGTTGGACCGAGGTAAAGAATGAGAAGTGTGACGTTAAAACGAAAAGTCTTTACCTACAGTATCTTTTAAACGACACAAGCCCTTAATTGTTAGTAAACTCATATACTTTGGGTACATCACTAAAAATCAAGGTGGGAGTTAAAAAGTAAAAAACAAAGCAGTGATTAAATCTTACCTAACATCTGGGTATTTACTAGAGATGCAATGATCGATGGACCAGTCACCGGAATCAGACAGTTTTTTAGCTTGACCCGCCATGACCGGTGATGGGTTGATTACTCTCTGATATAACTGAATCTGTGGCGATCACGCACAAACTCCCAAGTGGCAAATCATAGGAGGCCATAACATCGTGAGATCACAAATTAAAATCCTGATGCAGCCATCTGCAGGTGGGACTCTAGGGAGCAGGTTGGTGTGCGTGCACAACACTCAGCCAATCATCAGTATTAAATACTGTAATGTCGACTAAAAATGCATGCGTATACTGTGTGTGTGTGTGTGTGTATGTACTGTATGTGTGTATGTATGTGTGTATATATAATATATATATATATATATATATATATATATATATATATATATATATATATATATATATATATATATATATATATATATATATTTTATATATATATTTTTTTGTGTGTGTGTGTGCATATGGTTAATGTAGGGTTACATTTTAAAGTACAGTATAAATGCGTCATTCCACAAATAAAGTTTCAAAAACAAACATCACAGTGAATGCCTGAAATGCCTGACTCTTTGAAAGTATTGACATTATTCACTTTTCTTACTGCAAAAATAAAATGAAATTTTAATTCTCAGACCCACATGTATCAGTTCAGTCACCTGCTGTGTGTTCTCATGATAGATTATTTAATTGTACTGTAGAATTAGTAATTTTTCTAATTATTTCAATAATTAGAAGAAGTCATTTTCCTTAAACTCAGTGAATTGGTCCAAATTATGCCAGCGAGCTTATAATTTATTATAAAATTCCCATTTATGGGTAGATAATTAAATCCACATGTATCAGTTCACTTTGGCCTTACATGGCCTTTTACTGCTTATGCTAACAACCGTCAATGGATTTTACTGTCGAAATTAAAGTAATTGTTTTTTAAAAGTAAGGGATATATTAGTGATTATATTCAGATTACTAGAGCATTATCTAGTCTGGTTAATGGGTTTTCCAGTTCACCATTATTCGACCAAATTTATTGTAAAAAATTGTGTCTGAACAAGCGATAAAAGCAACATGAATATCAAAAACATATATGAACCTTGATTTATTATAAACATATATTTTAAAATATATGTTTATAATAAAGCCTAAAAAGGTTGGAATGATCACACATGGCAACCCTTCGAGCACGGAGCTTAGTTTCCATGTTGACATTTAAGATGGTGTTTACGTCCAGCCAACTGTTCTGACATGCATATTTGTCACTGTGCACCAGTAAAGATAAATCATACTGTACAGGTGGGGGTAATTGCGAACCTTGTTGCACACCAATAGCTCTAAAATTTCTGCCATTTTTGCCATGTCGGCTAATTACACTATATGGGCATGTCACGTTAAATTCTAAGAAAATGCAACTATATTTCTATCCCTAAGAATGAAGACAAACGCACTTCCAAAAAGTATATGATATTCGAGTTGAGTAGTGCTTTTTATGAATGTGTTGATAGTCCTAGACAGGGGTCAACAATTTACAGTTATGGCCCTAACACTGTAACTGAAGCCTACTCTTCTTCCTGTGTAACAGATCATTTATTGATGTTGTCCTGCAACATTTCACGCCTTGCGTCTGTGTGTTTGCATTTTCTCCCCGTTCTTGGTGGGTTTTCTCCGGGTACTCCGGTTTCCTCCAGGCAGATTAGCCTAATTGGCGTTCCCAAATTGCACATAGTGTGTGTATGTGTGTGTGTGTGTGTGTGTGTGTGTGTGTGTGTGTGTGTGTGTGTGTGCACCCTTCGATGGACCCCTGACAATGAACAACAAGATAATGAGGTATAGACAATGATGTCCTGCTCCAACATAATGTACTGTGTCAAGTGTATTTAAGAGAAATTAAGGTTAACACCAGGACTGTAGGCTTGAATAGTTTTCTATAGTAGTCAAATCCCAGTCAATCTACAGTAAATTCTGCCAGTCAGCTCAGTCGACCAGCAGCACTAGAAGAATCAAGTTTGGCAGCAGAGAAGTGTATTAAGTACAAGTTATTACCCTGGGTCTGTCCTTGGCATGATATGACACCAAGCACCTGTGTGACAGAGGACAATCAACACATCGGGTGTCTGCAGGTGTGAATCTTACCCATTGTACACACACATTCAAGGTGAAAGCACAAAAGTGAACAATATACACTTGCTGACTGAGTTGAGCGCCCACGCATACCAATGAATCAAACACATGGTGAAGTTCTGCTAGCGCAGCGCGTGTGTGTGTGTGTGTGTGTGTGTGCCTGAGAAGGATCATCGCCTGCTACTATCTCTGCAAGCCCGTGCTTATTTTACTCACACTCCTTTTGGGTGTTACATCTGGCACCCTGCGTGAGTATCATGCCACGCACGAGGAGGTGTTAGAGATTGCAGCTGCCACCTCTTCCAAGTGTGTGTGTGTGTGTGTGTGTGTGTGTGTGTGTGTGTGTGTGTGTGTGTATGAAGAAGTGACAAAATATCTGTGCCTATCCTTCCTTAATATTCTTTTCTGTCTCTCCTGTAAGGATATTAATTTCTTGGTAGCAAGAAGGGTATAATGCAAAGCACTTTCACAGGTTGCTGTAACATTTGCTAATATGAAAAATTTGCAAAGACCAGGTCATGTCGTTTTCAGATGTTTTTCTAGGTGAATCAGGATGAAACAGGGTGAAATCTGTGAAAATATTAATTTAGCACTCTCGGAGGCATCTACAGTACCTGCATGGAAGACGATCTAGGAAATGTGATTAAATTAATATGACTAAGAGGCAACTTTTAAAGCTCATTTCATGTTAGAAATCTGTCTTTGTTTAGAAACCTTAAAGCCAAGAGCATTTAAGATGGACCTCATAGACATAAAATCTATTTTAATTTGTGTTCATATTGCTGTAACAAACATTTTTATTTACATCTGATTTACAACTGACACACAATAAAGCAGTCTGTACAGTACGGTGATGGCGTATGCTCGTACAGTACACAGAGATAAAGCACTTTAGGGGTTATTTTATTTTTAACTCAAGATCTTGGTGTGTTGGGTTTCACACAGTGTATAAGAACTGGACAAACCCTCCATGACGTCATCAATATGTTTTCTGAAGAGCGGTTTTGAAGCTCAACTCTGGGAACGCTGGTCACTGCCATCTTGCCTGGAGCTGATTCCATCTAAAGCCCAGTTAATCCATGATTTGGCAAATGGGCAGAACAAACTGAGTCTTGCTGTTGGGTGAAACACAGTTACTTTCCTCAGTTACCACAAGCCACAGTACTATAGCTGGCTTCGATTTCCTGTAGCTTAGCTTGTGCAAAATGTCTTTGCATTTAGTTGGAATCCACAATCTGTACCATGATCATTATCCTATCCCAACCTATATTTCTTGTGTTAAGTTAAACTACAGTGATTCCAGTTATCTAGTTGCCTATGCACAGTAGACAGTTAATGGTTTGACACCTGTATTGCACTCATTTGAAATACCCATAATTATTAATCATTTTATGGCCCATGTCATGAACGGGAACTCATGAACCCTAGATATGGATATCAAAACTGTTTTTACTGGAAAACATGTTTATTTCTGTTGATAAATTGGACATTTACTGTAAATATAGCGGTATATGGGGACTGACTCCCTTTTGGAGCCAGCTCCTGGTGTTCATTCGAGGAACTGCATGTTTTGGCACTTCCGCACTGGAATTCATTTTTCAGAATTGGAGGTTTTGCCACTCTTACACAAGTGTAACTTTTTTTTCCTTCTTCCCATTAATGCTCAGTACCTACTTTATCCTGGATCTGAAGCTTATCTCACATATTCTGTGAGGCAGTGGATCATCCAATGCCAAACTATTGTCATGGTAATTGTGCAATCGCAGGAAATCACGGTGATCAAAGATCACCTAAACACTGTTGCACAATAAAACTCGACAGTAGAAAATAAAATATTTTTTTTACTAGCATGAAGATTCAACTTTGAAGCTATGGAGAAAGGTCATGGTCTGATGAGTCCAGTTTGACCCGACGGGTGGCTCAAGGAAACTCATGATGCAATGCACCCATCATGTAGAGTGCCCGCTGTACAAGCCTCCGAAAGCAGTGTTATGATCTGGGGTTGCTTCAGTTGGTCACGTCTAGACTCAGCAACATTATGTGGCAATACAATTAAATCAGCTGATGACCTGCATGTACTAAATAATCAGGTTATGGACTTTTTTTTCCTCCCTAGTGGCTCCAGCATTCTAACTGAAGTAAAAGAACATGAAGCATAATTTTCACATGACCATAATGTGCAATGTAAGTAAAGCTAAAGGAAGTCCAGGCAGTGTGTATTTTGAGGCTCTCGAAGGTCAGTGTAAATGTTGCTGTTTCATTTGGGATGCGGGTTTCTATACATGCTTTTGTTTACACTGAAATAAATGAAAATTGAGTCTAGCCACCATCGAACCTATGGCTAAATGTCACAGCAGTCGCGTGTGTGTGTGTGTGTGTGTGTGTGTGTGTGTGTGTGTGTGTGTGTGTGTGTGTGTAGTGGAACGATACAAAGATGCAGGAAGATACCTTGGCATTTGGACTATAGTATATTTCACTACCCATGTTATGGCTTGGCTGAAAGTTCAATTCATCCTGAACTTCCTGACCTGCTATTAAATGACGCTGTTCCACATCCATTCGCTTTGCGAACAGAACGTTTTAAAAATGTATGCTTAACTATATAAATATTTTCATATCCCAGACAGGGTACTGTTGTTCACTTTAGAAAAATACTCTATATGGATAGGGGATATGGATTTCCCGATTTATTTAAATTATTCCCGGGCTTTCATTTGCCATATGCTTCACCTCGTGCACATTAAATATTTAGAGTTGTTCCACATTCCACCATACTTCATTAATATAAATTAAAGTCGAATTTGGTGTGAGGATTTTGCGCTGACAGCGACGATCCCTAGCTCTTTCTTGTGTGCATCTCTCTGACTCTCATCCATCCCTACCTCCATTTTTCTTAATGATGGCAATGCGCGCTCATTTCCTCATCTCATCAGAGCGGTAATGTGGCAACTATGCCACCGCCAGACCCCCTGAAAGACACACTTACCATGTGAACTCAGGTGGCAGGTGTGTGTGTGTGTGTGTGTGTACTTACTGTAGCAGGTTGTGTCTACTGACTCAGTGTCTAATGCATCTTGTGAGACATTTAAAAAAAATTCCTCGATCTGATTTGAACTGTAATGTAGTTCATACAGTGTCACTGGGATGAGTTTAACTGTGAGGTCCACTTTATTGTAGTTTTGTCACAACGGCACGCCCAGTAAACACACAACATGTTGCAAATAATACAGAATATTGACCTTTTATTTAGAACATTTTATGCCACGTGACTCAGAAAAGATAGAGGCACATACACTAATGTTCAAAAGTTAGTACCACCGCTTTTAATTATGCGTTTTTAAAATCTTTAAAATCATCTGATCATAGTGGATCTTAGTATTAGGCAAATGCAACCTCAACCTGTTAACTGGTTTACAATTGATATTATGTGTTAATGTTATGGTGGTGAAACTGGTCTCCTTTTACCCGATGCTTAAACGGTTCTATCCTGATAGGAGTTGTCTCTAATGCATAACCCCACCCCGATTTACAGAACACAAGGCCTTATCGAAAGGTGTGTTGAGTAATCCTGAGCAAAAGTATGTGGACACCTGATCATCACACCTATGTGTGCCCGTTCTAAAATCAAGGGCATTATTTGCTGGTTTAACACTTTGTTCTTTGTCCATTAGGTTGAGTGTGGCTGTGCAAATTTCTGTCCATTCCAAAAGTGTGCAGGTAGCATTCCTAGTCATCCTACAGGCCTTTACCGGGGTTATGATCTTTTTATACAATGCAATATACCAAGTCTAATGTACAGTCAACCCTGTGACTTTCAGTCATGATATTTAACTGTCAGTGTATATTTTAATGGCATTGTTGTCACATTATTGATTCCCCTATAAGTAGCTTTAGCAAGAATTCACTCTGCCCCTTACATGACTAGAACAGAAAGAAAGGATGTTCCACAACATACCTCTTCCAGTTGTACTGTAAAGGTGACGTTGGAGCCCATGTTTGTTTTGAGGGTGTTGTCACGGGTTGTCAGGTGCAGTCCTCGAGGTGGGCGATTAGGACACTGCTGTTTTCTGGCTGTGTACATCTCCTTCACCCCTTTGGTGCAGTTGTTTGCTGCTACTTTGCGATAACTGACAGAGGATATAATGCCGTTATCAGCATTACAATATTCATGACTCTATTAGTTGTGTGCTAAAATAAAAGTATGGTATGGCATGATGAAGACATCTGACTGTAACATCATTCTGTTCATACTGGTGTTATTTTTATTTTCTTTAAAGAGAGAGAGAGAGAGACAGACAGACTCACCCTGTGCTATTAAAATAGTTCTGCCCTTGACTGCAGCTCCGTGATACAGTGGAAGGATTGAACCAGAATGCAGGCAGGCAGTTACCATCTCCTCTTCGCTCATAGCCGTAATCACTGCAACACACACACGCGCACACACACAAACAAAATCAACACAGATGGACGGGATTGTAATGCAGTACAAGATGCTAAACAATTGAACATGCAATACAAACACAATCTGGAAATAACTAAACACTGTACCACACAAGCCAAAAACAAAACCACAACACACATTGCAGAAATATAGAAGCATGAAATCTGCCATATATACAGTAATGCACTACTAATTCAATATCTCAACACACAGCCAAGAAATAACCAAATACCACTATATATGTATAGAACATAAATAACTAAATAAATAGCATAAAGCAAAATCCAGAACCCAGAACTTGTAAACTTGATGACTGATAAAATCCTTCATCATTATTACATCACAAAATGTTCTTTAAAATATTCTTCTTTTTTTTTTTTTTTTTAATATTCAATCTTCCATGAATTTCCCAGGTCTGGAAAACATGATTTAGAAATTTTAGGGTTTGTCCAGGGTTTTCATGACCATGTTATAAACACCACACATTTTTCTTTTCTTTTTTTTTCTTCTTAGATTTCTTAGTCAGTAATTAAAGGAATTCCGTTGCTATTGTTAAATATGCTGGCATATGATATTACCATATTACCACCCAACCCTACATCAGGTGATTTAAATAACATCATGTGCTTAAATAAAATCTGAACCCAAGTACACTTCAAAATAACTCTACACATACAACCCTAAAATAACTAAACACTACAACACACACAGCCTAGAATTGGTATAAACCGTGATCACTACCCAGAGATAACTCAACACTGAAGTACACAACATAAATGCAAATTAGCATTATAAAAAACAAAGAAAAAACACTGAAATCCAGCACACAATTGGCTAAAACACAGTATTGGTGCTGATTTTTACATGTGCTGTATATAAATGGGTGTGCACCACAGAAACTGTTTTTGAAGTGTATGCAACATGGAAGTGACAAATCTTGCTTCCTTAAAACTTTCAAGTTGCTAACTTTAGCTGGTTTGAAGAGATTTTATTTGTCCCCCAAAAATGGTATTTTTTTCATTGTTAGACTGTCTCGCTTCAAATAAAAATAATTTTAAATGTATTGATACTAAAATTGGTGTATGCTTTAAACCTGTTAAAAACAAACCTGTTAAAAAAATAAGTTTGTTTTTGTTAAAAGAGCTGTATAGAAATTAAATCTGTTCAAATTCATGTTGCAATATCTTAACAATTTTGCAATAAAATAATACAGATTTTTGAATAATACACTGTTTCAGGTTTATATTCATGTAAAATCTAAATTGGCCAAGTTTCATCTACTGTAAATGACAATTAAGATCATTGAAAAATTTGAATTCAAAAAAGTTACAGGCACTACATGAAAGTGAATGAAATTGTATTTAGCAAATGTGTTTCTTCTTATCTGATTGAAATGTTTGCAAAAAATGAAGCATGGATGAGGAGATGAGAAGTATTATTTCACAATAATACTTATCCCGAGATAAGAAGTATTATTTTCATAAATTTCATTCATGAAAAATTGTGTTCTATAATCATATCTGAAAATTCACTTTTTCACCTAGATGAGACACTTTTTAGCACCGCTACCATGTTATTTTTATTATAATTTTTTTTTCAAAACGTATCAGTTTTGTATAGTTGTCAGTTGTTCATTTCTTTTACAGGTTCTGTTTTTGACCCGGTGCTAATATCTGTACTAATAAAACCTGTTTTACAATTAGCATTCAGCTGATAATGAAAAAAAACTTGTGTGATTCATTCTAATTCTTATTCAAAACAAATCTGAGCAAAATGCATATTTATTAGACGTGAAGAATATCAGCCATAGGCTCATTATATCTTTTCTGTTAAACAGGAAGTCCCAGCTGTGTTGTATCCGGTAGCAATAATTACGGCCCTTAATGTTTCACTGATTGCCTTTTATCTACTTGAAAGTTAATTAAAAGTTTGCTCCATTATAATTGGAAATGCCCACAACTTTGGTTTACTTCCTCGTCGTACATTTTAAATCATAAAACGACAGGCGTGTATTGATGAGTCCTCTCAATCTAACCAAACGTACCCCGTGAGAGAAATTAATGGATCCACATTAAACCTCTGTGATTTCACCTTGTATAGATGAAATTAACATTAAAAATGTCTGTCTTTTCAAGATAAAAAAAAATGTATCACAACAGCATGAAATTTGCATAGAAATTAAATCTGTTCAGTAGCTCGTCTTCACACTTTGTCACAGATGTTGCCAGCTCACATCAAACAAACGCACAGCGCGCTGAGATGTTCTTTCCTGTCCAGAATAAACAGCGACGCTGAGCGTGATGTTCTGTGTAAATCAAAATGTGTTACACTTTTTTACACTTTAATTTACACGTTCTTCGCTTCCTGCGCTGACTTTTTTTGTTTTTATAATTAAACTGGTTCAGGGATGTTTATACCCTATAAAGAGTAATAAATTGGAATAAAGACTAATAAATGTTATTTGCAGTTGATTCCAAAAAGTGAATTATGTTCAATATTAAAGAGAGACAATTTCATTTAAAGTAATGCCAGAATTAAATCCAAGCATATGCTTAGAGCTCTTACACTGAAAAAAATTATTCATGTATAACTATACAAAAGTCAGTTCTGACTGAGCAATCTGATTGGATGAGAGACATTGCACGAGCGCATGTATAAAACATAACAGCACTGGGATGTTTAACTATATGCATCACGCCTCATTGCAAGTGTCCTAACAATCATTAATTTCACTAACTGCCAGTCACCAAAATGGATGAAAGTAGGTCGGTATGTCAAGGAGAGATCAGCTGCCTGCCAAAAGTCACGCTCATAACCAGTCTTGAAAGCCCTTTCAGCAAGCAAACACATTTGATAACATAGTGTTGTCTTGAAAAAAAAAAAAAAGAAAAAAAAAACTTTGTTTCTTTAGTAATTGCTTCTAAGTTGTTCCACATTGCCTCTGAACTGTCAGTATTGTATTGTTCCTTGCCATAGCAAACTACAAAGCTAACTACTGTAGTTTCTAACATAAGGCTGAATCCCCAATCCCTCTCGAACCTCTGATCAAGGGCTCCACTTGGGCTCTACTTGGTGAGGGATTATAACCTACATCCTACAAAGTGGATACCTTGCCATTTAACACGATTTGGTTTTAGCTGACACTCAGTAGAAAGGTAAAGTGAATCTTGTAAGTTACTAAGGACTGTCCACCAACTCCATGGTTTATTTTCCAGTAGCACATTTTTGGCTACATTGTATAGTTAAGAATTTAAAACTACTTTCACTCCTGTTAATTACACTGTCGATTGCCAGCTCTAATTCCACCAGTTATTTCCTCCAGTTGAGAACAAAATAACTTGTTAAATAAACAAATAAATTATAATCTCTTTATACGGTAAATTTACTTTGGTACTATATAATATCACACTCAAGGTTGTGAATACTGGCACAACGGACATCTCTCTCATGTGATATCACTTAAAAAAAAATATACACAGTAGTTTGGACACACCTTCTCATTCAAAGAGTTTTCTTTATTGTGTTCTTTATTGTGTTCTTTAGCCTCTCCTTAGCAGTGGTTTCCTAGCAGATATTCTACCATGAAGGCCTGATTCACACAGTCTCCTCTTAACAGTTGCCCCCTCTTAAGTAAAATGTTTGTTGAACGAACATATATAATGGTAAAATTGATTTTTAGTCAAATCAACATTATATCAATGGTAAAGTTACATGCAGTGTAGAATGCTTACTATCAGTCTGTATCAAAGGTATTATGGGTATTATCTTCATCATAGTTTTAAGACTATTTGATCTAGCACTTGAAAGGGAACTTATATAAGGTTTAACTTTAGGATGACCGCGTTTTCAATAGAACCAGACACTGCTAAGTACTGTATATGTGGATAGGTGGAAAGGAGTGCAAGAGTAAAAAAGGTCCAATGGGCATAATAAATTAATATGAATAAAATACAGCCTTGCGCTATTGTTTCTGAAATTGAATCGGTACTGTGATCACAAGGGAGTCATTAAACAATACTTTTATAGAAGGGGTCCATGGATGCAAAAAGTTTAGAAATTTCTGAGAGATCACAGAACATGTGCTAACAACCAGTAAGTCTTAAGTAAGACTTTCATTTTTGTAGTTCTCTAATTATAAGTCTGCTACTTGCATCATACTGATAAATTGCAATGCTGAATGAAATTGATTAAACTCTACACAAAGTGTCACAAATACAGTTTTAACTCACCACTCAAAATCATGTGCTCTACAGATACAAGGCTCAGCCGATAGGACCCTTGTGTCCTTTCCCATCATGCAGTAGTTTCCCGGGCGGCGTTTGATGAAGATCTGCTTTTGGCCCATTACACATGGCTCACCCTGAAAAAAAAAAAAAAAAACATCAAAGATAGATAATAATCCTAGGCTATAGATTTACTTGATGTGCTTTAAGCTCATTTGTGTGAAAAGCTAAGGAAAAGAATCCTTAAACTATTCAACTTGAACATTACTATCGATATACAGCATAAAGTTCTGGCTTGGAACCAGAATTTGAAAAAAAAAAAAACATTGAGGAGTTTGAAAGGAAACTTTGGCTGTGTGACAGTTGATGATACAGTATATACGACAGTATGGAGTGTGTTATATCTAGCCAGTGAAAGAATAAAGTATCAAGCAATGTGAATGCCTGAGTACATGAAAACTATTTAATTTTGAACTACTATTTGTCTGTCAATGTCTAGGATTTTTACCAAGACATTGTTTCAAAGTCCAATTAATCAAGTCAAATTAAATGTAAATAATGTTAGGGTACTTTCTTTTTTTCTGGATGTAGTAGACATATTTTCTAATTACTAAAATGTCAGCATTTGGCAGACACGCTTATCCAGAGTGGCTTACATTTTTATCTTATTATACAACAGAGCATTTGAGGGTTAAGGGCCTTGCTCAGGGGCCCAACAGTGGCAGTGCGCTTGAACCTGCCAATCACTAATCCAATACCTTAACCACTGAGCTAACCCTGCCCCATTTATAACATTATAACATTCTTTTAATATATCCTGTCATATCATTTCTGATTGTTTAGCAAACAGTTCACCTTGGCATATTTGCCTGAACTCTGCAACAGCTCATATACTGGCTTCTGATAATCAGGTCTGGCACCTGACAGGGTCATGAAAAAAAAGAAAGAAAGAAAGAAAGAAAACAAACCCAGGGGCGTTAGCTTTTAGCATTATTAAGAAGTGTATATTTTATGCGCTACAAGTCACGACATTTCAGGTTGCCAAACCTCAGCAAGCTTTGGTGCACAAACTCTCATGTTTCTGAATGTGCAGATTCCAAAAAAAAAAAAATAAATAAAAAAATAGATGTAGACCACAAGTTGTAAAGACAAGCACTTCCCCTCAAGCTAAAAATTTTATTAAATTAAAAATTTTTTTTTTTACATAGATTTATTATTTTTTTTGTTACATGCGGCATTACTGGCATATACTGTAGGCATAAAGTCTTACTTTGTTTTTGAGTGCAGAATGTTTACTATCAGTTAGTATCAAAAGTATTATGGTTATTATCTTCATCATAGTTTTAAGACTATTTGATCTAGCACGTGAAATTGAACGTGATAAGTTGTAACTTTAGGATGACTGCGTTTTCAATAGAACCAGACACTGCTAAGTGCTGTATATGTGGATGGGTGGAAAGTGCTGACTAAAGAGGCAGATGATTCTTTATGTACAGTAAAATAAAATGCAATGTAACATCTAAAACAAGAAATGCTTAAAAAAGTTGAGGAAGGTTATGACACCAAAGGTTTAGCTCTTCCACTTTACTTGCTATTAATCATTTGCAATTCTAATAAAGCCTCTAAATGTATACTTTGCCACACAATCAGGTGGACTATACAGTCCCTTGACATGCCTGGGCTGAGAACTACTATTAAGACTATTAATTCATAACAAGCTACATAATATATACAAAATTACAGATTTAAGATGAAAGTGAGTCATGAGAAATCATTACACTTGAGCATGTAATGACTTAAACCTTTAATCTTACACTCAACCGTCTGGTACAGTACATTTTAGGTCACTATATCATGTTAAAAATGCTTTGACCTTAACCTAAATGGGCCATCTCCACCATTTGGGCCATGCGAGGTGTGCGATGCTTAAAAAAATGTGCTGTCTCAATAAATGAATAAACTAATAAATAAAAGAGATGCTCACTACTGGTACTAGTAAACAGTTTCTTAGTTTAACCAGGAAGGGGTACTTTTTTTCTTTTAAAGACTGTTATTATAACCTCAGAGAAATAAAAAAAAAACAAAGGAGGATAGAAGGAGGATATTAAAGACTCAATGCCCCTAGTTCTTAAATACTGTATGTTCCCTGCATTGCCAGTAGGTTATGGCCATTAAAATGTTTGACAGGATTCTAGGTTAACATTGTCTGCTATCTCTGCTTGTGGAAGTACTTCATATACAGTACACAGCCATTCTACAGAGCATGATTCCAAAAGTTAGAACGTCTGGTACCACATTGTCCCATCTTGCTGAGCAGTACTGAGATACTATAACCCAAGGGTCTTTGATCTTATTCACAAAGGGCCAGCGTGCTGCAGGCTTTAATTACAGCCAAATTGGAGACACACTTGATAGTTGATGGGAGATTATGGTGGACAAATTGGACAAGCTAAATCAGGTGTGATTCCTGACTGATGTCTCCTGCTATAACCTCATTGATGCACCCTGTGCTGTTCATGAAAAAGCATTACATAACCTTATTTACCTTGTCTCTAGCTGGGGTTATGACGTATAAGATATACTATATGGACAAAAGTGTTTGGCCAAACCTGTTAATTATTGAATTCAGGTGTTTCAATCTGGCTCCTTATCTCCAGTGAAGGGCAATCTTAATACTTCAGCATACTGTACCAAGCTACTGTATGTTTTCAACTATTTATCTTTGTGGCAACAGTTTGGGGAAGGAAGGGCCTTTTTTATTCCAACATGACAAAGCAAAGACTATAAAGACATGGTTTGATGAGTTCTGTGTGGAAGAACTTGACTGGCCCGAGCACCTTTGTGATGAACTGGAATGGAGATTGTGCGCCAGGCCTTCTCGTCCAACATCAGCACTAGACCTCATAAATACCCTACAAAATTAACAGGCATGAATTCCCACTCCAACATCTTGTGAACAGTTTTCCAAAAAGAGTAGAAGCTGATATAGCTGCAAAAGGGAGAACAACTCCATATTGAAGTATTTGTATTCAATGTCATTGCAGGTTTTGGCAAATACTTTTATATTTACTTTTATATTTATATATATACACGTGTATATTGGTGAGTCTGGGGTGAAATAATCATTAGTTTTAGTGATCAAGTCTAAAACTTTAATTTAAAAGACTAAGTCTAAAACTAAAACTAGTTTTAGTGATTATGTCCTCTGAAATGTTTGGAGCTGGTAGTGGAGAAAAGGAGGTTACACAAACTGTTAACCATCATGAAGAACACCTCGCATTCCCTCCACAACATACTGTCTATGTCACAGTGGTGCACTTTCAGTAAGAGAATGCTTCAGCTCCACTGTGACGAAGAACACTACAGGAAGTCCGCATCCTCTTTTTTTATTCAATTAGTATAAGTAAGTATATGCTATCAATTAATACTTGCTGGTGCACCTTATGTACAGTTCAAATCCCACCTATATACAATCATCATGCAGTATTTTCATATTCATATATTATTTGATAGCATTATTCTACCTCATTAATGCACTTTCAATCATTAACAATGTTCTTCGTTGTTATATATATATATATATAATTAGACCCGTTGTGCACAGAAAGAGAGAAAGCACCAATTCTATGAGTTCTATTTCATAACTAAATGTGTAAGAACCAGGGTGTACAAGAAGCCAGTATCATGGTAATAACTATTAGAGCACTTCACCATATGTTGATTCAGTACAGCAGCATCTTGGAGACTCACTAAAGTTCTACTAAATATTCAAAGATTTTTTGAATGTCTGCCCAATTTCACAAAGTTGTATTTTCCATACATATTTAGGTCTAGGAACTGAAAGCCTTTCAATTTCCTACTTTTTCAGGCTTTTCAGAACAGCACAAGAACCCTACTTTTATAGCCCCAATACAAATCCTGATTGAGAGTCTCTTTTAAAGTAGCTTGATTTTGTATCATCAAGCTGTTTCGTACCTGATTGTGCAAGTGCCACGTTTGATAGTCGCCTTCGGCACAGCGCTTAGTAAACAAGGACTTGTAGTCGATCTTGATCAGCTGCCACTCAGAACGATCACTGAAGTGTCCGAAAAACCTATCGGTGCAAAATGCTGAAATTTATTTTCAAAGAAACAGTGTTTGAAAAGTTAAAAAAAACAACAAAATAGAATGGATGGGGTGCATTCAAGTCAAACCAGGACATGAGATGTCAAATGTCTCGTAAGTGAAGGCGTCAAACCGATTTTTTTTTCATTTACAGAAGACTTCAAGCACAGTGCGCTGATGAACCTCTGTTGGAAAGCATCTGAATGGTGCAAATATTTTCAAAGAAATCCATACATCCATGAATGACAATTGCGGGCGAGTTGGCTCGGAGCCAAGGCCAGTCGCTCCCATGTACATTCAGGGGGTGGAACGACTGATCCTTGAAAATTGACACATAACTTTCCGGCAACGTGCGGAAGAGACACATCTGTCTGTGGGCACTGTAAACACAATCAATCATGAACAGTACTTGCACAGTACGGGAACTGAGCTGTAAAGTCCTGACCACTCTTGAAGATTTTCCACAAGTTTCAGCCATTAAAGGAGTTCCTGGGAGGCCAGCCTTTCAGAAAGCAGAAGATGCCGTTATGGTACTTGAGAGAACTTTCTATCTTGATGGTATCTAAGCTCTAATGAAACACTGGGATGAGTGCATTAGTGTAGCAGGTGATTATATAGAGAAATACGGGTAGTTTTCAATCTCATAACTGTGTTCCTGCGCAATTAAACGTCCTGCTTTCACTTGACCGATGACAACATGTGCCATCTGGTACATGGGTGAAAAGGATGAACCCATGAATAATTAACCTTCGTCTGATCATGGAGGATAGGAAGCTTCTCTTTATTCTTGTCAGAGTATGTTAGGAGAATATGAGCGCACATATGAAGAAGCGAGCGGGAGACTGAAAGAATGTGTGTGTTTGTACAGGTGTCAAAAAAAAAAAAAAAAGCTCTTTTTTACACTTACGTCAGGATCTGATTTTCCATGCCTGGCTCGACCAGAACACCGTCCACAAAGAGAGGCATGGCTGAGAAAATATGATGTGTCCACTGTCTCCCTTCATCAAAACTGATCCTAAAACAGCCAGGCAACATTTTTTTTTTCATAAGAATTCAAACATTTATTAGTAAACATATCTAATATTCAAGGAATAAAACATGATAGGGAATGCTGATAGTGGTAAGAGCTGCTGAATTAAAGTTGGTTATTTTCCAATAAGAGCAAGTCTTTTATTTCTCTCATTTCACAGCAATTTGCCAATTATTAAATTTATTTATGAACTCTATAGCCTTTTCCACTATTTATAGATACGCTTAATGTTGTTCCATGTTCCAGAGATAACGTATTACCTGTGATCACTGATGTTACAGCATTGCATCACAAAACCCTTCATGATATTCATACGTAAATATGCAATTGTCTTAATAAAACTGTATATTATCATTAGATTGCAGTATGTAGACATTGTACCATAAATTAATTTTTGCTGTAGCAATGGTACTGCATTTGGAAGTTTTTATTTATCATTTATATGAATGTACAAGTATCATAATTATACAGGTTAATAATTGATATAACCTTGTTTGCTTTGTTTTCTGCACACACTTACCATCAAGTAGTCCAACAAAGACAACATGATTTTTTCCCTTTGTCTGTAAATATTATTAACATGGCTAATAACTAAGAAAATGTAACAGATGGCCATTACTATATACTGTATTAGGCATAACTGAGGCTGATGATCAAATAAACAGCATTCAATGCAACTTTTGGAAAGCTATATATATACAGTGTATATATATAAAACATGGAAGCTCATAAATAGATTTTTTTAAGCAATTTTTTTTTCTTCAGAAAGGTCTCAGTAAGCCGATGTGACTATGAAGACAAATCTAAACAACAGGGGCCCTCCTTCAGCAGCAGCAAGAGATGAAGAAGAAAGGGTGAGAGTTGATGGGGGAAAAAAATAACACTGAAAACTTTGACTCTGACAGCTTTTTAGTTCCACCTCAAAGGTGCTAACGGTGGAGTAGCGCATGTGTGACAAGGTTTAACAACCTCACTGAAGAACGACACTAAAGTTCTTTTGCTACTTCAAAACTAGCAAAGCTTCAGTGGGAGACAGCGGGTTGACATGCATCCCTTACTGGCTGAGACGTGACTCAAAATCATAGTAGCAAGGAAAGAGACAATTGCTTTCAACACATTTGGCCAGGGATGACTAGCTCGCTTGGCTTGCTTAAGAGAAACAGAATTGAAGATAGCACACTCCAACAATTTTATCGCTCTGGGCATTAAGGGGAGAGGAGAAAAAAAGAAAAAAAAACTTAGGATTAAAGGGCACCAAAGCAGAGCTAGAGATCTCTGATTTGAAGAGTGTGGTAATTCCATGGCATAAGCAGGAAATTCCATGTAGACTATACAGTGGGTAAATTTGGCTTTGCTTGTTTCTCGTTGTTCTTCTCCTTCTTTTTTTATGAATTAGAATATTATCTTTCCAAAAAGGTACTTTTAATTTTTGACATTCAGGCCTAAAGAGCATCAAGCCATTAACATAAAACTTCCTAAAAGAAAGAACGAACCCTAGCTGGGATAATGGGTTCCCTTAAGCATTGGCTTAAATCAGAGGTACAGTTGGCACACTGTCGCTTTTGCAGATTAGCTTTTTAGCACATACCAGAAATGCCTTGTAGGAACTGTGGGCTGCTTGACTGCAAGTAGAGCTCCTGCTTTATCCAGGAACCAAACATTGTGCTCCTCATCAAATATCTGCAGAACATCACAAAATGATAAAGCTCAAACAGATTTAAATGCATTTCAGTTGTGGTAATGAATATAAATGTCGACTATACATTTTCTGTACATAAAGCTTTGAAGCTTAGTATACTGCCTAATGCTGCACAATAATTTCTATAAAGGCCCTAAGGTTGATAAATATAAACGTTATTGCATACTTGTCATTGTTTATGTCTATGAAAGATATTTATGAAAATGCATTTATTAGAAAAATGGGTAATGCACAACAATAAAAGCAATATCAATATCGGTTTGCTGAGAAAAGTGTGTCTTAGTGACATATGTAAATATTTTATATAATAAATATGATATAATGTTAATAACATATAAGCCGCATTTGTGTGCTATACCAATGCAGCGCTATTTTAATATTCAAGAGTATTATTGAAATAAAGCTTAATTTGAAACAGATTAGTTGCATAAAAATATGATTTTATAACAATTAATAATGGCCCTATAAAATAGACCCTATAACACACTATGTATATGTGATGTAATGTTCTGTGTCCAGTATTTGTAGGACATACAGTACTAATAATACTACTAAAAATAGCTATAATGTGCATTGCATTATGACAATTATTAATAACATCTAATAATTGGTTATGAATGCACCGTAACAAGATATGAACTTTTTTGATGATTGAATATTGTATAACGCCTGCAAAGGAGGAGCTGAGTTAAGCATACAGTACATAGTGAGTTAATAGTTAATATCTTTGCATTTTTTTTTTAACATCCTTGCATAAGCTTTATACTTTGTTCGACTGTCAGTATAAAATGGCAGATGACTAAAAATAAAATGTGCTATTTCTTGTTTTGGCTGCAAAATAATGTGGATGAGAGCCATGTTTTTATTTAAGATGCAGCTGCAGTAATAAGTTTAAATTAATGTAACAATCATGATTAAATTATTCTTATGCAATCATACAGCGCATCTAAAAAAACTTTTTTGTTTTTAATAAATTTATTTCAAAAAGTGAAACTCTTATATTCTTTATTTATTACATGTAAAGTTAAATATTATAAGCCCTTTTTTGTTTAATTTGGATGATTATGGGTTACAGCTCATGAAAATCCAGAAATCGAACAAATTGAAAACAATGTTCATTTATGCACTCAATACTTGGAGGTTGGAGGCAATCAGCCTGGGGGTCTTCTGAGGCATTATTGAAGACCATGCTGCTTTGATAGCAGTCTTCCACTCATCTGTATTGTTGGGTCATGTGTTTATCATCTTCCTTTTAACTATGTCCTATATATTCTCTTTGGGGTTTGGGCCAGGAGAGTTGTCTGACCAGTCAAGCACAATGAAATCATGATCGGCAAACCAGTTAATGGTAGTTTTGGCACCATGGTCAGGGGCTAAATCTTAAACATTTAATCAGCATATCCATAAAGCAGCCAGAAGTGATCTAAAATCTTGGTAGATGGATGCATTGATTTTGGACTTGATACAAGTACTTGGACCAAAGTCCAGCAGATGATATGACACCCCCAAACATAACTGACTGACTGTGAAAACTTCACACAGGACTTTAAGCAACTTGGAGTCTGTGCCTCTCTGCTTTTTCTCCAGACTGTAAAATTTTATTTCAACTGAAAAAAAGGTATTATGTTAAATGTAACAGCCTACTTCCTGAAGATGTCTGTGTGTGGTAGCTCTTGATGCACTGACTCCAGCCTCAGTCCATTGTTTTTGTAGCTCACCCAAGCATTAGCACTATTTGGACGGGACTAGTTTTACTGGGGAACGTTTGAGTTTGAATTTTTTTCAGCCGACGTCTGTCATTTCATGTATGGATTCGGACGGGACTAACATCTCCATGTTTATTACGGAGGTGGGCGTGTCTGTGTTTTTCATGTGGGCGTTGCGCAAGACCACGTGTTGAGGATGAGGATTTCTATTGGAGCGTAGAAAGCAGAAACTCGAATACCGGCACGCTAGAGATTGTACGGTAGTTCACGTTGACCAAAACACACAAGAAAACGCGTTTTGGAAAAAAAAATATTTTCGGCAAACACAGACATTCGCATTCGGACGGGATTAGATTTCTCAGAGGACCGCCGGGTTTGCTAAAAAACAGTAGGTAATTTGCTCTGGAATTTTTACAGAGGTCGTGTGAGAAAAAGACAGACATGGCAGATTCGAGCGGGATTAAAATCACAAAGTACCTCTGTGAAACAGAAATTTCTCTAATGTCCCCCAGTAAAACTAGTCCCGTCCGAATAGTGTCTTTTGCTTGTTAAACTTATTAAGGCTGTGGTCATCTCTGTTACTTGTGCACCTCTTGCTACCACACTTTTCCCAACGTTTCCTGAATGTGCTTTGATTTAGCACTTTGTGAACAGCCAGCCCTATCAGTCATGACCTTCTATGGCTTACTTTCCTCATGGAGGGTGTCGGTGATCATCTTCTGGACTGTCAAGTCAGGAGTCTTCCCCATTTTTGTGGTTGCATGTACTGAATTAAATCGAGAGATACAGTGTCTTTATATTTTATGCATATTTTGAAATAGTGGATTTTGAGTTGTAAGCCATAGTCATCATAATTAACACAACAAATGATTTTAAATATTTCACTATATACAGTATATAATACCTTTTTTGTTAACTTTTAAGCAAAACTAATTCCAATGAGAAATGGATTAAATTTATAAATCAGCAATCAACATACCTGCCTCCAGGTATTTCCAGCATCTGATGATATGAACATTCCTACATTGTTGAACGAGAGCTCAGATCCCATATTGCCTGAGGAGAATAAGCATATGCAAAATTCAAAAAAAGAAGAAATTTAATACAAGATGTTAATTACTTCTTGGTTGAGGCACCGTTAGCATTTACAGCTACCCTGCGTTCATAGTCATCATCACCTACAGTATAGTCAGCCTGAATTCATTCATTGTCAATGATTCATGCCAATTTACAACAAAAGGATGACAAGCCCCTTAGTAACAAAGGGGCCTGAGCAAACTGAGAAGAAACACATTGTGCCAATGTCAGCACAAAATTACAGAGCCATGTGCAGTTGACCAAAGGGTCTGTATCCACTGCAATAATAAACTTGAATCAAGATATTAATGCTTTTAGTATAAACATTTAGATCCTTTCATGCATGCAATTTCATATAACTATTCAATCAGCCCAGTGAATGTTTAATGAAATCAACAAATTGTACAAGGGTCAGGAGAATCTGGTGTTTTGAGATTATCTGCAAGATTGCCTTGTAAAATATGGTCTGGTCTCCATCTCCAAGTAGTAATAATAATAATGAACATTTATCACATCCTGACAAGTGACTTCCTGGTATCATATCTGAGTAAAGTATATTATGACACAATTTCTCATGACCCTGTTATTACATCTGAGCATACTGACGGACACATTGCCATTTTTAATGGAGTGAGACAATTTGGGCCTCATTGTTTTTAGAACCCGCTAGTCACCGATGTACTGTAGTAAATCACTGTTGCCATGTAGTCCAGAAAGTTGTGTCATCATTGGTTGCAATGTGTACAAATGCCCAGAAAATCCGCAGCCACTTCCGGGAGAGTGGAGAAACAAGAAAACAACACCTGTCTATGATAGAAGTGACTCACTGAACAGCTAAAATGCTTGACTCAAGGTCCAATATGGCATGGACACGAAGAAGACCAGCCCTCCTCTAACTGACAAGGGACTATGTCTTACCACAGCTTTGTGAGCAAAACTATTTGCAGAGTCAACCCACAGAAAGCTGCGAGACCAGACAACATTCCTGGCAGTGTGTTCAGAGGATGTGCAGACCAGCTTTCTCACTGACATCTTTAACATCTCCCTGACCACCACTGTTTTTCTGACATGCTTCAAGCCAGTCACAACTATTCCAAAGAAATCTCCTGTGTCCTGCCTCAGCGACTCACCCTCACCACCGTGAAGTGCTTAGCGAGGCTCATCATGAGGCCTACCAAGAGCTTTTGAGTTGGTGGACAGAGAAGAGATGCAGCAGCTAACGGCCTGGTGCGGAGCCAACAACCTGTCTCCTAATGTGGACCAAATAAAAGAAATGTGTATTGCCTTCAGGGGAAAAAACAGAACAGCCACATTCAGCTGAACTTTGATAGGCCCTCCACGGAGATTGTCAAGAGCACCAAATTCCTTGGGGTTCACCTGGAGGAGAATCTCAGCTAGTCCTTTGACATCAACTTCCTCTCCTACCCTCATCACTTTCCTCTACAGCGGGACTATCAAGAGCAACCTGAAAAGTTGTAACCTGAAAAGCTATATCTCTGCCTGATTTTGAAATTGCATCGTCTCATTTTGCAAAGCCTTTCAGCGGATAGTGAGAACAGTGAGCACTTTCGTTCCTATTATAGACATGTACTCCACATGCTGCATCTGCAAACCACCAGCATTTTGGATGACCCCCCCCACACACACACTGTCTGGCAACATCTATCAAAGCATTCTGGCCCACATAGCCAGACTGTGTAAGGGTACAGTATCTTCCCACAAGCTATCAGACGCCTTAATATGTAGGCACTGAATTGTCATGATCAACAAACATACACAATTAAAAAAAAATACACATGCAAACAAAACACTTGTACCTAAAACATTTTTTGCACATTTGCACCATGTTGACCACCTGCATTACTGCTGCTTAATTACATTACTGTGTACTGCTTGGCGCTGCAGTGTCATTATCTGTGCCGAGTGTTGTTTTTCGTTGTTTTGTACTGTCTCACACTGTTTGCACTTTGCATAGCACTTTACCAAGCCTCTTTTAATTAAGTTTAGTCTCTGTTTGATATAGCACCATGGACCATGGGAGCATTATTTCATTGCACTGTCAATTATACTCACTGTATATGGTTGACATGCCAGTAAAAACCAGTTGACTTGATCGTATTATATCAGATTTTTTGATTAAAAAAAAAACAAACATTTTAAACAATTTTTGCAGTTTTATTTAAGTACATACATTTAGACCAGCACTTTTCTCCACGTCTCCACCAGCCTATTACAAGATGTTCAATAATTATAGCTTAAAAACACACAGAGCGTTAGAGCACTAAAAACTGAAATTAGAACAGAAATTATGAGGGTAAAGTAAAAATCATCCAGACTTTAACTGTACAATTCATTCTAATGAACTTTTAGAAAAGACCAATTCATCATTACATTATGTTTTGGGATTACATTATATGTTTTAGGCTATAAATGCATCAGAAGTGAATCTGCTGCTTTCAGATGACCAAACAGGTGAAAGTCCGATATATCAAGATCGGGACTTCGGGATCTCCCAAGCATTTCACTGTAACGGGCACTGTTGATTGTTGATGCTTTTTTTATGTTCTAATACTGGCATTAGAGAATCTAGAAAACTTTTCCATCTGATGGTTGACTTGGGAACCTTTTCTCTGTCGGCAATTGAAGATTTTTCCATTCAATACTCTGCAGTTTACATTCAGGCGTGTAGTGATCAATCCATGTCTCGTAACCAGTAATGATTTTCTCTAAGAAATTTCGCACTGCAGTTAACCAGTTAACCAACGCAACATGGTCACACCTGCACATCAGTGACTGGGGAGACAGTAGCCTTGAATGGGAACTAGCTTTGTCCTGTTCAATAGAATGGTTGAGTCAGAATATATGTGTGTGTGTGTGCCTGTGTGTTAAAAATGTTGTGTGGTCTTGTTCACAAACTGTCATAATAACATTTGCAAGCATGCACGAGCACACACACACACACACACACACACACACACACACACACACACACACACACACACACACACACAGATACAGAGTTACTGCTGTAAAAGCTCAAATAAGCTCTGAAGGATATAAAGCTCAGTCGCGTCCTAGTGGCATGACTAATGTTTGAACAAGTAAACATTAGAAAGGACAAGCGCACTGACGCGTATTGCCGCTCAGATATGTTTGCAAACAGTTAAATAGGATTTACTTAAGTAATTGACTGCGCACAAGCCCATACATATTGAAGTACATGATCACTGCTAAAGCTGACGATCAACCACACATTTGCTTAGCTTTAGCTTTCAGGGCTTTTCTTTCTTTTCTATTCTTTCATTTTTTTTTTACCTATAGCGATGATCACTCCAGGTACTGAGTTCTTGGTGGTAATACTTCCAGAGACGTAGGGGTTTTCTGACATCTGCAGCTGTAGGTGAAGCGAACAAAATGGCTGGAACAGAGAGAAATGACACACAGCCATAGCAAAGTTATTATGTGGCTGTCTATCAGACTGTGCTGATGTGACACTGCAGGCATTAAATGGATATGAGATGATGGGGACGGCGGGTTGGGGGACGGCGATGTTGGACATCTGAGTCTTTTTGCATGAATCATTTGCGTCTGATAGTCCATGTTATAAATTGTTTCTATTTTTCCCTTCAATTGCTTTGACATCTAATATGGGAATGACAGAAATGACACAATTACTTAAGCTGCTACTCTTTTCACATTTGACTACTGTACTGTAAACCAACTCTCACTCAGTGAATTAACTCAGCACTAGGAGATTTCAAAGGTTGAGAAGTGCTGGTACCGTATGTTACATCGCATATCATTTACGCATCTTCACAAATGTGTGATGGTCCGGGAAAACTGATCGGGTGTTGAGTTCTGGCAAACGGGTAAAATATGTGTAAAAAGGTTTCATCTTATCTTTTTTTTTATCTTTAGTTTGCCTAAAGATGCTTTAATTGTATAACTTATACAATTAAAATTATATTTGCTTTCCTCATGCAGTGAAAATCATAATAATGTTATCTAGAGAAACGATGTACAGTAAGCATGCTACTGTAACGTATCATAATAAAATAGATATATATCCAATAGTTTGTAATTAAGTTTGTAAAATATCTTAACATTTCTGCTGTCTGCTGAAGTATACCTTGTGTAAATCACAGACAACTGAAATTAACACTTATCAATTGAGCAAGAACCGTTCGATGAGGCTCAGGGTCATTAAATGCAATGAAACACAACCAAACTGGCTTATCATAATAATGAATGAACTGATTACTTGATTTTTCCAGCATAAACTTATAGTCTTGGGTATAGAGTCAATAATGCCTAATGGTTTCATTTTATTCATGTATTGTTTGTTTTATATATTAGATGAAAATAATGTACT